>CM045766.1:160461404-161031924 GCA_025200525.1 Camellia lanceoleosa | reverse complement strand
CGTATAGGTGTTGAGTGTTCGAACCTAATGCGTGAAAATGGTAAGTAAACCGTATTTACATATCTTGCTTGTCTTGAGGAGAATCCGTATAGGTGTTGAGTGTTGAACCCTAATCGTGAGAAATGGTAAATGCCCGTATTTACATATACGCCCTGCTTGAGAGAATCCGTATAGGTGTTGAGTGTTGAACCCTAATCGTGAAATGGTAAGTAAGCGCCCGTATTTACATATACGCCCTTTGTGAGGAGAATCCGTATAGGTGTTAGTGTTGAACCCTAATCGTGAAATGGTAAGTAAGCGCCGTATTTACATATCTGCCCTTTGCGAGGAGAATCCGTATAGGTGTTAGTGTTGAACCCTAATCGTGAGAAATGGTAAATGCGCCGTATTTACATATCTGCTTGTGCGAGGAGAATCCGTATAGGTGTTGAGTGTTCGAACCCTAATCGTGAAAATGGTAAGTGCGCCGTATTTACATATCTGCTTGAGGAGAATCCGTATAGGTGTTGAGTGTTCGAACCTAATCGTGAAAATGGTAAGTAAGCCCGTATTTACATATACCCTTGTGCGGAGAATCCAGTATAGGTGTTGAGTGTTGAACCTAATCGTGAAATGGTAAGTAAGCTTCGTATTTACATATCTGCCCTTGCTTGCGGGAGAATCCGTATAGGTGTTAAGTGTTGAACCCTAATCGTGAGAAATGGTAAGTAGCGCGTATTTACATATACGCCTTGTGCGGGAGAATCCGTATAGGTGTTGAGTGTTGAACCTAATCGTGAGAAATGGTAAGTAAGCCCGTATTTACATATACGCCTTGTGCGGAGAATCCGTATAGGTGTTAAGTGTTGAACCTAATCGTGAGAAATGGTAAATGCGCCGTATTTACATATCGCCCTTGTCTGCGGAGAATCCGTATAGGTGTTGAGTGTTGAACCCTAATCGTGAAATGGTAAGTAAGCGCCGTATTTACATATCGCCCTTGTGCGGAGAATCCGTATAGGTGTTAGTGTTGAACCCTAATGCGTGAAATGGTAAGTAAGCGTATTTACATATCTGCCTTGTCTTGAGAATCCGTATAGGTGTTGAGTGTTGAACCCTAATCGTGAAATGGTAAATGTGCCGTATTTACATATCTGCTTTGTCTGCGGAGAATCCGTATAGGTGTTGAGTGTTGAACCCTAATCGTGAAATGGTAAGTAAGCGCCGTATTTACATATACGCCTTTGTGCGGAGAATCCGTATAGGTGTTGAGTGTTGAACCCTAATCGTGAGAAATGGTAAGTAAGCGCCGTATTTACATATACGCCCTTTGTGCGGAGAATCCGTATAGGTGTTGAGTGTTGAACCTAATCGTGAGAAATGGTAAGTAAGCGCCGTATTTACATATCTGCCTTTGTGCGGGAGAATCCGTATAGGTGTTGAGTGTTGAACCTAATCGTGAAATGGTAAGTAAATGCCGTATTTACATATACGCCCTTTGCGGGAGAATCCGTATAGGTGTTGAGTGTTGAACCCTAATCGTGAGAAACGGTAAGTAATCGCGTATTTACATATCTGCCACTGTGGAGGAGAATCCGTATTGGTTTTCGAGTGTTGAACCCTAATCGTGAGAAATGGTAAGTAAGCCCGTATTTACATATGCCCTTTGTGAGGAGAATCCGTATAGGTGTTGAGTGTTGAACCCTAATCGTGAAAATGGTAAATGTAGCCGTATTTACATATCTGCTGTATGGAGAATCCGTATAGGTGTTGAGTGTTGAACCCTAATCGTGAGAAATGGTAAATGCGCCGTATTTACATATCTGCCCTTTGTGCGGGAGAATCCGTATAGGTGTTGAGTGTTGAACCCTAATCGTGAGAAATGGTAAGTAAATGCCGTATTTACATATCTGCCCTTTGCGGGAGAATCCGTATAGGTGTTGAGTGTTGAACCCTAATCGTGAGAAATGGTAAGTAAGCGCCCGTATTTACATATCTGCCTGTCTTGAGGAGAATCCGTATAGGTGTTGAGTGTTGAACCCTAATCGTGAGAAATGGTAAGTAAGCCCGTATTTACATATCTGCTTTGTCGGGAGAATCCGTATAGGTGTTCAGTGTTGAACCTAATCGTGAGAAATGGTAAATGCGCCGTATTTACATATGCCCTTTGTGCGGAGAATCCGTATAGGTGTTAGTGTTGAACCCTAATCGTGAGAAATGGTAAATGCGCCGTATTTACATATCTGCCTTGTGCGGGAGAATCCGTATAGGTGTTGAGTGTTGAACCCTAATCGTGAAATGGTAAATGCGCCGTATTTACATATCTGCCACTTGCGGGAGAATCCGTATAGGTGTTGAGTGTTGAACCCTAATCGTGAAAATGGTAAATGCGCCGTATTTACATATACGCCCTTGTCTAGGAGAATCCGTATAGGTGTTGAGTGTTGAACCTAATCGTGAGAAATGGTAAATGCGCCGTATTTACATATCTGCCTTTGTGCGGGAGAATCCGTATAGGTGTTGAGTGTTGAACCCTAATCGTGAAAATGGTAAGTAAGCGCCCGTATTTACATATACGCCTTTGTGCGGGAGAATCCGTATAGGTGTTGAGTGTTGAACCCTAATCGTGAGAAATGGTAAGTAAGCGCCGTATTTACATATACGCCTTGTGCGAGAATCCGTATAGGTGTTGAGTGTTGAACCCTAATCGTGAGAAATGGTAAAGTAAATGCCGTATTTACATATACGCCCTTGTGTGCGGGAGAATCCGTATAGGTGTTGAGTGTTGAACCCTAATCGTGAAATGGTAAGTAAGCGCCGTATTTACATATACCCTTTGTGCGAGGAGAATCCGTATAGGTGTTGAGTGTTGAACCCTAATCGTGAAAATGGTAAATGGCCGTATTTACATATCTGCCCTTGTGCGGGAGAATCCGTATAGGTGTTGAGTGTTGAACCCTAATCGTGAGAAATGGTAAGTAAATGCGCCGTATTTACATATCTGCCTTGTGCGGAGAATCCGTATAGGTGTTGAGTGTTGAACCCTAATCGTGAAATGGTAAATAAGCGTATTTACATATACGCCTTTGTGCGGAGAATCCGTATAGGTGTTGAGTGTTGAACCTAATCGTGAAAATGGTAAGTAAGCCGTATTTACATATACGCCTTGCTTAGGAGAATCCGTATAGGTGTTGAGTGTTGAACCTAATCGTGAGAAATGGTAAATGCGCGTATTTACATATCTGCCTTGTGCGGGAGAATCCGTATAGGTGTTGAGTGTTGAACCCTAATCGTGAAATGGTAAGTAAGCGCGTATTTACATATCTGCCTTGTGCGGGAGAATCCGTATAGGTGTTGAGTGTTGAACCTAATCGTGAAAATGGTAAGTAAGCGCCGTATTTACATATACGCCCTTGTCAGGAGAATCCGTATAGGTGTTGAGTGTTGAACCCTAATCGTGAGAAATGGTAAGTAAGCGCCGTATTTACATATCTGCCCTTGCGGGAGAATCCGTATAGGTGTTGAGTGTTGAACCCTAATCGTGAAATGGTAAGTAATGCCGTATTTACATATCTGCTTTGTCTTGGAGAATCCGTATAGGTGTTGAGTGTTGAACCCTAATCGTGAGAAATGGTAAGTAAGCGCGTATTTACATATCTGCCCTTGTCGAGGAGAATCCGTATAGGTGTTGAGTGTTCGAACCCTAATCGTGAGAAATGGTAAGTAAATGCCGTATTTACATATACCTTTGTGCGGGAGAATCGTATAGGTGTTGAGTGTTGAACCTAATCGTGAAATGGTAAATGCGCCGTATTTACATATCGCCTTTGTGTGCGGAGAATCCGTATAGGTGTTGAGTGTTCGAACCCTAATCGTGAAATGGTAAAATGTAAGCGCCGTATTTACATATACCTTGCCTTGCGAGGAGAATCCGTATAGGTGTTGAGTGTTGAACCCTAATCGTGAGAAATGGTAAGTAATGCGTATTTACATATCTGCCTTTGTGCGGGAGAATCCGTATAGGTGTTGAGTGTTGAACCCTAATCGTGAAATGGTAAGTAAGCCCGTATTTACATATACGCCTTTGTGCGGAGAATCCGTATAGGTGTTGAGTGTTGAACCCTAATCGTGAAATGGTAAGTAATGCCGTATTTACATATACGCTTGTCGAGGAGAATCCGTATAGGTGTTGAGTGTTGAACCCTAATCGTGAGAAATGGTAAGTAAGCCCGTATTTACATATCTGCCCTTTGTGCGGGAGAATCCGTATAGGTGTTGAGTGTTGAACCTAATCGTGAGAAATGGTAAATAAATGCCCGTATTTACATATACGCCCTTTGTGCGGAGAATCCGTATAGGTGTTGAGTGTTGAACCTAATCGTGAGAAATGGTAAATGCGCCGTATTTACATATCTGCCCTTTGTCTTGAGGAGAATCCGTATAGGTGTTGAGTGTTGAACCCTAATCGTGAGAAATGGTAAGTAAGCCCGTATTTACATATCTGCCCTTTGTGCGGGAGAATCCGTATAGGTGTTGAGTGTTGAACCCTAATCGTGAAATGGTAAATGCGCCGTATTTACATATCTGCCTTTGTCGGGAGAATCCGTATAGGTGTTGAGTGTTCGAACCTAATCGTGAGAAATGGTAAGTAAGCGCCGTATTTACATATACGCCCTTTGTGCGGGAGAATCCGTATAGGTGTTGAGTGTTGAACCTAATCGTGAGAAATGGTAAGTAAGCGCCCGTATTTACATATCGCCACTATGCGGGAGAATCCGTATAGGTGTTGAGTGTTGAACCCTAATCGTGAAAATGGTAAATGGCGCCCGTATTTACATATCTGCTTGCGGGAGAATCATATAGGTGTTGAGTGTTGAACCCTAATCGTGAGAAATGGTAAATAGCGCCCGTATTTACATATACGCCTTGCGGGAGAATCCGTATAGGTGTTGAGTGTTGAACCCTAATCGTGAGAAATGGTAAGTAAACGCCGTATTTACATATCTGCCACTGTGCAGGAGAATCCGTATGGGTGTTCGAGTGTCCGAGCCCTAATGCGAAAAAAATGGTAAGTGAACGCCGTATTTACATATCTGCCACTGTATTGGAGAATCCGTATTGGTGTTAGTGTTGAACCCTAATCGTGAAATGGTAAGTAAGCGCCGTATTTACATATCTGCCTTGTGCGGGAGAATCCGTATAGGTGTTGAGTGTTGAACCCTAATCGTGAGAAATGGTAAGTAAATGCCGTATTTACATATCTGCCTTGTGCGGAGAATCCGTATAGGTGTTAGAGTGTTGAACCCTAATCGTGAGAAATGGTAAATAGCGCCCGTATTTACATATGCCTTTGTCGGGAGAATCCGTATAGGTGTTGAGTGTTGAACCCTAATCGTGAAATGGTAAGTAAGCGCCGTATTTACATATACGCCCTTGTGTAGGAGAATCCGTATAGGTGTTGAGTGTTGAACCCTAATCGTGAGAAATGGTAAGTAAGCGCCGTATTTACATATCTGCCTTGTGCGGGAGAATCCGTATAGGTGTTGAGTGTTGAACCCTAATCGTGAAATGGTAAATAAGCCGTATTTACATATACGCCTTTGTGCGGGAGAATCCGTATAGGTGTTGAGTGTTGAACCCTAATCGTGAGAAATGGTAAATGCGCCGTATTTACATATACGCCCTATGTCTTGAGAATCCGTATAGGTGTTGAGTGTTGAACCCTAATCGTGAAATGGTAAATGCGCCCGTATTTACATATCGCCCTTTGTGCGGAGAATCCGTATAGGTGTTGAGTGTTGAACCCTAATCGTGAGAAATGGTAAGTAAGCGCCGTATTTACATATCGCCTTGTGCGGGAGAATCCGTATAGGTGTTGAGTGTTCGAACCCTAATCGTGAAATGGTAATAGCGCCGTATTTACATATACGCTTTGTCTTGAGGAGAATCCGTATAGGTGTTGAGTGTTGAACCTAATCGTGTGAGAAATGGTAAGTAAACGCCGTGTTTACATATCTGCCCCTGTGTAGGAGAATCCGTATAGGTGTTGAGTGTTGAACCTAATCGTGAGAAATGGTAAATGCGCCGTATTTACATATCTGCCACTTGCGGAGAATCCGTATAGGTGTTGAGTGTTGAACCTAATGCGTGAGAAATGGTAAGTAAATGCCGTATTTACATATACGCCCTTTGTCGGGAGAATCCGTATAGGTGTTAGTGTTGAACCTAATCGTGAGAAATGGTAAATAGCGCCGTATTTACATATCTGCTTGCGAGGAGAATCCGTATAGGTGTTGAGTGTTCGAACCCTAATCGTGAAATGGTAAATAAGCGCGTATTTACATATCTGCCCTTGTCGGAGAATCCGTATAGGTGTTGAGTGTTGAACCTAATCGTGAAAATGGTAAATGGCGCCGTATTTACATATCTGCCTTGTCGGGGAGAATCCGTATAGGTGTTGAGTGTTGAACCCTAATCGTGAGAAATGGTAAATGCGCCGTATTTACATATACGCCTTGTGCGGGAGAATCCGTATAGGTGTTGAGTGTTGAACCTAATCGTGAGAAATGGTAAGTAAATGCCGTATTTACATATACGCCCTTGTGGAGGAGAATCCGTATAGGTGTTGAGTGTTGAACCCTAATCGTGAAATGGTAAGTAAAGGCCGTATTTACATATCTGCCACTATGCAGGAGAATCCGTATAGGTGTTAGAGTGTTGAAACCCTAATCGTGAAATGGTAAATGCGCCGTATTTACATATACGCCTTGCGGGAGAATCCGTATAGGTGTTGAGTGTTGAACCTAATCGTGAGAAATGGTAAGTAAATGCCCGTATTTACATATCTGCCTTTGTCTTGGAGAATCCGTATAGGTGTTGAGTGTTGAACCCTAATCGTGAGAAATGGTAAGTAAACGCCGTATTTACATATCTGCCCTTGTGCAGGAGAATCCGTATAGGTGTTGAGTGTTGAACCCTAATCGTGAGAAATGGTAAGTAAGCCCGTATTTACATATCTGCCCTTGCGGAGAATCCGTATAGGTGTTAGTGTTGAACCCTAATCGTGAAATGGTAAGTAAGCGCCGTATTTACATATACGCCTTGTGTGCGGAGAATCCGTATAGGTGTTCGAGTGTTGAACCCTAATCGTGAAATGGTAAATAAGCGCCGTATTTACATATCTGCCCTTGTCTTGAGGAGAATCCGTATAGGTGTTGAGTGTTGAACCTAATCGTGAAATGGTAAATAAGCGCCCGTATTTACATATACGCCTTTGTCGGAGAATCCGTATAGGTGTTGAGTGTTGAACCTAATCGTGAGAAATGGTAAGTAAGCCGTATTTACATATACTTGTGCGGAGAATCCGTATAGGTGTTGAGTGTTGAACCCTAATCGTGAGAAATGGTAAGTAAATGCCGTATTTACATATCTGCCTTTGTGCGGGAGAATCCGTATAGGTGTTGAGTGTTGAACCCTAATCGTGAGAAATGGTAAATGCGCCCGTATTTACATATACGCCTTTGTGCGAGGAGAATCCGTATAGGTGTTGAGTGTTGAACCCTAATCGTGAGAAATGGTAAGTAACCGCCGTATTTACATATCTGCCTTTGTCTAGCAGAATCCGTACAGCTATTCGAGTGTTCGAACCCTAATGCGTGAGAAATGGTAAGTAAGCGCCGTATTTACATATCTGCCTTTGTGCGGGAGAATCCGTATAGGTGTTGAGTGTTGAACCCTAATCGTGAGAAATGGTAAATGCGCCGTATTTACATATACGCCTTGCTTGTTGAGGAGAATCCGTATAGGTGTTGAGTGTTGAACCCTAATCGTGAGAAATGGTAAGAAATGCTTGTATTTACATATCTGCCTTGTGCGGGAGAATCCGTATAGGTGTTGAGTGTTGAACCCTAATCGTGAGAAATGGTAAGTAAGCGCCGTATTTACATATACGCCCTTGTGGGAGAATCCGTATAGGTGTTGAGTGTTGAACCCTAATCGTGAGAAATGGTAAGTAAATGCCGTATTTACATATCTGCCTTGTGCGGGAGAATCCGTATAGGTGTTGAGTGTTGAACCCTAATCGTGAGAAATGGTAAGTAAGCGCCGTATTTACATATCGCCTTGTCTGTGCGGGAGAATCCGTATAGGTGTTGAGTGTTGAACCTAATCGTGAGAAATGGTAAGTAAGCGCCGTATTTACATATACGCCTTTGCGGGGAGAATCCGTATAGGTGTTGAGTGTTGAACCCTAATCGTGAAATGGTAAGTAAATGCGCCGTATTTACATATCTGCCCTTTGTGGGAGAATCCGTATAGGTGTTGAGTGTTGAACCCTAATCGTGAGAAATGGTAAGTAAGCCGTATTTACATATACGCCTTGTCGGGAGAATCCGTATAGGTGTTGAGTGTTGAACCCTAATCGTGAGAAATGGTAAATGCGCCGTATTTACATATCTGCCCTTTGTGCGAGGAGAATCCGTATAGGTGTTGAGTGTTGAACCCTAATCGTGAGAAATGGTAAGTAAGCGCCGTATTTACATATCGCCCTTGTCTTGGGAGAATCCGTATAGGTGTTGAGTGTTGAACCCTAATCGTGAGAAATGGTAAGTAAGCCCGTATTTACATATCTGCCCTTTGCGGAGAATCCGTATAGGTGTTGAGTGTTGAACCCTAATCGTGAAATGGTAAATAAGCCGTATTTACATATCTGCCTTTGTGCGGGAGAATCCGTATAGGTGTTGAGTGTTGAACCCTAATCGTGAAATGGTAAGTAAGCGCCGTATTTACATATCTGCTTGTCGGGGAGAATCCGTATAGGTGTTGAGTGTTGAACCTAATCGTGAGAAATGGTAAGTAAGCCGTATTTACATATCTGCCCTTGTGCGGAGAATCCGTATAGGTGTTGAGTGTTGAACCCTAATCGTGAAATGGTAAGTAAGCGCCGTATTTACATATCTGCCTTGAGGAGAATCCGTATAGGTGTTGAGTGTTGAACCTAATCGTGAGAAATGGTAAGTAAGCGCCGTATTTACATATACGCTTTGTCTGAGGAGAATCCGTATAGGTGTTAGTGTTGAACCCTAATCGTGAGAAATGGTAAGTAAGCGCCGTATTTACATATACTGCCTTGTCTTGAGGAGAATCCGTATAGGTGTTAGTGTTGAACCCTAATCGTGAGAAATGGTAAGTAAATGCGCCGTATTTACATATCTGCCTTTGTGCGAGAATCCGTATAGGTGTTGAGTGTTGAACCTAATCGTGAGAAATGGTAAGTAAGCGCCGTATTTACATATACGCCCTTGTCTTGGGAGAATCCGTATAGGTGTTGAGTGTTGAACCCTAATCGTGAAATGGTAAGTAAGCCGTATTTACATATCTGCCCTTGTGTAGGAGAATCCGAATAGGTGTTGAGTGTTGAACCCTAATCGTGAGAAATGGTAAATGTAGCCGTATTTACATATACGCCCTTGTGCGGAGAATCCATTATAGGTGTTGAGTGTTGAACCCTAATCGTGAGAAATGGTAAGTAAGCGCCGTATTTACATATACGCCCTTTGTGCGGAGAATCCGTATAGGTGTTCGAGTGTTGAACCCTAATCGTGAGAAATGGTAAGTAAGCGCCGTATTTACATATCTGCCCTTTGCGGGGAGAATCCGTATAGGTGTTGAGTGTTGAACCCTAATCGTGAGAAATGGTAAGAAATGCGCCGTATTTACATATCTGCCCTTTGTGGAGGAGAATCCGTATAGGTGTTGAGTGTTGAACCCTAATCGTGAGAAATGGTAAATGTAGCGCCGTATTTACATATCTGCCCTTGCTTGAGGAGAATCCGTATAGGTGTTAGTGTTGAACCCTAATCGTGAGAAATGGTAAGTAAGCGCCGTATTTACATATACGCCCTTTGTCGAGGAGAATCCGTATAGGTGTTGAGTGTTGAACCCTAATCGTGAGAAATGGTAAGTAAATGCCGTATTTACATATCTGCCCTTTGTCTTGAGGAGAATCCGTATAGGTGTTAGAGTGTTGAACCCTAATCGTGAGAAATGGTAAATAGCGCCGTATTTACATATACGCTTGCTTGTGCGGAGAATCCGTATAGGTGTTGAGTGTTGAACCCTAATCGTGAGAAATGGTAAGTAAGCCGTATTTACATATGCTGCTTTTGTGCGGAGAATCCGTATAGGTGTTGAGTGTTGAACCTAATCGTGAAATGGTAAGTAAGCGCCGTATTTACATATACGCCTTTGTGCGAGAATCCGTATAGGTGTTGAGTGTTCGAACCCTAATCGTGAGAAATGGTAAGTAAGCGCCGTATTTACATATACGCCTTGTCTTGAGAATCCGTATAGGTGTTGAGTGTTGAACCTAATAATCGTGAGAAATGGTAAGTAAGCGCCCGTATTTACATATACTGCCCTTGCGAGGAGAATCCGTATAGGTGTTGAGTGTTGAACCCTAATCGTGAGAAATGGTAAGTAAATGCCCGTATTTACATATACTGCCTTGTGCGGGAGAATCCGTATAGGTGTTGAGTGTTGAACCTAATCGTGAGAAATGGTAAGTAAGCGCCGTATTTACATATACGCCTTGTGCGGGAGAATCCGTATAGGTGTTGAGTGTTGAACCCTAATCGTGAGAAATGGTAAGTAAATGCGCCGTATTTACATATCTGTGCTGTAGGAGAATCCGTATAGGTGTTGAGTGTTCGAACCCTAATCGTGAAATGGTAAATGCGCCGTATTTACATATACGCCTTGTCTGCGGAGAATCCGTATAGGTGTTGAGTGTTGAACCCTAATCGTGAGAAATGGTAAATGTAGCGTATTTACATATACGCTTGTCTGCGGGAGAATCCGTATAGGTGTTGAGTGTTGAACCCTAATCGTGAGAAATGGTAAGTAAGCCGTATTTACATATACCTTTGTGCGGGAGAATCCGTATAGGTGTTGAGTGTTGAACCCTAATCGTGAGAAATGGTAAGTAAGCGCCGTATTTACATATACTGCCTTTGTCTAGGAGAATCCGTATAGGTGTTGAGTGTTCGAACCCTAATCGTGAGAAATGGTAAATGCGCCGTATTTACATATACGCCCTTTGCGAGGAGAATCCGTATAGGTGTTGAGTGTTGAACCCTAATCGTGAAATGGTAAATAAGCGCCGTATTTACATATACGCTTGTCTTGCGGAGAATCCGTATAGGTGTTGAGTGTTGAACCCTAATCGTGAGAAAATGGTAAGTAAGCGCCGTATTTACATATACGCCCTTGTGCGGAGAATCCGTATAGGTGTTGAGTGTTGAACCCTAATCGTGAGAAATGGTAAGTAAATGCCGTATTTACATATCTGCCCTTGTCTGCGAGGAGAATCCGTATAGGTGTTGAGTGTTGAACCTAATCGTGAGAAATGGTAAATGCGCGTGTTACATATACGCTTTGCGGGAGAATCCGTATAGGTGTTGAGTGTTGAACCCTAATCGTGAGAAATGGTAAGTAAGCGCCGTATTTACATATCTGCTTTGTGCGGAGAATCCGTATAGGTGTTGAGTGTTGAACCCTAATCGTGAGAAATGGTAAGTAAGCCCGTATTTACATATACGCTTTGTCTTGCGGAGAATCCGTATAGGTGTTGAGTGTTGAACCCTAATCGTGAGAAATGGTAAGTAATGCCGTATTTACATATACTCCTATGCGGGAGAATCCGTATAGGTGTTGAGTGTTCGAACCCTAATCGTGAAATGGTAAGTAAGCGCCCGTATTTACATATCTGCCACTTGTGCGGGAGAATCCGTATAGGTGTTGAGTGTTGAACCTAATCGTGCGTGAGAAATGGTAAGTAAGCGCCGTATTTACATATACGCCTTGTGTGGAGGAGAATCCGTATAGGTGTTGAGTGTTGAACCCTAATCGTGAGAAATGGTAAGTAAGCGCCGTATTTACATATACGCCTTTGTGCGGAGAATCCGTATAGGTGTTAGAGTGTTGAACCCTAATCGTGAGAAATGGTAAGTAAGCGCCGTATTTACATATACCTTGTATGCGGAGAATCCGTATAGGTGTTGAGTGTTGAACCCTAATCGTGAGAAATGGTAAGTAAGCCCGTATTTACATATACGCCTTGTGCGGGAGAATCCGTATAGGTGTTGAGTGTTCGAACCCTAATCGTGAAATGGTAAGTAAATGCCGTATTTACATATACGCCCTTGTGCGAGAATCCGTATAGGTGTTGAGTGTTGAACCCTAATCGTGAAATGGTAAATGGCCCGTATTTACATATACGCCTTGCTTGTGCGGAGAATCCGTATAGGTGTTGAGTGTTGAACCCTAATCGTGAGAAATGGTAAGTAAGCGCCGTATTTACATATACGCCTTGTCTTGCGGGAGAATCCGTATAGGTGTTAGTGTTGAACCCTAATCGTGAGAAATGGTAAGTAAATGCGCCGTATTTACATATACGCCTTGTGCGGGAGAATCCGTATAGGTGTTAGAGTGTTGAACCCTAATCGTGAGAAATGGTAAATGCGCCGTATTTACATATACTGCTTGTGCGAGGAGAATCCGTATAGGTGTTGAGTGTTGAACCTAATCGTGAGAAATGGTAAGTAAGCGCCGTATTTACATATACGCCTTTGTGCGGGAGAATCCGTATAGGTGTTGAGTGTTGAACCCTAATCGTGAGAAATGGTAAGTAAATGCGCCGTATTTACATATCTGCCTTGTCTTGGGAGAATCCGTATAGGTGTTGAGTGTTGAACCCTAATCGTGAAATGGTAAATGCGCCGTATTTACATATACGCCTTGTGCGGAGAATCCGTATAGGTGTTGAGTGTTGAACCCTAATCGTGAAATGGTAAATGTAGCCGTATTTACATATCTGCCCTTTGTCTTGGAGAATCCGTATAGGTGTTGAGTGTTGAACCCTAATCGTGAGAAATGGTAAGTAAATGGCCGTATTTACATATCTGCCCTTGTGCGGGAGAATCCGTATAGGTGTTAGTGTTGAACCCTAATCGTGAAATGGTAAATGCGCCGTATTTACATATACGCCCTTGTCGGGAGAATCCGTATAGGTGTTGAGTGTTGAACCCTAATCGTGAGAAATGGTAAGTAAGCGCCGTATTTACATATCTGCCCTTTGTCTTGGAGAATCCGTATAGGTGTTGAGTGTTCGAACCCTAATCGTGAGAAATGGTAAGTAAGCGTATTTACATATACGCCTTGTGCGGAGAATCCGTATAGGTGTTGAGTGTTGAACCCTAATCGTGAGAAATGGTAAGTAAGCGCCGTATTTACATATACACTTGTGCGAGAGAATCCGTATAGGTGTTGAGTGTTCGAACCCTAATCGTGAGAAATGGTAAGTAAGCGCCGTATTTACATATACGCCTTTGTCGGGAGAATCCGTATAGGTGTTGAGTGTTGAACCTAATCGTGAAAATGGTAAATGCGCCGTATTTACATATCTGCCCTTTGTCGGAGAATCCGTATAGGTGTTGAGTGTTGAACCCTAATCGTGAGAAATGGTAAGTAAGCGCGTATTTACATATACGCCTTTGTGTAGGAGAATCCGTATAGGTGTTGAGTGTTGAACCCTAATCGTGAGAAATGGTAAGTAAGCGCCCGTATTTACATATACGCCACTGTCGAGGAGAATCCGTATAGGTGTTGAGTGTTCGAACCCTAATCGTGAGAAATGGTAAGTAAGCCCGTATTTACATATACGCCCTTTGTGCGGAGAATCCGTATAGGTGTTGAGTGTTGAACCCTAATCGTGAGAAATGGTAAGTAAGCGCCGTATTTACATATACGCCTTGTCTTGCGGGAGAATCCGTATAGGTGTTGAGTGTTGAACCCTAATCGTGAGAAATGGTAAGTAAGCCGTATTTACATATCTACTTGCTTGCGGAGAATCCGTATAGGTGTTGAGTGTTGAACCTAATCGTGAGAAATGGTAAGTAAAGCGCCGTATTTACATATCTGCTTTGTCGGGAGAATCCGTATAGGTGTTCGAGTGTTGAACCCTAATCGTGAGAAATGGTAAGTAAATGCGTGTATTTACATATACGCCTTTGTGCGGAGAATCCGTATAGGTGTTGAGTGTTGAACCCTAATCGTGAGAAATGGTAAATAGCGCCGTATTTACATATACCTTTGTCTGGGAGAATCCGTATAGGTGTTGAGTGTTGAACCCTAATCGTGAGAAATGGTAAATAGCGCCGTATTTACATATCTGCCCTTTGTCAGGAGAATCCGTATAGGTGTTAGTGTTGAACCCTAATCGTGAAATGGTAAGTAAGCGCCGTATTTACATATACGCCCTTTGCGGAGAATCCGTATAGGTGTTGAGTGTTGAACCCTAATCGTGAAATGGTAAATGCGCCGTATTTACATATACGCCCTTGTCTGCGGGAGAATCCGTATAGGTGTTGAGTGTTGAACCCTAATCGTGAGAAATGGTAAGTAAGCCCGTATTTACATATACGCCCTTTGTCGGGAGAATCCGTATAGGTGTTGAGTGTTGAACCTAATCGTGAGAAATGGTAAGTAAGCGCCGTATTTACATATCTGCCCTTTGTAGGAGAATCCGTATAGGTGTTGAGTGTTGAACCCTAATCGTGAGAAATGGTAAGTAAGCGCCGTATTTACATATCTGCCCTTTGTCGAGGAGAATCCGTATAGGTGTTGAGTGTTGAACCCTAATCGTGAGAAATGGTAAGTAAATGCGCCGTATTTACATATCTGCCTTGTGCGGGAGAATCCGTATAGGTGTTGAGTGTTGAACCTAATCGTGAGAAATGGTAAGTAAGCCGTATTTACATATACTGCCCTTGTCTTGGAGAATCCGTATAGGTGTTGAGTGTTCGAACCCTAATCGTGAGAAATGGTAAATAAGCCGTATTTACATATACGCCCTTGTGTAGGAGAATCCGTATAGGTGTTGAGTGTTCGAACCCTAATCGTGAGAAATGGTAAGTAAGCCCGTATTTACATATCTGCCTTTGTGCGAGAATCCGTATAGGTGTTGAGTGTTGAACCCTAATCGTGAGAAATGGTAAATGCGCCGTATTTACATATCTGCCTTGCGGGAGAATCCGTATAGGTGTTGAGTGTTGAACCCTAATCGTGAGAAATGGTAAGTAAGCGCCGTATTTACATATCTGCCCTTGTGCGGGAGAATCCGTATAGGTGTTGAGTGTTGAACCCTAATCGTGTGAAATGGTAAATGCGCCGTATTTACATATCTGCCTTTGTCTTGAGAATCCGTATAGGTGTTGAGTGTTGAACCTAATGCGTGAAATGGTAAGTAATGCCCGTATTTACATATACGCCTTGTGTAGGAGAATCCGTATAGGTGTTAGTGTTGAACCCTAATCGTGAGAAATGGTAAGTAAGCCCGTATTTACATATACGCCCTTGTGCGGAGAATCCGTATAGGTGTTGAGTGTTGAACCCTAATCGTGAGAAATGGTAAATGCGCCGTATTTACATATACGCCTTGTGTGCGGGAGAATCCGTATAGGTGTTGAGTGTTGAACCCTAATCGTGAGAAATGGTAAGTAAATGCCGTATTTACATATCTGCTTTGTGCGAGGAGAATCCGTATAGGTGTTGAGTGTTGAACCCTAATCGTGAAATGGTAAATGCGCCGTATTTACATATCTGCCCTTGTGCGAGAATCCGTATAGGTGTTGAGTGTTGAACCCTAATCGTGAAATGGTAAATAAGCGCCGTATTTACATATACGCCTTCTTGCGGAGAATCCGTATAGGTGTTGAGTGTTGAACCCTAATCGTGAAATGGTAAGTAAATGCCGTATTTACATATACGCCTTGTGCGGGAGAATCCGTATAGGTGTTGAGTGTTGAACCTAATCGTGAGAAATGGTAAATGCGCCGTATTTACATATCTGCCTTGTCTTGGAGAATCCGTATAGGTGTTGAGTGTTGAACCCTAATCGTGAGAAATGGTAAGTAAGCGCCGTATTTACATATCTGCCCTTTGTGCGGGAGAATCCGTATAGGTGTTAGAGTGTTGAACCCTAATCGTGAGAAATGGTAAATGCGCCGTATTTACATATCTGCCTTGTGCGGGAGAATCCGTATAGGTGTTGAGTGTTGAACCCTAATCGTGAAATGGTAAGTAAGCGCCGTATTTACATATACTGCCTTGTCTTGAGGAGAATCCGTATAGGTGTTGAGTGTTGAACCCTAATCGTGAAATGGTAAGTAAGGCCGTATTTACATATACGCCTTTGCGGAGAATCCGTATAGGTGTTGAGTGTTGAACCCTAATCGTGAGAAATGGTAAATGCGCCGTATTTACATATCTGCCCTTTGTCGGAGAATCCGTATAGGTGTTGAGTGTTCGAACCCTAATCGTGAGAAATGGTAAATAAGCGCCGTATTTACATATACGCCCTTTGTCGGGAGAATCCGTATAGGTGTTAGTGTTGAACCCTAATCGTGAGAAATGGTAAGTAAGCGCCGTATTTACATATACGCTTATGCGGGGGAGAATCCGTATAGGTGTTCGAGTGTTGAACCCTAATCGTGAAATGGTAAGTAATGCGCCGTATTTACATATACGCCTTTGTGAGGAGAATCCGTATAGGTGTTGAGTGTTGAACCCTAATCGTGAGAAATGGTAAGTAAGCGTATTTATTTACATATACGCCTTTGCGGGAGAATCCGTATAGGTGTTGAGTGTTGAACCCTAATCGTGAGAAATGGTAAGTAAGCGCCGTATTTACATATACGCTTGTATGCGGGAGAATCCGTATAGGTGTTGAGTGTTGAACCCTAATCGTGAAATGGTAAGTAAATGCCGTATTTACATATCTGCCCTTGTGCGGGAGAATCCGTATAGGTGTTGAGTGTTGAACCCTAATCGTGAAATGGTAAGTAAATGCGCCGTATTTACATATCTGCCTTTGTGCGGAGAATCCGTATAGGTGTTGAGTGTTGAACCCTAATCGTGAGAAATGGTAAGTAAGCGCCGTATTTACATATACGCCTTGTGCGGGAGAATCCGTATAGGTGTTGAGTGTTGAACCTAATCGTGAGAAATGGTAAGTAAGCGCCGTATTTACATATCTGCCTTTGTCTTGGAGAATCCGTATAGGTGTTGAGTGTTGAACCCTAATCGTGAGAAATGGTAAGTAAGCGCCGTATTTACATATACGCCACTTGCGGGGAGAATCCGTATAGGTGTTGAGTGTTGAACCTAATCGTGAGAAAATGGTAAATAAGCGCCGTATTTACATATACGCCCTTTGCGGGAGAATCCGTATAGGTGTTGAGTGTTGAACCTAATCGTGAGAAATGGTAAATGCGCCGTATTTACATATACGCCCTTTGTCTGAGGAGAATCCGTATAGGTGTTGAGTGTTGAACCCTAATCGTGAAATGGTAAGTAAGCGCCGTATTTACATATACGCCTTGTCGGGAGAATCCGTATAGGTGTTGAGTGTTCGAACCCTAATCGTGAAATGGTAAGTAAGCGCCGTATTTACATATCTGCCCTTGTCTTGGGAGAATCCGTATAGGTGTTGAGTGTTGAACCTAATCGTGAAATGGTAAATGCGCCGTATTTACATATACGCCACTATGCGGGAGAATCCGTATAGGTGTTGAGTGTTGAACCCTAATCGTGAGAAATGGTAAATAAGCGCCGTATTTACATATACGCCCTTGTCTTGGAGAATCCGTATAGGTGTTGAGTGTTCGAACCCTAATCGTGAAATGGTAAGTAAGCGCCGTATTTACATATACGCCTTGTCTGCGGGAGAATCCGTATAGGTGTTGAGTGTTGAACCCTAATCGTGAGAAATGGTAAGTAAATGCCGTATTTACATATCTGCCTTGTGCGGAGAATCCGTATAGGTGTTGAGTGTTCGAACCCTAATCGTGAGAAATGGTAAGTAAGCGCCGTATTTACATATACGCCTTGTGCGGGAGAATCCGTATAGGTGTTGAGTGTTGAACCCTAATCGTGAAATGGTAAGTAAGCGCCGTATTTACATATACGCCTTGTCTGAGGAGAATCCGTATAGGTGTTGAGTGTTGAACCCTAATCGTGAGAAATGGTAAGTAAGCGTCGTATTTACATATCTGCCCTTTGAGGAGAATCCGTATAGGTGTTGAGTGTTGAACCCTAATCGTGAGAATGGTAAGTAAATGGCCCGTATTTACATATACGCCCTTGTCTGCGGGAGAATCCGTATAGGTGTTGAAGTGTTGAACCCTAATCGTGAAATGGTAAGTAAGCGCCGTATTTACATATACGCCTTGTGCGGAGAATCCGTATAGGTGTTGAGTGTTGAACCTAATCGTGAGAAATGGTAAGTAAATGCGTATTTACATATACGCCCTTTGCGGGAGAATCCGTATAGGTGTTGAGTGTTGAACCCTAATCGTGAAATGGTAAATAAGCGCCGTATTTACATATACGCCCTTTGTGCGGGAGAATCCGTATAGGTGTTGAGTGTTGAACCCTAATCGTGAGAAATGGTAAGTAAGCGCCGTATTTACATATCTTGCTATGCCTTTGAGGAGAATCCGTATAGGTGTTGAGTGTTGAACCCTAATCGTGAGAAATGGTAAGTAAGCCCGTATTTACATATCTGCCTTTGTGCGGGAGAATCCGTATAGGTGTTGAGTGTTGAACCCTAATCGTGAAAATGGTAAATAAGCGCCGTATTTACATATACGCCCTTTGCGGGAGAATCCGTATAGGTGTTGAGTGTTGAACCTAATCGTGCGTGAGAAATGGTAAGTAAGCGCCGTATTTACATATACGCCCTTTGTGCGGGAGAATCCGTATAGGTGTTGAGTGTTGAACCCTAATCGTGAGAAATGGTAAGTAAGCGCCGTGTATTTACATATCTGCCCTTTGTCGGAGAATCCGTATAGGTGTTAGTGTTGAACCTAATCGTGAGAAATGGTAAGTAAGCCCGTATTTACATATCTGCTTGTGCGAGGAGAATCCGTATAGGTGTTGAGTGTTGAACCCTAATCGTGAAATGGTAAGTAAGCGCCGTATTTACATATCTGCCTTTGTCGGGAGAATCCGTATAGGTGTTGAGTGTTGAACCCTAATCGTGAAATGGTAAATGTAGCGTATTTACATATACGCCTTGTGCGGAGAATCCGTATAGGTGTTGAGTGTTGAACCCTAATCGTGAGAAATGGTAAATGCGCCGTATTTACATATCTGCCCTTGTGCGGAGAATCCGTATAGGTGTTGAGTGTTGAACCCTAATCGTGAAATGGTAAGTAAGCGCCCGTATTTACATATACGCTTGTGCGGGAGAATCCGTATAGGTGTTGAGTGTTTGAACCCTAATCGTGAGAAATGGTAAGTAAGCGCCGTATTTACATATACGCCCTTTGCGGGAGAATCCGTATAGGTGTTGAGTGTTGAACCTAATCGTGAGAAATGGTAAGTAAGCGCCGTATTTACATATACGCCTTGTGTGCGGAGAATCCGTATAGGTGTTGAGTGTTGAACCCTAATCGTGAAAATGGTAAGTAAGCGCCGTATTTACATATCTGCCCTTTGTGCGGGAGAATCCGTATAGGTGTTGAGTGTTGAACCCTAATCGTGAGAAATGGTAAGTAAGCGCCGTATTTACATATCTGCTTGTCTTGCGGGAGAATCCGTATAGGTGTTGAGTGTTGAACCCTAATGCGTGAAATGGTAAATAAGCCCGTATTTACATATCTGCCACTTGTGCGGAGAATCCGTATAGGTGTTGAGTGTTGAACCCTAATCGTGAGAAATGGTAAATGCGCCGTATTTACATATACGCCTTGTGCGGGAGAATCCGTATAGGTGTTGAGTGTTGAACCCTAATCGTGAGAAATGGTAAGTAAGCGCCGTATTTACATATCTTGCTTGTGCGGGAGAATCCGTATAGGTGTTGAGTGTTGAACCCTAATCGTGAGAAATGGTAAGTAGCGCCGTATTTACATATACGCCTTTGTGCGGGAGAATCCGTATAGGTGTTGAGTGTTGAACCCTAATCGTGAGAAATGGTAAATAGCGCCGTATTTACATATACGCCTTTGTGAGGAGAATCCGTATAGGTGTTGAGTGTTGAACCCTAATCGTGAAATGGTAAGTAAGCGCCGTATTTACATATCTGCCTTTGTGAGGAGAATCCGTATAGGTGTTGAGTGTTGAACCTAATCGTGAAAATGGTAAGTAAGCGCCGTATTTACATATACGCCTTTGTCGGGAGAATCCGTATAGGTGTTGAGTGTTGAACCCTAATCGTGAGAAATGGTAAGTAAATGCCGTATTTACATATCTGCCTTGTGCGGAGAATCCGTATAGGTGTTGAGTGTTGACGAACCTAATCGTGAGAAATGGTAAGTAAATGCCGTATTTACATATCTTGTGTGAGGAGAATCCGTATAGGTGTTGAGTGTTGAACCCTAATCGTGAGAAATGGTAAATGCGCCGTATTTACATATCTGCTTGTCTGCGGAGAATCCGTATAGGTGTTGAGTGTTGAACCTAATCGTGAAATGGTAAATAAGCCCGTATTTACATATCTGCCCTTGTGCGGGAGAATCCGTATAGGTGTTGAGTGTTGAACCTAATCGTGAGAAATGGTAAGTAAGCCCGTATTTACATATCTGCCCTTGTATGCGGGAGAATCCGTATAGGTGTTGAGTGTTGAACCCTAATCGTGAAATGGTAAGTAAGCGCCGTATTTACATATACGCCTTGTGCGGGAGAATCCGTATAGGTGTTGAGTGTTCGAACCCTAATCGTGAGAAATGGTAAGTAAGCGCCGTATTTACATATCTGCCTTTGTCTTGGAGAATCCGTATAGGTGTTGAGTGTTGAACCCTAATCGTGAGAAATGGTAAGTAAGCGCCGTATTTACATATACGCCCTTTGTGCGGGAGAATCCGTATAGGTGTTGAGTGTTGAACCCTAATCGTGAGAAATGGTAAATGCCGTATTTACATATACGCCCTTTGTGCGAGGAGAATCCGTATAGGTGTTGAGTGTTGAACCCTAATCGTGAGAAATGGTAAGTAAGCGCCGTATTTACATATCTGCCCTTTGTCTTGGAGAATCCGTATAGGTGTTGAGTGTTGAACCCTAATCGTGAAACGGTAAGTAACCGCCGTATTTACATATCTGCCACTATGTAGGAGAATCCGTATAGGTGTTGAGTGTTGAACCCTAATCGTGAGAAATGGTAAGTAAGCCGTGTATTTACATATCTGCCCTTTGTGGGAGAATCCGTATAGGTGTTGAGTGTTCGAACCCTAATCGTGAAATGGTAAATGCGCCGTATTTACATATCTGCCCTTTGTGCGAGGAGAATCCGTATAGGTGTTGAGTGTTGAACCCTAATCGTGAGAAATGGTAAGTAAGCGCCGTATTTACATATCTGCCCTTTGCGAGGAGAATCCGTATAGGTGTTGAGTGTTGAACCCTAATCGTGAGAAATGGTAAATAGCGCCGTATTTACATATACGCCCTTGTGCGGGAGAATCCGTATAGGTGTTGAGTGTTGAACCCTAATCGTGAGAAATGGTAAGTAAGCGCCGTATTTACATATACGCTTTGTCGGGAGAATCCGTATAGGTGTTGAGTGTTCGAACCCTAATCGTGAAATGGTAAGTAAGCGTTGTATTTACATATACGCCCTTTGCGGAGAATCCGTATAGGTGTTGAGTGTTGAACCCTAATCGTGAGAAATGGTAAAAGCGTTGTATTTACATATACGCCTTTGTCTTGAGGAGAATCCGTATAGGTGTTGAGTGTTGAACCCTAATCGTGAGAAATGGTAAAAAGCGCCGTATTTACATATACGCCACTTGTGCGGAGAATCCGTATAGGTGTTAGAGTGTTGAACCCTAATCGTGAGAAATGGTAAGTAAGCCGTATTTACATATACGCCTTGTGCGGGAGAATCCGTATAGGTGTTGAGTGTTGAACCTAATCGTGAAATGGTAAGTAAGCCCGTATTTACATATACGCTTGTCTGGGAGAATCCGTATAGGTGTTGAGTGTTCGAACCCTAATCGTGAGAAATGGTAAGTAAATGTAGTATTTACATATACTTTTGTCTAGGAGAATCCGTATAGGTGTTGAGTGTTGAACCCTAATCGTGAGAAATGGTAAATGCGCCGTATTTACATATCCTTGCTTGTGCGGAGAATCCGTATAGGTGTTGAGTGTTGAACCCTAATCGTGAGAAATGGTAAATCGCCGTATTTACATATACGCCTTGTCTTGCGGAGAATCCGTATAGGTGTTGAGTGTTGAACCCTAATCGTGAGAAATGGTAAGTAAGCCCGTATTTACATATCTGCCTTTGTCGGAGAATCCGTATAGGTGTTAGTGTTGAACCCTAATCGTGAGAAATGGTAAATGCGCCGTATTTACATATCTGCCCTTTGTGCGGGAGAATCCGTATAGGTGTTGAGTGTTCGAACCCTAATCGTGAGAAATGGTAAGTAAGCCCGTATTTACATATCTGCCCTTTGTGCGGGAGAATCCGTATAGGTGTTGAGTGTTGAACCCTAATCGTGAAATGGTAAGAAAATGCCGTATTTACATATCAGCAACTGTGCCGGAGAATCCGTATAGGTGTTGAAGTGTTGAACCCTAATCGTGAGAAATGGTAAATAAGTTGTATTTACATATACGCCTTGCTTGAGGAGAATCCGTATAGGTGTTGAGTGTTGAACCCTAATCGTGAGAAATGGTAAGTAAGCGCCGTATTTACATATCTGCCCTATGTGAGGAGAATCCGTATAGGTGTTGAGTGTTGAACCCTAATCGTGAGAAATGGTAAATAAGCGCCGTATTTACATATCTGCCTTTGTCTTGGAGAATCCGTATAGGTGTTGAGTGTTGAACCTAATCGTGAGAAATGGTAAATAAGCGCCGTATTTACATATACGCCTTTGTGCGGGAGAATCCGTATAGGTGTTGAGTGTTGAACCCTAATCGTGAGAAATGGTAAATGCGCCGTATTTACATATACGCTTATGCGGGAGAATCCGTATAGGTGTTGAGTGTTGAACCTAATCGTGAAATGGTAAGTAAGCGCCGTATTTACATATACGCCTTTGTGCGGAGAATCCGTATAGGTGTTGAGTGTTGAACCCTAATCGTGAGAAATGGTAAATAAGCTTGTATTTACATATACGCCCTTGTGCGGGAGAATCCGTATAGGTGTTGAGTGTTGAACCTAATCGTGAAATGGTAAGTAAGCGCCGTATTTACATATCGCCCTTGTCTTGGAGAATCCGTATAGGTGTTGAGTGTTGAACCCTAATCGTGAAATGGTAAAAAGCTTGTATTTACATATACGCCCTGTGCGGAGAATCCGTATAGGTGTTGAGTGTTGAACCCTAATCGTGAGAAATGGTAAGTAAGCCGTATTTACATATACGCCCTTGTGCGGGAGAATCCGTATAGGTGTTGAGTGTTGAACCCTAATCGTGAGAAATGGTAAGTAAATGCCCGTATTTACATATACGCCTGTGCGGGAGAATCCGTATAGGTGTTGAGTGTTGAACCCTAATCGTGAGAAATGGTAAGTAAGCGTTGTATTTACATATCTGCCCTATGCGGGAGAATCCGTATAGGTGTTGAGTGTTGAACCCTAATCGTGAGAAATGGTAAGTAAGCGTTGTATTTACATATACGCCCTTGTCTTGGAGAATCCGTATAGGTGTTGAGTGTTGAACCCTAATCGTGAGAAATGGTAAATGCGTTGTATTTACATATCACTTTGTCTTGAGAATCCGTATAGGTGTTAGTGTTGAACCCTAATCGTGAGAAATGGTAAGTAAATGTATTTACATATCTGCCTTGTGCGGAGAATCCGTATAGGTGTTGAGTGTTCGAACCCTAATCGTGAGAAATGGTAAGTAAATGCCGTATTTACATATACGCCCTTGTCTTGAGGAGAATCCGTATAGGTGTTGAGTGTTGAACCCTAATCGTGAGAAATGGTAAGAAAGCGTTGTATTTACATATACGCCCTTTGTGCGGAGAATCCGTATAGGTGTTGAGTGTTGAACCCTAATCGTGAGAAATGGTAAGTAAGCGTATATTTACATATCTGCCTTTGTGCGGAGAATCCGTATAGGTGTTGAGTGTTGAACCCTAATCGTGAGAAATGGTAAAAGCGCCGTATTTACATATACGCCCTTGTCTTGAGAGAATCCGTATAGGTGTTGAGTGTTGAACCCTAATCGTGAGAAATGGTAAGTAATGTTGTATTTACATATACGCCCTTGTCTGGGAGAATCCGTATAGGTGTTGAGTGTTGAACCCTAATCGTGAAATGGTAAATAAGCGTATTTACATATACGCCCTTGCTTGCGGAGAATCCGTATAGGTGTTGAGTGTTGAACCCTAATCGTGAGAAATGGTAAGTAAGCCCGTATTTACATATACGCCCTTGTGCGGGAGAATCCGTATAGGTGTTGAGTGTTGAACCCTAATCGTGAAATGGTAAGTAAGCGTTGTATTTACATATCTGCCCTTGTGCGGGAGAATCCGTATAGGTGTTGAGTGTTGAACCCTAATCGTGAGAAATGGTAAGTAAATGTTGTATTTACATATCTGCCCTTGCGAGGAGAATCCGTATAGGTGTTGAGTGTTCGAACCTAATCGTGAGAAATGGTAAGTAAGCGTTGTATTTACATATCTGCCTTTGTGCGGGAGAATCCGTATAGGTGTTGAGTGTTGAACCTAATCGTGAGAAATGGTAAGTAAGCGTTGTATTTACATATACGCCTTGTGTGGGAGAATCCGTATAGGTGTTGAGTGTTGAACCTAATCGTGAGAAATGGTAAATGCTTGTATTTACATATCTGCCCTTTGTGCGGGAGAATCCGTATAGGTGTTGAGTGTTGAACCCTAATCGTGAGAAATGGTAAGTAAGCGTTGTATTTACATATACGCCCTTGTTGAGGAGAATCCGTATAGGTGTTGAGTGTTGAACCCTAATCGTGAAATGGTAAGTAAGCGTTGTATTTACATATACGCCTTTGTCGAGGAGAATCCGTATAGGTGTTAGTGTTGAACCCTAATCGTGAGAAATGGTAAATGCGTTGTATTTACATATACGCCCTTTGTGAGGAGAATCCGTATAGGTGTTAGTGTTGAACCCTAATCGTGAAATGGTAAGTAAGCGTTGTATTTACATATACGCTTGTGTAGGAGAATCCGTATAGGTGTTGAGTGTTGAACCCTAATCGTGAGAAATGGTAAAAAAGCGTTGTATTTACATATCTGCCTTGCTTGGAGAATCCGTATAGGTGTTAAGTGTTGAACCCTAATCGTGAGAAATGGTAAGTAGCGTTGTATTTACATATCTGCCCTTTGTGCGGAGAATCCGTATATAGGTGTTGAGTGTTGAACCCTAATCGTGAGAAATGGTAAGTAAGCGTTGTATTTACATATCTGCCACTATGCGGAGAATCCGTATAGGTGTTGAGTGTTCGAACCCTAATCGTGAAATGGTAAGTAGCGTTGTATTTACATATACGCCCTTGTGCGGGAGAATCCGTATAGGTGTTGAGTGTTGAACCCTAATCGTGAGAAATGGTAAGTAGCGCCGTATTTACATATCTTGCTATGCGGGAGAATCCGTATAGGTGTTGAGTGTTGAAACCCTAATCGTGAAATGGTAAATAAGCGCCGTATTTACATATCTGCCCTTTGTGCGGAGAATCCGTATAGGTGTTGAGTGTTGAACCCTAATCGTGAGAAATGGTAAGTAGCGTTGTATTTACATATACGCCCTTGTCTTGAGGAGAATCCGTATAGGTGTTGAGTGTTGAACCCTAATCGTGAGAAATGGTAAGTAAGCGTTGTATTTACATATACGCCCTTTGTCGAGGAGAATCCGTATAGGTGTTGAGTGTTCGAACCCTAATCGTGAGAAATGGTAAGTAAGCGTTGTATTTACATATACGCCTTGTCAGGAGAATCCGTATAGGTGTTAGTGTTGAACCCTAATCGTGAAATGGTAAAAAGCGTTGTATTTACATATCTGCCACTTGTGCGGAGAATCCGTATAGGTGTTGAGTGTTCGAACCCTAATCGTGAGAAATGGTAAATAGCGCCGTATTTACATATACGCCCTTTGTGCGGGAGAATCCGTATAGGTGTTGAGTGTTGAACCCTAATCGTGAAATGGTAAATAGCGTTGTATTTACATATACTGCTTGAGGAGAATCCGTATAGGTGTTGAGTGTTGAACCCTAATCGTGAGAAATGGTAAGAAAGCGTTGTATTTACATATACGCCTTGTGCGGGAGAATCCGTATAGGTGTTGAGTGTTCGAACCCTAATCGTGAGAAATGGTAAGTAAGCGTTGTATTTACATATCGCCTTGTCTTGAGGAGAATCCGTATAGGTGTTGAGTGTTGAACCCTAATCGTGAGAAATGGTAAGAAGCGTTGTATTTACATATACGCTTGTGCGGAGAATCCGTATAGGTGTTGAGTGTTGAACCCTAATCGTGAGAAATGGTAAATGCGTATTTACATATACGCCTGTCTTGAGGAGAATCCGTATAGGTGTTGAGTGTTGAACCCTAATCGTGAGAAATGGTAAGTAAGCGTTGTATTTACATATCTGCCCTTGTGCGGAGAATCCGTATAGGTGTTGAGTGTTGAACCCTAATCGTGAAATGGTAAGTAAATGCCGTATTTACATATCTGCCTTTGTCTTGGGAGAATCCATATAGGTGTTGAGTGTTGAACCCTAATCGTGAGAAATGGTAAATGCGCGTATTTACATATGCCCTTTGTGCGGGAGAATCCGTATAGGTGTTAGTGTTGAACCCTAATCGTGAAATGGTAAGAAGCGTTGTATTTACATATACGCCCTTTGTCAGGGAGAATCCGTATAGGTGTTGAGTGTTGAACCCTAATCGTGAGAAATGGTAAGTAGCGCCGTATTTACATATACGCCCTTTGTGCGGAGAATCCGTATAGGTGTTAGAGTGTTGAACCCTAATCGTGAGAAATGGTAAGTAAGCGTGTATTTACATATCGCCCTTGTGTAGGAGAATCCGTATAGGTGTTAGTGTTGAACCCTAATCGTGAGAAATGGTAAGTAGCCGTATTTACATATACGCCCTTGTCTTGGAGAATCCGTATAGGTGTTGAGTGTTGAACCTAATCGTGAGAAATGGTAAGTAAGCGTTGTATTTACATATACGCCTTTGCGGGAGAATCCGTATAGGTGTTGAGTGTTGAACCCTAATCGTGAGAAATGGTAAGTAAATGCCGTATTTACATATACGCTTTGTGCGGAGAATCCGTATAGGTGTTAGTGTTGAACCCTAATCGTGAGAAATGGTAAAGCGTTGTATTTACATATACGCCTTGCGGGAGAATCCGTATAGGTGTTGAGTGTTGAACCCTAATCGTGAGAAATGGTAAATAGCGCGTATTTACATATCTGCCCTTGTGAGGAGAATCCGTATAGGTGTTAGTGTTGAACCTAATCGTGAGAAATGGTAAGTAAATGGCGTATTTACATATACGCCTTGTGACGGGAGAATCGTATAGGTGTTGAGTGTTGAACCCTAATCGTGAGAAATGGTAAGTAAATGCCGTATTTACATATACGCCCTTGTGCAGGAGAATCCGTATAGGTGTTAGTGTTGAACCCTAATCGTGAGAAATGGTAAGTAAGCGTTGTATTTACATATACGCCCTTTGTGCGGGAGAATCCGTATAGGTGTTGAGTGTTGAACCCTAATCGTGAGAAATGGTAAAAGCGTATTTACATATACGCCCTTGTGTAGGAGAATCCGTATAGGTGTTGAGTGTTGAACCCTAATCGTGAGAAATGGTAAGTAAATGCCGTATTTACATATCTGCCCTTGTCTAGGAGAATCCGTATAGGTGTTGAGTGTTGAACCTAATCGTGAGAAATGGTAAATAAGCGTTGTATTTACATATCTGCCCTTTGTGCGGAGAATCCGTATAGGTGTTGAGTGTTGAACCCTAATCGTGAGAAATGGTAAGTAAGCGTATTTACATATCTGCCACTTGTGCGGGAGAATCCGTATAGGTGTTGAGTGTTGAACCCTAATCGTGAGAAATGGTAAAAGCGCCGTATTTACATATACGCCTTTGTCTAGGAGAATCCGTATAGGTGTTGAGTGTTGAACCCTAATCGTGAGAAATGGTAAATAAGCCCGTATTTACATATACCCTTTGTGCGAGAATCCGTATAGGTGTTGAGTGTTGAACCCTAATCGTGAAATGGTAAGTAAATGCCGTATTTACATATACGCCCTTGTCGGAGAATCCGTATAGGTGTTGAGTGTTGAACCCTAATCGTGAGAAATGGTAAGTAAAGTTGTATTTACATATCTGCCTGTATGCGGGAGAATCCGTATAGGTGTTGAGTGTTGAACCCTAATCGTGAAATGGTAAGTAAGCGTATTTACATATACGCCTATGCGAGGAGAATCCGTATAGGTGTTGAGTGTTGAACCCTAATCGTGAGAAATGGTAAAAGCGTTGTATTTACATATACGCCCTTTGTAGGAGAATCCGTATAGGTGTTGAGTGTTGAACCCTAATCGTGAGAAATGGTAAATGTTGTATTTACATATACGCCTTTGTCTGCGGAGAATCCGTATAGGTGTTGAGTGTTGAACCCTAATCGTGAGAAATGGTAAAGCGTTGTATTTACATATACGCCCTTTGTGCGGGAGAATCCGTATAGGTGTTGAGTGTTGAACCTAATCGTGAGAAATGGTAAATAAGCCGTATTTACATATCTGCCCTTTGTGCGGAGAATCCGTATAGGTGTTAAGTGTTGAACCCTAATCGTGAAATGGTAAGTAATGTTGTATTTACATATCGCCTTTGTCTGGGAGAATCCGTATAGGTGTTGAGTGTTGAACCCTAATCGTGAAATGGTAAGAAGCGTTGTATTTACATATCTGCCTTGTGCGGAGAATCCGTATAGGTGTTGAGTGTTGAACCCTAATCGTGAGAAATGGTAAGTAAATGTTGTATTTACATATACGCCCTTTGTCAGGAGAATCCGTATAGGTGTTGAGTGTTGAACCCTAATCGTGAGAAATGGTAAGAAGCGTTGTATTTACATATACGCCCTTTGTCTTGAGGAGAATCCGTATAGGTGTTAGTGTTGAACCCTAATCGTGAAATGGTAAGAAATGCGTATTTACATATCTGCCCTATGCAGGAGAATCCGTATAGGTGTTGAGTGTTGAACCTAATCGTGAGAAATGGTAAGTAAGCGTGTATTTACATATACGCCCTTTGTGCGAGGAGAATCCGTATAGGTGTTGAGTGTTGAACCCTAATCGTGACAAATGGTAAGTAAGCGTTGTATTTACATATCTGCCACTGTCGGGAGAATCCGTATAGGTGTTGAGTGTTGAACCCTAATCGTGAGAAATGGTAAGTAAGCGTTGTATTTACATATACGCCTTGTGCGAGAGAATCCGTATAGGTGTTGAGTGTTGAACCCTAATCGTGAGAAATGGTAAATGCGTTGTATTTACATATACGCCCTTTGTGCGGAGAATCCGTATAGGTGTTGAGTGTTGAACCCTAATCGTGAGAAATGGTAAGTAAAGCGTATTTACATATCTGCCCTTGTGCGGAGAATCCGTATAGGTGTTGAGTGTTGAACCCTAATCGTGAGAAATGGTAAAAGCGTTGTATTTACATATACGCCTTTGTGCGGAGAATCCGTATAGGTGTTGAGTGTTGAACCCTAATCGTGAGAAATGGTAAGTAAAGCGTTGTATTTACATATCGCCCTTTGTGCGGGAGAATCCGTATAGGTGTTAGAGTGTTGAACCCTAATCGTGAGAAATGGTAAATGCCGTATTTACATATACGCCCTTTGTCTAGGAGAATCCGTATAGGTGTTAGTGTTGAACCCTAATCGTGAGAAATGGTAATAAGCGTTGTATTTACATATACGCCTTGTGCGGAGAATCCGTATAGGTGTTCGGTGTTGAACCCTAATCGTGAGAAATGGTAAGTAAGCGTGTATTTACATATCTGCTTTGTGCGGAGAATCCGTATAGGTGTTGAGTGTTCGAACCCTAATCGTGAGAAATGGTAAGTAAATGCGTGTTACATATACGCCCTTGTGCGAGAGAATCCGTATAGGTGTTAGAGTGTTGAACCCTAATCGTGAGAAATGGTAAGTAAGCGTTGTATTTACATATACGCCTTGTCTTGCGGAGAATCCGTATAGGTGTTAGTGTTGAACCCTAATCGTGAAAATGGTAAGTAAGCGTTGTATTTACATATACGCCCTTGTGCGGAGAATCCGTATAGGTGTTGAGTGTTGAACCCTAATCGTGAGAAATGGTAAGTAAGCCGTATTTACATATACGCCCTTTGTCTTGAGGAGAATCCGTATAGGTGTTGAGTGTTGAACCCTAATCGTGAGAAATGGTAAGTAAATGCCGTATTTACATATCTGCCCTTGTGCGGAGAATCCGTATAGGTGTTGAGTGTTGAACCCTAATCGTGAAATGGTAAGTAAATCTTGTATTTACATATTTGCCCTTTGTGCGGAGAATCCGTATAGGTGTTGAGTGTTGAACCCTAATCGTGAGAAATGGTAAGTAAGCGTTGTATTTACATATCTGCTTGTGTAGGAGAATCCGTATAGGTGTTGAGTGTTGAACCCTAATCGTGTGAGAAATGGTAAGTAAATGTGTATTTACATACGCCCTTTGTGTAGGAGAATCCGTATAGGTGTTGAGTGTTGAACCCTAATCGTGAGAAATGGTAATAAAGCGTTGTATTTACATATCTGCCTTATGCGGGAGAATCCGTATAGGTGTTGAGTGTTGAACCCTAATCGTGAGAAATGGTAATTAAGCGTTGTATTTACATATACGCCTTTGTCTGGGAGAATCCGTATAGGTGTTAGTGTAGACACCCCATTTTGACCGACCTTAAGACTCGAGCGTCACCGGTTGGCGCTCGGTGATATTGCATCTTGTGCTTGTTGAAGTCGAGTCCGCGGCGCGTGCCTGCCTCCGGACTTCGAACCATCTTCTCTACCTTGTCTCGGTTTGCGAACCGGGCTCGGTTTTCTCTGTTTTCTCTCTGAGGAAGAGTGGTCCGTAGACTATCTCCGGTGGCCGTGAGCTATATTTCGTGGCCGTAGGCCATTTGCCCATTCGGGAGCCGGTTCGGTTTTGGGCCGTCGGGCGTGCCTCGGCTCGGGACCACCCAACCATCTCCGAGTTCTCCGGTTTTGGCATGTGCCTCTGTTTTATAGTTCGAGAACGGGCCTGATGCCCGCCGTGGCGAACACCACTTAGGTGCTCGACCCATTTCGGGACCGAAATCGTGATTTGGTCGAGCATTCATTCGCATCGGCCTTCTCCGGTTTTGGCGGAGACCTCTGTTTTAATATTTCGAGAACCACAGGGCCCCGATGCCCGCCGTGGCCGTATGCCACTTCGGTGCTCATAGCGGTTTCGGGACCCCAAATTGGCGGTTTTGGTCCCAAGCATTCATTTCGCATCCATCTTCTCCGGTTTTGGCGGTACCTCTGTTTTGTCATTCGAGAGGACCTTTGGGGTCATGAATACCCACTTATTTGCCGAACACCACTTAACACCCATGACCCATTTCGGGATCCGATTTGCTCGGTTTTGGCCGACGTTCATTTCTCATTAGTTTTTGTTCAAACTTGGCGGTACCTCTGTTTCAACATCGGGAAGATCCTTTGGGGGTGGGAGGCCAGCAATTATCGAGATAACCGGTTTCGCTCCTCCGGAGCCCGTTTTGCTCATAGGGCCAATGTTGAACACCTTGGGGTATTTTCTTCCAAAAGTTACATATCTGTGATCGGGACATCTGGGAGGACCCTTTGGTATCTTGGTCGGCGAAATTATGGAGTTCATTTTGGGCCTCTCCTTCAAGCTCTATGTTGTGGCTCTTGGTTCAATGTTGCCAAATTCAACCTTGGATCCTTGCTCTACACATCTGGGAGGACACTTTGGTATGGTGGTCGGCGAAATGGTGCATTCATTTTGAGCCTCTCTTTCAAGTTCTATGTTGTGACTTGGTTCGGTGTTGCCAAATTCAACCACAGGGCCTTATCCTACACTTGGGAGGACACTCTTGTATGGTGGTCGGCGAAATTTTGAAGTTGGTTTTTGAGGTGGCGGTCGGCCATGGGAGGTGGTGGCCGACCAGGTGGGGTGGTGGCCGGCCATTTCTGCCCCTGGCAGATTCTTGCTTTCTGACTGTCAATTTGTCAGGATATCTTCAACATATCCGGGGCATCAGGATATTCGGGAGGGAAAGATTGGGTGCTTTCCTCCTTTTACACACCCATTTCTTGCCTATTTGAAGGCCCTCCCCTCCCTCTTCAAGGTTGGAAAAACTTGTCTCAAGATCACCCTCCAAAATCCTCCATTTCCAAAGCTTTAAACTCCAAAAAAAGCTTCAAGTGTCAAGGCCATTCCTTCATCAACACCTAGCCTCACCTTCCTTACTACCATTCCAGCAGCTAGGAAGTGAATTTCAGAGGTTGAGAAGCTACAAATCGAGCCAAGAATCAAAAGAAAGACAAGTCTTCAAGGGTAAGTCCTCAAAACCAACTTTTAGGGCTTTTTCTTGATTCATTTCTATACTCTATTTGGTTGAGAATTGGGGCTCCGACCCTACTGCTTTTGTGCTTGTTTTGAGCCCCTCTACAACTTTGTAGAAGGGCTCAACTTCATTAGTGTCTCCATGATACACTTCCTTCAATATCCATCTTGTATGTCACCAATTTGCATGCTAGTTTTAGCCTATTTGCATTTGTTTTGGGGCTCCGACCCTACTGGTTTTATGCTTATTTTGAGCCCCTCTACAACATTGTAGAAGGGCTCAACCTCATTGGCCATTCTATATACCACCTCTCTTGGAAATTCACTTTAGGCCCTAATTCTTGCATGCTTTGTTAGGCTTACTTGGCTCCAGTTCAGCCTTCATCAGGCTTAGAAATAGCCTTGTTTTTGTCTCCTTTTCATGTTATGTTGAGGGCCTTAAGCCATTTGGTGTATATTTTGGTACTTCCTTTGAAATCCATCAAATTTACCGTATTCTTGCATGTTTTGTAGCCTCTTGTGCTTTTGGTTTTGGCCTTTGGTCAGAACTGAAAGGGGTCTTATTGACCCCCTTTACATATTTCATGAAGAAAGTTTTGTCATTTGGTGTGTGCATTGCATGTCTCATGATATAGCCTATTTGGAAGCCTACTTTGCATGGATTTTCTAGCATGTTTGTATTCTGATTTTGGGGATTCCATCTTCTGAATATGTGCTTATTTTTCTCATCTTCAATATTGTAGAAAAGTTTGTCCATTTGGGTTTGCATTTAGATATCACTTGTCTCAATACCCTCTTTTGGCCACTAATTTTGCATGCTATTGTTGATCTATCTATGCTATTAATTTGGCCATGTTTGTACTGAAAAAATGCCATATTTGGGACTGCCTTGCTACTGTTCTTGCTTCCATGATCATATCTTGCATGCATAGCATGGCTATAGGCCATTCGGGCTTAATTTCACACTTCGGGATGAATGCATGCTTGGTGTCATTCGATTTGTTTGGGGCTGTTTTCCCTTTATTTAGGTGCTGAAATTCCATTACCATGCTTGCATATCATTTCCGTGCCATTTGTATCATTTTTGCATTGCCTCGGTTTGCGTGCCAATGGTAGCGCACTTGGCACCTCATCTTATCATTCGTGACCTATGTGAGTGTGGTTGAGGCCCTCTCATGTCGGCGTAAGCCCAATTGCATTTTCATGCTTCTACATCATTGCCTCGATTTGCGTGTCGCGATGCAGCGTTTTGGCGACTTTATTGCAAGCGGCCTCCTATGTGAGTGGTGAGGCTCTCCCATGTTGGTGTAAGTCCATCCGGCATTCCGTATGCCATTTCATTGCATTTCATCATCGCCTCGGTTTGCGGCGCTGTGGACGCAGCGTTTGAGCTGCCGGTTTATCCGATTTTCATTCTTTCATCATCGCCTCGATTTGCGGCGCTGTGGGCACGCGTTTGGCTGCCGGTTATCCGATTTTCATCTTTCATCGCCGCCTCGGTTTGCGGCGCTGTGGCACGCGCCCGAGCGCCGGTTTATCCGATTTTCATCTTTCATCGCCGCCTCGGTTTGCGCTGTGGGCACGCGTTTGAAACGCCGGTTTATCCGATTTTCATTTCATCATCGCCTCGGTTTGCGCGCTGTGGGCGCGCGTTTGAAACGCCGGTTTATCGATTTTCATCTTTCATCATCGCCTCGGTTTTGCGGCGCTGTGGGCACGCGTTTGAAACGCCGGTTTATCGATTTTCATCTTTCATCATCGCCTCGGTTTGCGTGCGCTGTGAGCGCACGCGCCGAAACGCCGGTTTATCCGACTTTTTCATCTTTCATCGCCGCCTCGGTTTGCGGCGCTGTGGAGCGCGCGCCCTTGAAACACCGGTTATCCGATTTTCATCTTTCATCATCGCCTCGGTTTGCGTGCGGTGGGCACGCATTTGAGGCATCTCATTCATCATTAGCATTCATGTGTATATCATCACACCATGCATATGCATCATGTTTTGGGATAGGCGTTAGTTAGACACACGGTCGCGAAGCGTTCGTACTCGAGTAATGAGCAGGTCCCAATTCCCAAGTCACCATCCTTCCCACTCTCGGGATTACCCATGATGGAGTTGTTTGTTATAACATTTCACTTACATTCATCCCTATATTGAGTTGTGCAAATCTGCTCCTCGGCCATCATGCATCGGTATCGTGATTGGTGTACGAGGATCGAGGCATGCATATATTTGTGAAATACATTGCTATGCCCTTTTCACGCTCTCTGTTGCGGCAAAATGAACAATTATCGACTTTAGGAATCGGCGCATTTCGAGAAAAGCGCAAGCGAAACTAATCGGGGCATCGGTGGATTTCGCCAGCGACCAGCATATACTATTCACGAAGCGGCGGTCCACGGCTTGCGCCCGATTCAATTCTTTTGTAATTAATTTGTTAATTAATTAGAATTTGTATTATTCGAATTTGTATATTCTTTTATTGATTACGTATTATTATTTATTAGGACCCTCTGGCGAGAACAATGTTGTAATAAGGGTGTGTGAGTGTGATGTATGTCTTCCAACCCCATTTCTTTCTCCCTTTTATTTACCGCTTTGGATGGTTAGATATAGGGCATATTTCAATTAGCATCTGATGTAATGACATGTTTGCATCATTCATCATTTTGCATGCATCGAACTCGGTAGCATCATACAAAGCGCATTTGTATTTCAATTCTAAGTTGAATACATGTTAGATGTAGCATTTCATATGCCATGTTTAGAATAATAGAGCCTACTATAGTTGCATTTTGCATGTGTTGCATTAGGCATTTACGTATACTTAGGATCATGCATGATTTCTAATAAGCTTTTGTTTTGGCTTGGAGTACTCGGTAAGTTTATGCTTTAGCATCCTTGCATGCGTGTGAGTGTTGCCATGATAGCATGCTTGCCATGAGGCTAAATGCTTATGTGATATAAGCGCCTTGAATACTGTGGGTGGAGGTTGAGTTATCTGAATTGGAGCAATTCATCAATTGTTTATTAAGCCCACTAGATTGTGGCAAAATCGTATTTTAAGCCTACTGCGGGTAGCAAACCATCTTTCAAACAAACAAACATGAAATGTTTTGTTCCAATTGAGCGGACCCAGTCTATACTTGTTTCTTTGCGAGCATCACATAGTAATCCTAGGCTAATAATGAATAAGAACTCACAATGTTTTCAAAAGCAGATATCATGGTTAGTAGAGGCGGTCTTTGGCCGGCGAGAGAATACTCACGATGTGACCTTCCCTAATCGTACCCAAGTTCGAGCCAACTTTGGTGATAGCGGACACGTGGCCTTCGGCTTAGAGTCGGGGTTTCCTAAATTTCCCATTTTAAAATATTTAGGTGGCGACTACATTATCACAAAGCGATCCATGTTTGGCACTTCTTTCAAAAATCTGTTTTCTTCAAAGCGATTTGCGGTTGGACTCTTTGGTTCAAGATTTGGAACCGCAACAAAAATCGAGTCAGTACATGGCGAGGTCCCATGGCGTTATTCTGATTCTGGCGACTCTGCTGGGGATTTAGAAACTTACTCGAACTCATGATATCTGCTTTTGACTATGTTTGTGTGTTTCTTTGCATTGCATTTGCATTGGTGCGCCTAGGACACCGTGTTTGCCATCTGCTATTCTGGCGGTTTCTTTGGAGGCTTGTCTTGTCAAGGCATGTCCATAAGGCTTGCGATTCTGACTCTGCCAATAGAACACAAACCCGGTTTCTGGGGCACCCTTTGACCATTCGACCTAGTGCATATTGGATCCATAGTGACCATTCCAAACTAGGGCGGGTTGCTTACCGATATAGGTTGTTTGAAGCATTGTGTGCGTAGTGAAACCCTAGTTCTTGACAAAATAGGCGAAACCCTACCCCAACATAGGGTGTTTTGGCTCTCCTTATACGCTATGTGCTTGTTAGAGTGTGCCTCTGAGGAATGCATGTATCGGTATGAGTTTGGGCATCGAACTGCGGGCATCGGTTTTTGAATTTGGGAATCGAACTGCGGGCATTATCGATATTGAGAATCGATTGTCGCGGATATCAGATTGATTTATCGAAACGATCTGAGAATATTGACGATGTTGAGGCGATGTATAGCGACTTACCAAGCGTGTGTTGTTGTATACCCATTGTGTGTGGTGTATTCAATTTAAGCCGTTATCTTTGCCCGTTTTATACCCATTGTGTGTGGTGTATTCAATTTAATTGTTATCTTTGCCGTTTATTTACGGTTATTTATTTCTTTTTCGCTTTTATTTATCCTTTTGCTAGGGCGGTTTGTAGCACAATTGCTTAGAACCGTCGATACCCCCAAGCAATCTGGACACGAGGTCGCCCGACTCAACCGTCAGGGATCTAGTTGACGGACATCGATGTTCCATTCACTACCGGTTTTAGAAGAGGCAGAAGCCTTGATCCATCGAGCGAAGATTATTAGTGCAGCGGTCTACTTTAGAGCAGATAGTCGGGTTGAGATTCCCATTTACGCTATAGAACACCCTTGCCGATTTTGAGATGGAACAACAGAACCCAACAATAAGCGATGATCGCGGATGGTGAAAGCATGAAGCAAATGCAAGATGATGCTATCCGCCGGTAATTTTCGGACGAGCGGCTGTCATGGCCCATGATCTGAGTTGATCACAGTTACAATGAGCAGCGTCTGCTTCCGTCGAGCTCCTCCTCCACGGGGCCCCATTACGAACAACTACTGCTGGCGAATGCCTCAAACCCTCAAAATGCCGGCGCCCGAATACCCTCGAATCAGCAGAACATTACGCCAAACCCCCAAGCGTTCAAGAGGACCGCAGGTCATCCAGCGAAATTTGGCTCGCCCGCTTCTACCTGTTGTCCAAAAACATTACCCTAAGCACCGGACTCTCCATTTGAGTTCGAGGTAGACGAACGACTCTGAAATTGAGCAAGTTGGAGAAGCTCTTTAAGAAGTCTCAAGGCGAAGGCCATCCCAAATATTGAAGGCGGCTATCTTGATGTGGCCGTGACTCTGCCCAAACATTTAAAATGCCCCAGATCGATCGCTTTGATGGAGTGCGAGGATCCTATAGTCACCTCGGCTATTCTCGGGCGTCTTAAGACCAATGGGCCTAACTTGAGCCGCAAAAGCTTTCTTTGTTCGTCGAACCACATCGGTGTGGCATCCACTTGGTACTCAAAACTTCGATGATGATGTGAAAACAAATTGGGATGAGATGGTGAGGCCTTCCTTGCACAATATTCATACAACCGCAAATCGAGGTCACGACTCGTGATCTCGAGGACGAAGCGAGGAGCCTAAAGAGTCTTTTACGATTTCGTCACCGGTGGAGAGCCAAGGCATCGATGATGACCTTGAGGCCAAGCGATAGAGATCAAATTCGGATGATTGTGCGCAATCTCCGGCGGCATTAATGAAGAAGATGATTTTGATCCCTTTCCCCACCAGCGAATCTGCATGATATGGGGATCTGAGATAGAGGATGCAATGAAACGAGTCTGTTTGACCAAGATCGGGATCGGCCAGAAGAACATTTAATCGGAATACCAATGCGAGGCCAGTGGCTCTGCCAATACAAGAACAGGAGGTCGGAATGGTCACCACCAATCCCCTTCCCAACCAAGGTCATGGCCACACCTTTTCGATGCCTCTGGGAGGCGATAATCAAGCCCAAGATACCAACCCGGGGTCAGCGAACCTTCTCCCACTCTATATGCCTTTGTCTAAAGTCCTCGGGGTTCTAGTCGAGAAAGGGGCACTGAAACCCTTGGGCAAGGCCTCTACGAATCCACTCCCCCTTCCCATAATTGCCAAATATTGCCAATACCACAGTGACATGGTCATGACACCGACCAATGTTACGAGTGCGTCATGAGATTGAGGACCTCATTGACAAGAACATCATTCTACCTCCTCAAGGACCCAACGTCACAAACAACCCACTCCCCAAACACAACCAAGATCCACCAAAAGAGTCAACCTTATCCGCCTTTGAGGCGCATCTTACGATCGATCTACATAACTCCTCCCACTTACCCAAGCGGTGGTCCTTCCGGCAACCTTGACTTGTGTGTGTTGGACACCTCCCAACCCAACTTTGAGCCAAGGTGGTGACCAGAGAATGGAGCAGGGCAAGCACGAGGAGGCGAGGCTGTTGAGTCTGGGGTGGAGCTATCGAGAATCGGTGGCGGAGCTTATGATCCAGTGGATATATCTTGTCGATGAGCGATCTAAGCTAAGTATGGGGTTCTTGGGAAGAATTTGAGTTGTGTATGATCAGGGGACAAGCTTGAATCGGCGGGGATGGTTTGTTGCGGTGGAAGGACCGTAACCTTCAATTCTCTGGCGAGGAATCGGGGATGCATCGATTAAGCTGGTTCGAAGATGAAGTCGTGAAGTCGTCGGGTGGTTGGATGATCGACTGATATTGTACCATTTGTGGCGGAAGGGTAGGATCGAATACATTCTTGGGAGGCGCGGTCTGAAGAATTTCGCTCAAGAGCGAAACATTTTGAGAACCGCCGGTTATTCTTTGGAGGAACAAGAAAGAGATGGGCCTCTGAGAGGCAGAAAAGCAAGAACCATGAGGAAGTTGAGAGTCTTTGCAGACACTGAACATCTTTGTGAGCATGAGGAATGAAAGCTTTGAAAGCACAAACAAGCGAGAACAGACGGATGCTGCTAGGCGCTAATGGAATGTGGTGGGAAGATGGCGACTTGTATCTTGCCCACAGGGCGAAGGCTGGGCGGTGTGGCCAGACGATACAGTACCTCGAGGAGGTAGACCACATGACTAGAAGTGGGCGGTATTTCAAGCCTCCACACCTTGATCAACGAGGCATCGGGGAAGATAAGGAGGCGGAAAGCGAAGAAGAAAGCAAGCGGAAGAAGAGACATCTTGAGCGGCTAAAAGAAAATACAAGCGGACATCTCCATTTGGGGAATTGCTTATGGCCGAGGTGCTGCCGTGTCTTATCTGCCATGGATGAGCTAAACTTTCCATTGAAACTACGTGGAACAACTAGTTGGTTTGGTCTTCGGGAGGAGGTTCCGGCATTGACCTTCTGGACAAGAATTGCGCTGAGGCGTGGACCATGAGACCTCTCTACATCTCTGTAGAATCACGAGGACAAATGGATTCGGTGGTGCTTGTTGACCTAGGGTCCGCTATCAATGTTTGTCGGCGAGCGGCCTATGCGATTGGGTTAAAACTGCGGACTTCACACAGACTACTCAAATGTCAGGCATATGATAATACAAGCGAGGGATGTCTTGGGGCGGTGAAAATCAAACCAAGATTGGGCTGGACAACCACGAAATAGATTTTCATGTCTTGGAGGTCCTGCATCTTTCAACATGCTTTTGGGGCGACCACAGTTTGCATCGGTGAAGGCCGTTTCATCTACCTGCATCAAATGGTGAAATACCCCTTTGGAAAGGAGTAGCCATTGTTTTGGGAACTCATCAATCCATCCCCCTCAGGAAATATCTCGCCGATCTGGAGATTGAACACGGCATGGAGGATATGTTTATATCGGGATTTACTTTGGTGAGGCAGGGTGGTACAAAACATAATGCATTTGTGAATGAGGGTTTGTATGTCGGCGCTCAAGCCGTCTACCTCATGAACAAGCTCTGACATATCCACAGGATGGGATTGGGAAAAGCGGCGGAAAGGTGTCGCGGCGTTGGCAGTGCCACATAATCCACATACCTTTGGATTAGGTTATCTGCCTACCAAAAATTTGGGCGAGAAAGGAAGGAAATGGCCAGCGGGGCGAGCAGCAGTGGGAAGCCTTTTGATCTAATGCATAGGCCCATCTGGGGTACCTGAGCAGACGCTTCGTCCGGGAGGAAGAGATTTTCCATTTGCGGCTTCCCAGAACCATGGTTGAGCAGCGGAGGAAGCGTGCAGTTTCGAAATCTTCTTGACACTGCAACTATCTGGGGATAGCGTTCTTTGCGAAGCGACAGACCCAATAAGCGAGTTTAAGCGAGAATCTGGCGGGATCTGAGGGCCTTGAATTGGAAATGGGGTAGCTTGGCATGTCTCCTCTTTGATCCTCCGTCGACCCGGGATTGCTTGGGGAATAACGTCGCGGTTTCCGTGATTGGAGATAAGCAGTGCCAGACCAAGCTGACTATCTTGGGCCTTATCGATCGCACCCTCTCTCATTTAGCGATCTGAGGAGGATTCTTATCCGGCGATTAAAGTCGGGTAGTGGTAGGAATCTGATTCCAAGTCTTCGAGTCGAATCGGGTTCAGCTCGGTAGTCTGAGTCTGGTACTCTGAGGATGTTAACGGATGCGAGTCTTGTCGGTCGTCTTTCCTTTTCATTTAGTCTGTTGTAGCAGATGAATCGGGCGATTTGGATGAACTTAATGAGAATGAGGTGAATGTGGTTTCAGTACTTTTACGTGCCCTAATTTATTGCATTAATTCGGACTTTCAAAATTTTGATCAAAAGCAGCGAGGGCGAAGTTCCTCGGTTTCTAACGTCTAATTGAGCAAGAGCAAGAGGTTTGTTAAACCCTTAGCGGATGAAATCATTTACGTGAATATTAGTCTTGAGGAGGACCGTAATTTGGTCGGATCGGGTCCACGTTGTCTTCGGAACCTTGGCGCTTAGTCGCTTTATTAAAAGATTTCAAAGATGTTTTAGGCGTGGTCCTCACGAAGACATGCAGAATCGATCTGAGATTATCTGACATCGGATCCCCTTGACCTGAGGCGACCTATCAGCGAAGCTCGGAAGGATCCGCGGATTGGGCTCTCAAGATCAAGAAGAGGTCACCAAGCAAATTAGCCTTGGGCTTCTGCTAATATCGAGAATATCCCACTTGGTTGGCCAACATAGTGCGGTCTTAGAAGAAAGATGGCAAGATCCGGTGTGCGTAGACTTGAGGATTTAATGAGCCGGTCGAAGGGCGACTTACCTGCCACATTGATGAGCTAGTGGACTTTCTGGCGGGGCATGCCTTTGCTCTCGTTCATGGATGGCTTCTCGGGCTATAACAGTTGTGATGGCACGGAAGGGAAGAAAAGCGCATTCACCACCCGTAGAACATCTTGCTATCGGGTCATCGTTTGGGTTGAAGAATCTTTGGGGCTACTTATCAGCAGACGCGACCACAATACTACATGATATGATCCACAAAGAGGTAGAGGTGTGCGTGGGCGACATGATTGTCAAGTCAAAGAAAGAGGGCCACTACACGCCTTGCATAAGTTTTCCAAAGGATCGAAATTGAGTTGCGGTTAAACCCTCGAAATGTCGTTTGGTGTTCTGTTGGGAAAAATCTTTGGGGTTTGATCACACAAAGGGGCATCGAGTCGACCCTTCCAAAATCAAGGCCATCTTAGAAATGCCACCACCAAAAGGCGAAAAAAGAGGTCACGAGGCTTTACGGGTAAAGTGCAATTCATAAGGCGGTTTATTTCAAAACTAACCTTGACTTGTGAACCACTTTTGGTCTTCGAAGAAAGGCAAGAAATTCAATGGGACGGCGGTGCCAAATTGCATTTGAGCAGTTAAAGAATATCTCTGAGAACCCACCGTTTTATCACCACGAGAATCGGAAGCAGTTGATTTTGTACTGTCGATGTTGAGACCACGATGAATGCATGCTTACAAGAATCGAGAAGATAGGGTGGAGAAAGCCATCTATTATTTGAGCAAGAAAATGCTAGAGTATGAAACTCGGTATACGCCGCTGGAAAAGGCTTGTCTAGCTCTGGTATGGGCTAGCAGGAAGTTGCGGCACTACTTGTTAGCTCACTCTGTAATGCTGGTTTCGCGACTTGATCCCATCAAATATCTTTTAGAAACCGGCTTCTGGGTAGGCTAGCTCGTTAGTTCTTTGTTGCTCTCGAATTTGATCTTACATATGTGGCGCAAGTCGGTAAAAGCGAGCGATGGCGAGTTCCTTGCCGACCATCGGTTGAGGATGAAGCGATTGAGTACCTATTCCCGGATGAAGCAATTACGCATATCGGCGAGAAAGTTGGACAATGTACTTTGTGGGCGTCAAATCAACATGGGTATGGGATAGGAGTGTTCTTGATAGCACGAGCAATTCCGTATCCCTCTAGCCTTCAAACTCCGTTTCAAAGTCTCAAATAACGAAGCGAGAATCTGAAGCGTGCATTCTTTGGTATGGGCGACCACGGAATTAGGGGCAAGGCAATTTGGGCGTCATCGGAGATTCGAATCTTGTTGTGTCTCAAGCTAAAGGAAATTTGGAAAGTAAAGAAAGAAAATATGATGATGTATCACCAAACCTTGGATTTCTTGATTCCTCGGTTTGAAAAGTTAAGTTTTACTCATCTACTAAGAGAACAACAAGTTCGCGACGCTTTAACAACTCTATCATCCATGATAGACATCACGTGGAGTCGAATCGTCCGGTCATTATCGACGAAATTACTTTTGCCTATGAGTCGATTGCGACCATAGATGAAGTTCGGGACGAACACCTGGTATTCGACATCTGGAACTTTTGGAAAGCGAAACATACGCTTGAGTAAATGCCAAAGACAAGAGGGCAATCGAAGAATGTCGATCCAGTTCATCATCTGCGGGGTAAAGCTGTATAGAAGAGGTCATCTGGAATGCATAAAGCGTGTGTTGATCTTTGAAGAGTCCAAGCGTCGATGGAAGCCATCCACGGGGGTGAATCACGGTGCACATATGAATGGGGTGATGTTGGCTAGAAAGATCCTTAGACAAGGTTATTATTGGTCCACCATGGAGGAGGATTATGTCGGTTTCGTCGGCGATGCCATAAATGTCGATTCATGCAAATCGCATGAACATTCCGCCGTCAAAATTGTACAACATGACCGCCATGGCCTTTTACATGGAGAATTGATGTGATCGGGCCGTCACGCGAAAGGGTCAAATGGGCATGAGTTCATCCTCGTGGCGATAGATTACTTCACAAAGTGGGTTGAGGCCCAATCTTATGCGGTGTTGAAAGCTTCTGCGTTGCAAAATTCATCGAAACAACATTATCTGTCGCTACGGAGTCCCAAATGAAATAGTTTCTGACAATGGTTCCCACTTCAAGAAGGAGGTGTTTGACTTGTTGGAGAAATACAACGTGGCTTTTCATAAGTCGTCTACTTACCGGCCGCAAACCAACGGGGCAGTTGAGGCTGCCAACAAGAATATCAAGCGCATACTACGAAGATGGTGGAAACCTACGGGGTGGCGGATAAGCTGCCATTTGCTCTGTGGGGCTACAGGACTTCGATCAGAACTTCTACTGGGGCGACTCCGTACTCATTAGTCTATGGGATGGAGGCCGTTCTACCAATTGAGATTGAGGTCCCATCATTGCGAGTATTGGCCGAATGCGGATAAGCGAAGCGGATTAGCGACCATGAGTTTGAAGAACTCATGCTTTTTGATGAAAGGAGATTGAAAGCAACGTACCACGTTCGGGGTTATCAGCGAGAATCGCCAGACTTTCAACAAGAAGGTTAAGTCCGAGAACTTGAAAGAAGGAGATTTGGTGCTCAAGGACAACCGAGCTCCCATCCACGACCCAAGGGCAAGTTCGGACCCAATTGGATGGTCCTACATCATCAAGTCAATCTGGTCGGTGGGTACGTGGTTACGATGGATCTAGATGGCTTGGAGTTTTCCCAACCGATCAATATGGACAAGTTGAAGAAATACTACCCTTGAGAGGTTCGCTGGGCGAAAACCGAAAAGGCGACCTAGGCAAAACTTCGAGCATAGAAAATTTGAAAATTATAAAAGCGAGCTACATAAGGTTGAAAACCATAAAGGCGGCCTTGGCAAAAGTTAGGCGCAAAAGGAGAGCAAAAACACTCGGCGAACCTAACCACGAACTCGTAAGACTTGATTCCCATCTTTGGGATCGTGGCGACTTCATCTTGAAGTTGATCACAATCTTTTCCCCGATCAACTTAGTCCATTTTGATCACCTCAGTCATCTTCATTCATCAGCATTCACTACGATCTCCGGTACAGTGCTATTCAAACTAGGGGCAACTTTCCGTTGCAATGGAATGTTCTTGACATCATCGGACTAGGGGCAACTTTCCGTTGCCACACTTTGCAGAAGCACTTTTTCAAACTAGGGCCAACTTTCTAGTTGCAAGGATTCGGGGTTGTGTGTCTCAGTGACAGATCTCAGGTGTGTCCAGTTCTGATCCATATCGAAAATAGTTTTGAAAATTTTTCATAAAAGTTGACTTTGTTCAAATTAATCTTTTCACAACTAAGACCATTTTGGACCAAAAGCGGAGGATTTTGATTACCACAACCTTCAATTTCATTAATTTCAAAAGCAGAGGTCTTTTGCTCTTGCATACAATTGAAGTTGTTTTCATTACACTCACGCTAGAAAACTTTGAAAGTACTAATAAAGCAATAAATCTGGGGCATAGTCTGGTCGGTGTCCTGCGCCCCTCGAGCTAATCGAAGCTTGGATGCCAACAGGCCCAACTTGTATGGCCGAACTGGCGGAGTCTGGGATGGGAAATAAAATATCTGATGAGTCAAGCCGTCGAGGCGGATCGGTATCCTGGAACTTCTTGTAACTCATATTTGAAAGATTAAGCGAGGGGCGGCGCCATGCAATGCGATCTGGCGACAAGTTGCGCATCCATTGAACCACCGGCTCTCATCGGGAGCATTAATTGGCGTTGCTTAGAAAAAGTAGCATTGAAATTTGAATAAGCGAGCAGAGTCCACAACACAACTTCTCCATCAACTATATCTGGGGAGGGATGAAAAATGAGAGAATAAAGAATAGAGATGAGCAGCGAGAGAAAAAGTAAGATAAGGGTTTTTGAGAAAAAGTCGAGCAGAGGTCAGTGATGTAAGCAAATACAAGTGAGCTTGGGTGGGAAACATTACCTATAGCGATAGTGGACTCCTGCCGTCGATTGTCTCCGTGATAGAAGGCATCGGGCCTATCAACTTTGGATACACTCCATTATCCGGGTAGTCCATCCGAAGTACATCGTGTTATATTTTTGCTTATCGAGTTGTTGTTTTGCTTATTGAGTTGTAAGTTTTGTATTTGTTTATCGCGTTTTGCGTTTTGAGTTGTTACTTTTGATTACATAATTTTGTTAAGTCTTGTCTATTAGTCGTTAACATTATTGTACTTTGTTTATCGAGTTGTAAACTTCGCTAAGATTCATGTTATTTCTTAGTGAGTCGTTTTGTTTTGCTTTGTTCGTCGGTTCCCCACCTAACTTGGTAAATACATGAGCGCATTTCCATTCAATTCCATTTTGTGCAAAATAATGCGATGCGATCTTTGAAATTTCAAATACAACATCTTTTCAAAAATTTTCATTTCATCATGTCTTACAAAAATAAAAGGTACAAGTTTCTGAGAAAATAAAAGCGCCTAACAAATGTGCAAAGTGCTACAAACTACTAGCTAAAAGTAGAATAAGCGAGGAAATAACATCGATGCCCTCGGGGCGAAGGAGGCCCCCTCATCCTTTTCTGCGGGATAATCTCTACATCATCATCACCATCTGGATCGGAGCTGTCATCCTCCGGATCCCCCTCAGGCTCGTCTCCGCTCTCGGAACCAAGACCAGGGCCTCCCTCTCCAGGAGATGCCTCTGACACATGATCTGCGATCTCCTCCTCGTCATCCTCGACGATGGGTGCCCTGCGTCTGCGAGACGACCCTCCTTCGCCAGCTCCTCGATGAGACCTGGATGGCCCAGCTCCTCCAATCCACAGCCTCGGGTAGGTCTAGCACCTCGACCTCTGCGAGGGCCGTGGCTGGCAGTGATGAAGCATATACGGGGGGCATCTGAAGATGCAAAGTGCAATACATCAGTTCAAGCATAAAAAGCAGGGGTAAATGCAGAATGTGAAAAGGGTGTGTGTCAGATGTGCTCTACACAGTCTATCAATATAGCAGAAGGTCTAAAGCTAGAGCAGCATCAGAAACATGCTAGTACAGGGAAAATGAAGAGTACCTCTACACCGATGCTCATCTGCGTCTCCCTCCGAAGGATCATGCCCTCGAATGTGGCTAGCATCGGCGGCTCGTCCGTATATTCAGCGGAGGCGAATACAAATGCAAAACTATCGATGTGGAATCAATGTTCAAATATCGGTGATAAATGAAAAAAAAACATCGGGGCGAGTCGGTCTCTAACATATCTGTGATCGGCGAGAGGAGGCTCTAGCGGAATCTGGTAAGCGTCCCCAAATCGCTTGATTCGTCAACTCGATCGGCATGTCAGCCACCTGGATGATCAAGAGGCGGAGGATCGGAGGATCGAGCGCCCCCACCTCTGGATCTGCCGGCCTGCTAGAAGGGATATCTGTAGCATGGGCGCGACTTCGAAAACGGTGCACCGATGAGGTCGTCTGCGAACCCGCCTCCGTCAGCGGGGCATCAAATATATCTGGCGGTAGGTGGCGTAGTTCCCCATCGAGATGATGCAACAAAGCATCAACGCCTGCATATCTTGCTCGACCTCCTCGAGGATAATCTATCGGCGATCCGCATGGTGTGCGGAGGCCGGCGAGTGTCTGAGAATCGCCCCATATCGGAAAGCGTTCCCGAGAACCAAACCACCGGTGGTCCCTCGGCGAGGAATCTATCTGACAACAACTCGGCGCTCGAGTCTGAGTCTCGAGCTCGTCACCAAAAGCGCCCAAAGCGCGGGTGATCTGTGGATAACGATATACAAATCGTCGAAATCGGATATCTGAGCGGATCAAAGATAAAAATAAAAGGCGAGAGTTCAAGCAATACCTCTGTCGCTCGAGCAGTATCAAAGTATCGTCGCGAGAGAGGAGAGAGTCTCTCGAGGCCTCGCCGGATGCTCGCCCTCAAACATCAAAAATGGAGTCATAGGAGGTCCCACCACCTCCATCTCAAGGGCCAATGTGGGGAAGTACACATACCTTACAGTGAGAAAGGCAATCGAGTGTGAGTACAAAGTGCTAAAAGGCGAGAATCTGAGAATGCAAAGTGTGCCATGTGTGTGCATTGAACAAGTAATGAGAGCAAAATGTAAATCAAGAGGAAGAAATGTACCTCAGGCTCTCGAGTATGGCCAAGTAAGTCCCCTCGTGTGCGAGAAATTGCGCTCATGTAGCGATAAAGGGTAGCAGGGCCCGGCCCCCAATCCTCTTGGCTCTGTGATAGGTCTACAGGCGCTCGAGTAAGTACAACCCTACCATGCTCCCTCTATCGTCGAACAAGGTGGTCTGAGGAGGTACATAAAAGAAACCCGCAGGCGTCTTGCTCCGCCTCCTCCGGAGTCTCGAGGCTCCATCTGTGGCCGCCCGGAAATAGGAAGCAAACAGAGTATCGGACTCTCCCGAACCTCTGTCTCTGGTAGTGTGTCCCAACAAATGCATCGAGCGGCCTTGTAACAACGCCCATGAGGCCTCGCTTCTGATTCGGACTCGATTTTGTTGCGGTTCCAAATCTTGAACCAAGAGTCCAAATCCAAACCGTCGTTTTGAAGAAAAATAGATTTTTTGAAAGAAGTGCCAAACATGGGTTGCTTTGCGGATCTTGAGTCGCCACCTAAATATTTTAAAATGGGAAATTTAGGAAACCACGACTCGGTCTAGAAAGGCCGTGTCAAATCATCACCAAAGTTGGCTCGGGAACTTGGAGTGCGATTAGGGAAAGGTCACATCGTGAGCACCCCTCTCGCCAGTCAAAACCGGCCTCTACTAACCATGATATCTGTTTTTGAAAACTTTGTGAGTTCTTATTAGGTTATTAGCCTAGGTTACTATGTGATGCTTTCATGACAAACAAGTATAAATGAACTTTGCTGAATTGGAACTAAACATCTCATGTTGCGTTTGCTACATGGTAGGCTTAAAATCTGATTTTGCCACAATCTAGTGGGCAAAACAAACAATTGAAGAATTGCTACAATTCAGATAACACAACCTCCACCCACAGGCATTCAAGGCAGTTATATCACATAAGCACATAGCCTCATGGTAAGCATGCTATCATGGCAACACTCACGCATGCAAGGATGCTAAAGCATAACCACTTACGGTACTCCAAGCCAAAAGCAATGATTAGAAATCATGCATGACCCTAAGTATCTTGGAAATGCCTAATGCAACACATGCGAGAATGCAACTATAGCGACTCGGCTATTCTAAAGATGGCATGTGAGATGCAGACTATCATATATTCAACTTGGAATTGAAATCTGATCGGTTTGTATGATCGTAGAGCAGTGCGTGCAAAAGCAGATGAATGATGCAAACATCTTTATCCTTATTTGTATGCTAATTGAAATATGCCCTATATCTAACCATTCAGCGGGTAAATAAAAGGGAGAAAAGAAATGGGGGTTGGAAGACATGCATCACACTCACACCCTTATTACATTTATGCCCTCGTGAGGTCGAATAAATATCTGATCCGAATAAAAAGAATATCTGATCAGGAAATAAATATACAAATTTCTAATTAATTGACAAATTAATTAATAATGATAAAAGCTGGCGTGCAAGCCGGGGGCCTTATACGATAGATGCTGCTTTGTTGAAATTTGCTGGCGGAAATCACTGGGATGCTGATTAGCCTCTGTTTGCGATATTTCTCGAAATCTTGGCCGGACTCGGAAAGTTGTTGATCCTCGATTTTCTTGTGAAGCGGGGAAAAGAGCAGCGATGTATTTCATAAATATATGCATGCCTCGATCCTCGTGCCACCAATCAGCATATCGATGCATGATGGCGAGGCAGTGCACAATTCAATGTAGGGATGAATGTAGAGGAATCGAGATGCGGAATGTACCTCGTTCCGTCGCGATATGCATGATATGCATGAAATGCAACTAATATACAACCTAGCATGCTCAATGCTATGAAAATGAGATGAAAATGAGGCGCCTCAGCGTGTATCACGAACGCATAAATCGGCGATGATATAAAAAATCGGGTAAAACGAAGTGCCTCGAAATCGTGCACTGCAGACGCATAATGAAAGCGATGATATGAAGTGCATCGGATAAAACCGAAGTGCCTCGAAATCTGGCGCCGCGAACGCATAAGCGGCGATGATATGAAGTGCAAATCGGATAAAACGAAGTGCCTCGAAATCGTGCCTGCGACGCATAAGCCAAGCGATGATGTGAAAGTGCAAATCGGATAAAACCGAAGTGCCTCGAAGTGCGTGCCACAGGCATAAAGCGATGATGAAATAAAGCGGATAAAACCGAAGTGCCTCGAAATCGTACCTGCAGACGCATAAGCGAAGCGATGATGTACAAGCATGAAAATGAATGCGAGAAATGCAATGATGGGCTTATACCAACATGAGAGAGCCTCGGCCTACTCACATAGGAAGCGGCGGATAAAATATAGTGCCTCGAAATGCGTGCACACAGGCACTAAACCGAGCAAAGGCATACAAGCATGAAAATGCAAATTGAACTACGCCAACATGAGGGCCTCAACCACACTCACATAAAATTTGCCGTCGGATAAAATGAAATGCCTCGAAATCGTGCACTCAGACGCATAAAAAGCGATGATATACACAATGCCATGACATGGAAAATGTAGATTGGGCTTATACCAACATGAGAGGGCCTCGGCCACACTCACATGGGATCTTAGATGAATGAAAGCAGGCGCCTCGAAGTGCGTGCCCAGACGCATAAGCCAAAACAATGCATTAAGGCATAAAATGACATGAAATGATATGCAAGCATGCAAACCATATTTGGCTACTAAATGAAGGGAAAACAGCCCCGAAATGATCTGAAATAACAAGAAGCATGCAATCATCGAAATGTGAAATTAGGCACCGAAGCGACCTATAGCCATACTAAACATGCAAAATCAGCACATGAAAGCAAAACCAGTGGCAAGACAGTCCCCAAAAATAGCATTTTTCAGTACAGAACAAGGCCAAATTATGATCACAAGTATGGCAACAATAGTTTGCAAAAATGGGGGAAATAAGGGGTATTGAGACAAGTGATATATACAAACCCCAAATGAACAAACATGCTTCTACAAAATTGAAGAGGGCATAAAAATAAGCACATTTTAAGAAGATGGAAGCCCCAAAAACAGAACATAAACATGCTATAAATTCTATGCAAAATGGAGCCCAAAAGAGGTTATAAAGAGACGTACCACAAGAAATGACCAAATAGCTTAAGAACCTTAATAAAACTTGAAGAAAAGACCAAAACAAGACACTTTCTAAGCCTGATTAAGGCCAGAAACAAAAGCTAGAATGGCCTAAACAAACATGCAATTTTACGGTAAATTTGATAGATTTCAAAGGAAGTACCAAAAATATACACCAAATGGCTTAAGGCCCTCAACATAACATGAAAAGGAGACAAAAACAAGGCTATTTCTAAGCCTGATGAAGGCTGAAATCCGGATCCAAGTAAGCCTAACAAAGCATGCAAGAATTAGGGCCTAAAGTGAATTTCCAAGAGAGGTGGTATATAGAATGGCAAAATGAAGTTGAGCCCTTCTACAATGTTGTAGAGGGGCTCAAAATAAGCACAAAACCAGTAGGGGTCGGAGCCCCAAAAACAAATGCAAATAGGCCAAAACTAGCATGCAAATTGGTGACATACAAGATGGATATTGAAGGAAGTGTATCATGGAGACACCAAAAGGAGTTGGGCCCTTCTACAAAAGTGTAGGGGGGGTCCAAATAAACCCTAAAACCAGTAGGGGTCAGGCCCCAAAAACAAAAGGAAATAAGGTAAAATTTGACTCAAGATTATGCTACAAAAAGATGAATTTGGGAACTTACCCTTGAAGATCCGATTATTGCAACTTCTTAGCTGGAATTTGTTGATCCTTGACCCTTGAAAATCATCCCTTTGCTTCTTTGGAATGGTGTTGTGGATGAAGGAGCTAAGGGTTGATGAAGGAATTGGAAGAGGAGCTCTTGAAATTTTTGTAACCCCAAACCATTTGGAGCTGCTGGTTTTATAAAAGGGTGAAAAATATCTCTCCACAAATATCTAGATATTTTGAGGGCAAAATATCTAGATATTTTGAGACAAGAAAAAAAGATTTTGTTGGCCCGAAGTGGCATACGAGACATGATGTTCCTCGGAATGATGAAGCAGTACTGCAAAAATTGAACAAAACCGATGCAAAAGCAGCTCGGGGACCAAAAGCAGGGGTCGAAAATGGGCTAGGCACGAAGTGGTGTTGATTCTTGAAGTGGAGTATCGAGACCCCAGTGTCCCTCGGAAGGACTAAGCAGAGGTCTCTGCCAAAAACCAAAAGCGGATCACGAAATGAATGCTCGGGGACCAAAAGCCAGCGGTTAAGGTCCAAAATGAAATGCAAGACACCGAAGTGGTGTTAATTGCGAAGTGGGTTCTGAGACCCAGTGTTCCTCGAAACGATAAAATAGAGTCTCATAAAACGGAGAAAAGCGGATCACGAAATGGCTTCGGGACCAAAGCGCGGTTTGGGGTCGAAAATGAAACTAGAAGTGGTGTTCGAAGTGGGTTTCTGAGACGGTGTCCCTCGGAAGGACTAAGCAGTGTCTGCCAAAATGAGCGGACATCGATGCAAAATGAATGCTCGGGGCCAAAAGCGTGGTTGGGATCAAAAATGGGCTGCCGAACGCGAAGTGGTGTTCGAGCTGCGAAGTGGGTTTGAAGACCCGGTGTCCCTCGGAAGGACCAAGCAGAGGTGTCGCCAAAAATGAGCGAACATCGATGCAAAATGAATGCTGGGGCCAAAACGCGTGGTTCGGGATCCGAAAATGAAATTAAGACGCCGAAGTGGTGTGCGAAGTGGGTTCTGAGACCCAGTGTCCCTTGGAAGGACCAAGCAGAGGTGTCTGCCAAAATGAGCAGAACATCGACGAAATGAATACTTTCGGGACCAAAACCGCGATTCGAGGTCCGAAAATGGTATAGAACGCAGAAGTGGTGTTGGCTGCGAAGTGGGCATCGAGGCCCCAGTGTTCCTCGAAACTATAAAAAGAGGTGCAAACCAAAACGGAGAACTTCGGAGATGGTTAGGCGGTCGAGCCGAAGCACGGCACAGCGATCAAAACCGAGGCCGGAGCTCGAAATGGGCAAAATAGCCTCTGACCACGAAATGTAGTTCTCGGCCACGGAGATAGCCTCTGAGGACCACTCCTTCCCTCGGGAAAAAGCAGAGAAAAGCAGTTGCATAAGCAGAGACAAAACACGAAAAGGATTCGGTGGGGAGGCGAGTAGCAACTCTGAGACCTGAACGAGCCGCGGTATGCAACATCACGGCGCTCAATCGGTGGCGTCGAGTCTTAAGGTCGGTCAAAAATGGGGTGTCTCTGATTGCCCTCTTTGTGAGAACTTCGGAAGTCATAACAATGGCGGGAGTGAATGTCAAAGCCAGAGCGACCCATTTTGACAAGGCGAAGACTTAGACAATCATACAAGATAAACAAAGATATGTGCCCTTGGCGTGCCTCGAGCAAGGGGCAAAATCGAATGATATGCAAGAAGCGGATGATCATGCAAGTGCGGCAAAGGCTGTAATGAAGCGGTATTGACAAATAGATGCAACATTTTTAAGCAAGAATGCAAAAGCAAACAACTACATTTCATGCGATTAGGAATGCGAGAATCATGTAATTCTCATTCGTCTCCTACGGAGAAGATACAATACTGCGATTAATGCAGTCACGACCTCAAATGAGCCGTACATACAATATCGTGCTGCAAAATGAAATTCAACAAGAACAATATGCTAACAACATATATTCCATGTGACTCCTATGATTAGAAAGTCACGACACCGCAATGTCGTGAATGGATCATCGCAATGTGATACAAATAAGGTCGCATAAGATAAGCGCGATGCAATGCACTAACGAGTGCGGTGAGGTCATAAGATAAGCGCGATTGATTTCAGTGCGCATAAGATAAGCGCGATGGATTTGGATTTAGTCGCAAGAATGGCGCGATTGATTTAGTCGCCAAGATAAGCGCGATTGATTTGAGTGCGCAAGATAAGCGCGATTGATTTGAGTCGCCAAGATAGCGCGATTGATTTGAGGTCGCCAAGATAAGCGCGATTGATTTGAGTCATAAGATAAGCGATTGATTTAGTCATAAGATAAGCGCGATTGATTTGAGTCGCAAGATAAGCGCGATTGATTTGAGTCGCAAGATAAGCGCGATTGATTTGAGGTCGCATAAGATAAGCGCGATTGATTTGAGTCATAAGATAGCGCGATTGATTTGAGTCGCAAGATAAGCGCGATTGATTTAGTGCGCCAAGATAGCGCGATTGATTTGAGTCGCATAAGATAAGCGCGATTGATTTGAGTCGCATAAGATAAGCGCGATTGATTTAAGTCGCAAGATAAGCGATTGATTTGAGTCATAAGATAAGCGCGATTGATTTGAGTCATAAGATAAGCGCGATTGATTTAGTCGCAAAGATAAGCGATTGATTTAGTCGCAAGATAAGCGATGGATTTGAGTGCACTAACAAGTGCGAATTGAATTGTGCATGACAATGCGAGTAATGAGCATGGCGTGATTGATACACTAAGTGAAATGAGAGAAACTTGATAGGTACAATGCAATACAATGCATGATGCTAGCGGAAAGCAATAAATGGACAAAGCGGCGCTTTTAGAAAGCACCTCATGAGGAGTGGCGGTGAACGCTCTACTCGACGAGGATCTCCCTCGTGCTCTTGAACACTTACCTTCAACTCACACAAAGGTTCTAAAATCTTGACAAGTAACAATATCTGCATGTAGGAGCCACGGTGCGCTTGTTTTCTGATCATACTCACAACTTTCCTATTCTCCAGCAGGGTGACAGACTAGGTTGGTTGATTATCCAGGCGGCGCATACATGCTATCTCAATCTATGGAAATGCCATCTGATTTCGGGCCGAGACACGCCTCTGGGTATTTAAACCCGGACTCTAGTCTCGGAAATCGAACAACTGCGTTCTAGGCCACGGCCATTCGAACTCTAGTTTCCACCGTCGCAGTTGGTCTCCTAGGAACTCATAAACCGTCCAAGATGCCTCTGGCGAATGGTACTCGGGAGAACACTTGATCGCCATTACGGCTTGAAGTAGACTTGATCTTGAGCTTGAGGTAGAGGCACACTCATACTTGAACATTGGCAAGACACGAAAAGGTACACGGAATATAGTCGAAACTTCTTGAAGTTGGAACAAACTCGGATGCGACATTTTCCTCTTTTGCTTTTGCTGCGGCCGAAACCCATAACAGATAGGTCTGATTTCCTTTGTTCTCACATGACTGGGTTGAACCTGCGGTTTTACGAAAGAACAAATTACATTTTGCACAAATGTGGAGCGACAGCACGGCACTCGAACACAAAAGCGATTTTTATTTTTTGAAAATGAGAAAAGGATTCTCAGCGGGTATTGAGCCTACAAGACCATAGACAAAACAACTCAACCACGGAAAAACAAAAGGTAAGCGACCTAAAAACAACGAGGCAGCGCTCGGGATGAAATGAGACAAGCGAAAAGACCACGACACTTTCGGGCGTGCAGGGGAACTGTTTCACTGGGTAGTGTTTCCCACCCTTTCTCACTTGTGATTCTCACATCACTTGACACTCAATCTCTAGTTTTCTGAAAAAGCCCTTTTCTCACTTTTTTCTCATCGCACATCTCTCTATTCTTCAATCTCTCATTTTCATCCCTCACTGGGTGGTTGATGGATAAACAACAAGTTGTGGGTTCTCGCCCTAGCATTACGCTAGATTCTTCTTCTTCGCTCCGACTAGTGAATTCCTCCCTAAAGGGGTTGCGCTACATCTGGGTGTGTAGCAAATCTGCACTAATATCGATTGATGATGCTTTCTTTGGGGAGTTTGGGCGTGATAAGATCTGTCGGATGATGGAGTGGAATATCTTGGCCCATTCTAGTTAGTTAGCCGCACTTGGCGATACCTCGTTGCTTGGAGGATGTGAGAGCTTCGACCCATTTGTGGTTTGCTTGATGGTGCCCTTTTGGCGGTAGAGTGCCCTTCTTGGCGAGTATGGTGCCTTTTACGGCAAGTATGGTGATAATAGAAAAACAGAACACGACTCAGCTGTGCCCCTAGTTCATCATTTTGACCATTTTTGTTTTGGCTTTCTAAACAAAATTTGACCAAAATGAGAGTTAAATTAACATGCTTGTTCGATTTTGATTTGAAATCATGCAAGTCGGGGCTATAGTCTTGAAAATTTTCCTTTTTGGGTCCAAGAAAAAGGTCGATTTTAGCAAAATGAGATAATTTTCGAGAGAATTAATCGACCTTAGTAAAAATTCTCAAAAGCTATTTTTGCAAGCGGCATTGCTCAACGAGCATAGAACCCCTCTTGAGATGCACAACCTCGAATCCGGAGGAAAATTGCCTGCTTGAAGAGATTTGCATAGCAAGAAAGTTGCCTTGTTTGAAAACATGGCATGGCGTTGAATAGCAGCGGAAAGTTGCCTTGTTTGGATAAGCGCCATGACTTTGTTGTAATCGATCCTCGAGTGATGAACACAGCAGACTCTCGAGATCTGAAGGAGAGATGACCAAAACCATTGCATGGGCCTTGATCGAATTGAAGTGTTTTTAGGGCTGGACTTCAGAATGAAGTTGCCTACGTATCCCAAAGATGGGAATCAAGCCTTACGTAGTTCGGGGTTAAGGTACACTCGGGTATTTAACCTCTCCTTTTTATGCTCTAACTTTTGCCAAGGCGCCTGTTGCAGGTTTTCGACCTTGCGAGCTTTGTTTTTCTTTTCTTTTCAATTCTTTTCTTTTCTTCTTTTCATCTTTTCTTTTTTCTTTTTCTCTTTTTTGAATTTTTTGTATCTTTTCCTTTTTTCTTTTCTTGTTCTTTTTTGCATTTTTCTTTTTGCATTTTTCTTGCTCTAACTTTTGCAGGTGCCCTTGGGTTTTCGGCCTGAGCCCCTCAAAGGGTAAAAGTGTAGCAGTCCATGCCAAATGGTTTTGAGATCTGAAGTCATCTGAATCGGAAAATAGTACTTTGTATTGATTCGCGAAAGGTCCATCTTGGCTCTTGAGCATATCGGACATTTTGCCCCTAGTTCGAGGTGCTTGATCTAGCTCTGCAAGCTTCTTTTGTGACTTGATCTTCTTGATCGACTTTGGTGCCTCTTGTTAGAAATTTGCTTCGTCAGCCACAGGCCTCACATTGTGGTTGACCGTTGAACCTTCTGAATTCAAGTTCAAGGTTTGAAAGCAAAGGGGGTCGAGTCTTGGTGAGGCGATCTAAAATTGCGCAATCTCAAGCGATTCCACATGTCTTCGCGAGGACGCATAAAATATTTTTGAAAGTTTTTAAGCGACAAATCGCTTTCATGGCTGAAAACGATGTAGGACCAATCTGGATCAAAGCTAGGGTCCTTCTCGGTACTCACATTAACAAGCATGATTTCATTCATTAAGGGCTTATACGCCTTTCTTTCTCGGTTTGATCAAAGTTTTGCAAATCCGAGAATTTCTTCCTCTTTGTTTTTCACCAGTGTTCAAAAAGTTTGAAAAACTTCGGTCATTACAATGACTTCAAGGCACAAGAGGCGGTGGAATGCCTTTGCCATTTCATTCAAATCTCGGTACAACTAACACAGCGAGAAGAATCGAGAGCATGGAAATTCTTTGTTTCATTCAAAATCTGGCGGCATAAGCGGCTCCCTAGCGAAAGCAGACTCAAAACAAAGCAAAAGGACAAGCGAAACAAAATAGTGATGTCAGGTAACACCCCCACGGAATCATCGACTCCTATACTAGCAGGTGACTCGACACAACAAAAAGACCCAAAATAAAAATGACTCAAAACAAAAGACAGACTCAAAACAAAGTAGCAAAAATGACCCAATACCCAAGTCGAGAAAGCACAAAAGCTGGTATTTGCACATTGCTCGAGCGGTCGTGTCATTCCCACGTCTGAGTAACACAGAGTGCCATCTGCGGTGGTTCATCTCTTGATCACATAATCACATTATCCCCCAAGTTCAGCGACCCAGTCTTGGATAGACTTTGCGAGCTTGGCGGGAGGACAACTCAGATTGTCAAATAGATCACATGCCATGGCGAAGGCGAAAGCACATGTCGGTCATGGCCATTTCGTGATGGAAAACCTGATGGTCGGTTGGGTTGTGTGAGAGAGGAGGTTCTTTGGTAATGCATTTTGTGACTCTAGGGGCTTGGATGCCCTTGTTCAACAAGGATTTGAAGCTTTGATAAAGGCATGTGGAGGGCATGGAAGACCCTCGACCTCGGGGTTGGTACTTCAAGACTTGTGGATTTTCTTTGGCGCACCATAAAGGGATTGGTAGAGTCTTGCTTTGACTTGATCTCTTCAAGCAGGATTAGACTGAAAGGAACATTCTTGGTACAACGGCCCTTCTTCGATTTTCCTTTGATTCAAAGCTGCCCCCAACTTGGCGGCAAAGTGTCATCCGCAGTTTTGCAACAAATGTGAAACACTTGCTCTTTGTTCGATCCCTCGGCTTTCAAAGCCTCAACGATATGAAGATGTTCATGGGGATCCATGTCGCCCTTCTGTATTCTTTCTACTCGCCTCCACTTTGCCAGGATTGGCCTTCCTCAAATCTTGACCCGCCTCAAGACTAGGAGCCTTTTGACAAGAAATTCCCGGTATGTGGTGTGAGCGATGATGGAGGCAAAACTCCAAGGTTAATCTGCCGCAGTTCTCTGAAGATCTTCAATCATCCTCATCATTTCGAAGTAGTGGGTTAAGTGGGTTTGGGATGGTAGAGGTCAGATGCACCCATCATGCATATGTCCATGCTTTCCGGGATAAACACCTCAGGCTTAGGTAGATGGGCCGGGGTGATGTATATGCTGGGGTCATAGGTGGACGGCAGTATATGGATGAGGTTGAGATGTGGGGGTGACAGGTTTGTGGTGGCCTGAGGTCCTTTGGTGGAGCTATAATCTCTTCGTCAATAAGATCCACGAATCTTATAGCGGGAATCTATGGTTAAATATCATGGCCGTCTTTGTTGATAAATGAAGTCTGATGTTTAAATTTGGGTCATATCTGGATGGAAGAGGGCTTGAAAGGGGTTGGGGTTCTAGGAGTTCTAGGTGCCCTTTTTCGTAACATTTGCAAAGCTTGAGAAAGACTCATGTCTGAGAGGATGGAAATTCGGGCTTGGTGCTAGTGTTGAAATGGTTGGTCTTTGGCTAATGAGGGAAGTGGTGATAGGGTCTGCTTGAGCATTCACATGTGCTACCATCGATGGTAGCATTGGGCTATGAAAAACATCCTTCTTTGACGGCTCATTATCTTCCACAAAGATCCCTTGTCGGATGGCCTCCTTGATTTGAACCCGATGCCACGGAGGTCCTTAAATTTGAATATCATATTACGCAATGTTTGACTTGCCTAACCATGTCTTATTCTGTGAATCCGCGATTCTTTGGAAATGGATCGACAAATCCTCCAAATTTGCGAGAAATTGCGCCATGATAGAGGTAAATGCTAGTGCTCGTCGAGGTAATGTATTGGTGGTGGCGGATCAGATGAACTGGAGAGCCCTGACTGGCCTTTCTTTGCCTTGCCTCAGCGAAAGAACACTGGTTTTCCTTGAATCAAATTTCTGACCTCACAAAGTCTATCAGCACTAGTTCAATGTACCTGGGGGATAGTGGAGCCTTCTGGAGCTATGGTTCCCAAGACTACCTAGCAAGAAAAAAGAGCTGACATCTCGGCTGATTTCACTGAGCAGAATCTGAGCATAGTTGAATGAGTGTGCCCTCTCTTGGTCGCCCAAAATTCCGCTGTAAGGTGATACCCTCGGGTAAAAGCCAGTTCCACCAAATCTTGATGCCCATGAACTGATGCCCAAAATCTTGAATTGGTGCCCTTGACCTCATGCTCAAACTTGTAAATGATACATGCATTCCTGTGAGGCGCACTCTAACAAGCACATATGAGATAAGTGAGAGCCAAAACACCTGTGTTGGGGTAGGGTTTTCCTGTCCTATTTTGTCGAGAACTAGGGTTTCACTCATGCTTGACTTCAAACAACCTATAAGCGAATTAGCGACTGTCCTAGTTTGGAATGGTCACTATGGATCGAATATGCACTAGGTCGAATGGTCAAAAAGGGTGCCGGTAAACCGGGGTTTGTGTTCCCCATCTTTGTCGAGCCAGGCCGTCGGCCTTACGGACATGACTTGACAAGACAAGCCTCCGGCAAACCGTCGTTGGAATGGCATATAGCAAACCACGGTGTCCTAGGCACCAATGCAAATGCAATGCAAAAGCGCACAAATGTAGTCAAGCGAGATATCATGAGTTAGTCAAGCTCTCTAAATCCCAATGATCGCGAAGCGTAACAACGCCCTTGAGGCCTCGCTTCTGATTCGGACTCGATTTTGTTGCGGTTCCAAATCTTGAACCAAGAGTCCAAATCCGGCAAATCGTTTTGAAGAAAAAGCAGATTTTTTGAAAGAAGTGCCAAACATGGTGCTTTGCGGATATGAGTCGCCACCTAAATATTTTAAAATGGGAAATTTAGGAAACCACGACTCGGTGCGAAAAGGCCGCGTGTAAAATCATCACCAAAGTTGGCTCGGGAACTTGGATGCGATTAGGGAAAGGTCACATCGTGAGCACCCCCTCTCGCCGGTCAAAACCGGCCTCTATAACTTTCATGATATCTGTTTTTGAAAACTTTGTGAGTTCTTATTAGGTTATTAGCCTAGGTTACTATGTGATGCTCATGACAAACAAGTATAAATGAATACTTTGAATTGGAACTAAACATCTCATGTTGCGTTTGCTACCCATGGGCTTAAAATCTGATTTTGCCACAATCTAGTGGGCTTAACAAACAATTGATGAATTGCTCCAATTGAGATAACTCAACCTCCACCCACAGGCATTCAAAGGCGGTTATATCACATAAGCACATAGCCTCATGGTAAGCATGCTATCATGGCAACACTCACGCATGCAAGGATGCTAAAAGCATAACCACTTACCGGGTACTCCAAGCCAAAACAGAAAACTGATTAGAAATCATGCATGACCCTAAGTATACTGAAATGCCTAATGCAACACATGCAGAATGCAACTATAGCAGGGTCGGCTATTCTAAAGGTGGCATGTGAGATGCTTGACTATCATATATTCAACTTGGAATTGAAATCTGATCTGGTTTGTATGATCTTGAGGCAGTGCGTGCAAAAGCAGATGAATGATGCAAACATCTTTCATATTGTATGCTAATTGAAATATGCCCTATATCTAACCATTCAAGCGGGTAAATAAAAGGGAGAAAAGAAATGGGGGTTGGAAGACATGCATCACACTCACACACTCTTATTACATTTATGCCCTCATGTGAGGTCGAATAAATATCTGATCGAATAAAAAGAATATCTGATCCAGGAAATAAATATACAAATTTCTAATTAATTGACAAATTAATTAATAAAAGCGATAAAAGCTGGCGTGCAAGCCGAGGTTGCTTATACGATAGATGCACTTTGTTAGATTGCTGGGCGGAAATCCTTTGGGATGCCTGATTAGCCTCTGTTGCGATATTTCTCGAAATCTTGTGGGACTCGAAAGTTGTTGATCCTCGATTTTCTTTGTGAGAAGCGGGGAAAAGACGCTGCGGTGTATTTCATAAATATATGCATGCCTCGATCCTCGTGCCACCTGTCAGCGCATATCGATGCATGATGGCGAGCAGAATTGCACAATTCAATGTAGGGATGAATGTAGAGGAATCAGATCTGGAATGTACCTCGTTTCCGTGCGATATGCATGATATGCATGAAATGCAACTAATATACAACCTAGCATGCTCAATGCTATGAAAATGAGATGAAAATGAGGCGCCTCGAAAAGCGTGTATCACAGCACGCATAAATCGGCGATGATATGAAAATGCAAATCGGGTAAAACGAAGTGCCTCGAAATCGTGCACTGCACGCATAAGCTGAAAGCGATGATATGAAGTGCAAATCGGATAAAACCAGAAGTGCCTCGAAATCGCGCCGCAGCGAACGCATAAGCAAAGCGATGATATGAAGTAATCGGATAAAACCGAAGTGCCTCGAAATGCGTGCACCAGACGCATAAGCCGAAAGCGATGATGTGAAAATACCGTCGGATAAAACCGAAGTGCCTCGAAATCGTGCACGACGCATAAGCCAAGCGATGATGAAGTCGTCGGATAAAGCGAAGTGCCTCGAAGTCGTGCCGCAGACGCATAAGCCGGGCGATGATGAAATGGAAACGGATAAAACCGAAGTGCCTCGAAATGCGTGCTGCAGGCATAAGCGAAGCGATGATATGAAGTGCAAATCGGATAAAACCGAAGTGTCTCGAAATCTGCAGCGCCTGTACGCATAAGCGGCGATGATATGAAGTGCCGTCGGATAAAACGAAGTGCCTCGAAATCGTGCTGCAGGCGCATAACCGAAGCGATGATGTGAAATGCAAATCGGATAAAACCGAAGTGCCTCGAAATGCGTACTGCAGACGCATAAGCCAGCGATGATGTACAAGCATGAAAATGAATGCAGAAATGCAATGATGGGCTTATACCAACATGAGAGAGCCTCGGCCTACTCACGGAAGCGGCGGATAAAAATATAGTGCCTCGAAATCGTGCACAGCACACAAGCGAGGGCAAAAGGCATACAAGCATGAAAATGCAAATTGGGCTTCGCCAACATGAGAGGGCCTCAACCACACTCCATAGAATTGCGTCGGATAAAATGAGCTGCCTCGAAATCGTGCACTTTCAGACGCATAAAGCGGCGATGATATACACAATGCCATGACATGGAAAATGTAGATTGGGCTTATACCAACATGAGAGGGCCTCGGCCACACTCACATGGGATCTTAGATGAATGAAAAGCGGGCGCCTCGAAGTCGTGCTTGCAGACGCATATAAGCAAAACAATGCATTAAGGCATAAAATGACATGGGAAATGATATGCAAGCATGCAAACCATATTTGACTACTAAATGAAGGGAAAACAGCCCGAAATGATGCGAAATAACAACAAAAGCATGCAATCATCCGAAATGTGAAATTAGGCACCCGAAACGGCCTATAGCCATACTAAACATGCAAAATCAGCACATGGAAGCAAAACCAGTGGCAAGACAGTCCCCAAAAATAGCATTTTTCAGTACAGAACAAGGCCAAATTATGATCACAAGTATGGCAACAATAGTTTGCAAAAATGGGGGAAATAAGGGGTATTGAGACAAGTGATATATACAAACCCCAAATGAACAAACATGCTTCTACAAAATTGAAGAGGGCATAAAAATAAGCACATTTGAAGAAGATGGAAGCCCCAAAAACAGAACATAAACATGCTATAAATTCTATGCAAAATGGAGCCCAAAAGAGGTTATAAAGAGAGGTACCACAAGAAATGACCAAATAGCTTAAGACCCTTAATAAAACTTGAAGAAAAGACCAAAACAAGACACTTTCTAAGCCTGATGAAGGCCAGAAACAAAAGCTAGAATGGCCTAAACAAACATGCAATTTTACGGTAAATTTGATAGATTTCAAAGGAAGTACCAAAAATATACACCAAATGGCTTAAGGCCCTCAAGATAACATGAAAAGGAGACAAAAACAAGGCTATTTCTAAGCCTGATGAAGGCTGAAATCCGGATCCAAGTAAGCCTAACAAAGCATGCAAGAATTAGGGCCTAAAGTGAATTTCCAAGAGAGGTGGTATATAGAATGGCAAAATGAAGTTGAGCCCTTCTACAATGTTGTAGAGGGGCTCAAAATAAGCACAAAACCAGTAGGGGTCGGAGCCCCAAAAACAAATGCAAATAGGCCAAAACTAGCATGCAAATTGGTGACATACAAGATGGATATTGAAGGAAGTGTATCATGGAGACACCAAATGAAGTTGAGCCCTTCTACAAAGTTGTGAGGGGCTCAAAATAAACCTAAAACCAGTAGGGGTCAGGCCCCAAAAACAAAAAAATAAGGTAAAAATTTGACTCAAGATTATGCTACAAAAGATGAATTTGGGAACTTACCCTTGAAGATCCGATTATTGCAACTTCTTAGCTGGAATTTGTTGATCCTTGACCACTGAAAATCATCCCTTTTCTTTGGAATGGTGTTGTGGATGAAGGAGCTAAGGGTTGATGAAGGAATTGGAAGAGGAGCTCTTGAAATTTTTGTAACCCCAAACCGGTGGGGCTGCTGGTTTTATAATAAAAAGGGTGAAAAATATCTCTCAAATATCTAGATATTTTGAGGGCAAAATATCTAGATATTTTGAGGACAAGAAAAAAAAGATTTTGTTGACCACGAAGTGGCATCTGAGACATGATGTTCCTCGGAATGATGAAAGCAGTACTGCAAAATTGAACAAAAACCGATGCAAAAGCAGCTCGGGGACCAAAAGCCATGGGGTCGAAAATGAAATTGCAGACACGAAGTGGTGTTCGGTTGCGAAGTGGGTATCGAGACCCAGTGTCCCTCGGAAGGACTAAGCAGGTCTCTGCCAAAAACCAAAAGCGGATCTGAAATGAATGCTCGGGGACCAAAAGCAGCAGTTGAGGTCAAAATGAAATTCGGAACGCAGTGGTGTTGCTGCAGTGGGTTCTGAGACCCAGTGTTCCTCGAGCGATAAAATAAGGTCTCATAAAAGCGGAAAAAAGCGGATCTGAAAATGAAGCTCGGGACCAAAAGCCGCGATTTGGGGTCGAAAATGAAATTCTAAGACACCGGTTCGAGCTGCGAAGTGGGTTTACGAGACCCAGTGTCCCTCGGAAGGACTAAGCAGAGGTGTCTGCCAAAAATGAGCAGAACATCGATGCAAAATGAATGCTCGGGGCCAAAAGCGTGGTTGGGATCTCGAAAATGAAACAAGACACCGAAGTGGTGTTAATTGCGAAGTGGGTTCGAAGACCCAGTGTCCCTCGGAAGGACCAAGCGAGTGTCTGCCAAAAATGAGCAGAACATCGATGCAAAATGAATGCTTTCGGGGCCAAAACCGCGTGGTTCGGGATCCGAAAATGAAATTTCTTGGGCAGGAAGACATCGATCTTGAAATGAATGCTCGGGACCAAAACCAGCGATTGAGTCCAAAATGAAATTGCAGACCAGTGGTGTTGGCTGCGAAGTGGGCATCGGGGCCCAGTGTTCCTCGGAACTATAAAAAGAGGTGCAAACCAAAAGGAGAACTTCGGAGATGGTTAGGCGGTCCCAGAAGCCTGGCGGCTGGCGATCCAGGAGGCAAGACTCGAAATGGGCAAAATGGCCTCTGACCCACGAAATGTAGTTCACGGCCATAGGAGATAGCCTCTGGACCACTCCCTTCCCTCGGGAAAGAAAAGCAGAAAACCAGGTGCGGATTGCATAGCCAGAGACAAGGCACGAAAAAGTTGGTGGCAGGCGGAGGCGCGCGCCCGCCTGAGACTTGAGCGAGCACAGTATGCAACATCACCGAGCGCTCAATCGGTGACGTCTGAGTCTTAAGGTCGGTCAAAAATGGGGTGTCTACACCTGCCACTCACCCATATCCTCGTCATAGGGAATGGGCCTACCGCCTAAGTCTAGGCCGGTGAGCATAGCGAAATCCAGCGGGGTCATGGTCATGTCCCCCGTCGCAGAAAAATGGAAGGAATTGGTAGTCTCCCCACACCTCTGTCCTAAACCTGCAAATAGGCTGCTACTAATGAAGCAACGAGATAACCCTCTGTGAGAATGGCCCAAATCACTGAAGATCGACCAATCCGGAATGACTTAGGAAGCTCAAAATACCATTCCCTTGCGGCAGGAGCCATATCCTCGCCTTGTCAGAAACGAACTGCATTTAGAATCAATGCATGAATCGACAAATGAAGTGAAAATGGCGCATGTGCAAATAAAAGCGAAAATGGTGTGTGCAAATGAAGTGAAGCAGTGCGTGTTCGATAAATTTGGTATTTGGGCTGCGTGTTCAAAGTTTGATTATCGAGTTTGGGACGTGTGTTCTACTCAACATCGATGGGTGTGTGTTAAGCTTCAAATTGGGACCGTGTGTTCTACTCAACATCGATTAAATTTGTGTGTTCGTTTCAAGTTTGGGAATTGCGTGTTCTACTCAACATCGATGGAATTTGTCGTTTGCTTCAAATTGGAATTGCGTGTTCTACTATCGATTAAACGTGTGTTAAGCTTCAAGATTGGGACCGTGTGTTCTCTCAACATCGATGGGGAACATGTGTTCGCTTCAAGTTTGGAATTGCGTGTTCTACTCAACATCGATTAATTTGTGTCGTTTGCTTCAAGTTTGGAATTGTGTTCTACTCAACATCGATGGTGTGTGTTCACTTCAAATTGGGCTGTGTGTTCTACTCAGCGTCGATTAGTGTGTTCACTTCAAATCTGAAATGTGTGTTCGGTGCTTCAAGTTTAGAGGCATGTGTTCTACTTTTTAATCGAAATTGTGTGTTACGCTTCAAGTTTGGGACCGTGTGTTCTACTCAACATCGGTTAAATAAGTTTCGTTTGAGTTTGGGGCCGTGTGTTCTACTCAACATCGATTAAATTGTGTCGTTTGCTTCAAGTTTGGGGTGTGTGTTCTACTCAACATCGATGGTGAACATGTGTTAGCTTCAAGTTTGGGACCGTGTGTTCTACTCAACATCGATGGTGTCGTTTGCTTGAGTTTGGGACCCGTGTGTTCTACTCAACATCGATTAAATTTTGTGTGTTCGCTTCAAGTTTGGGACCGTGTGTTCTACTCAACATCGATTGGGTGTGTGTTAAGCTTCAAGTTTGGGACCGTGTGTTCTACTCAACATCGATTAATTTGTCGTTTGCTTCAAGTTTGGAATGTGTGTTCTACTCAACATCGATTAAATTTGTGTGTTCGCTTCAAGTTTGGGGCCAGTGTGTTCTACTCAACATCGATTAATTTGTGCGTTTGCTTCAAGTTTGGGACTGTGTGTTCTACTCAACATCAGTGGGCTGTGTGTTCGCTTTAAGTTTGGGACCGTGTGTTCTACTCAACATCAGTGGACTGTGCGTTTGCTTCAAGTTTGGGACTGTGTGTTCTACTCAACATCAGTGGGCTGTGTGTTTGCTTCAAATTGGGACTGCGTGTTCTACTATCAGTGGGCTGTGTGTTCACTTCAAGATTGGGACCGTGTGTTCTACTCAACATCAGTGGGCTGTGTGTTCGCTTCAAGTTTGGGACTGCGTGTTCTACTCAACATCGATGGGTAATTTGTCGTTTGCTTCAAGTTTGGGGCGTGTGTTCTACTCAACATCGATGGGTATGCGTTTGCTTCAAGTTTGGGGCTGTGTTCTACTCAACTTATCGATTGGTTTGTGTTCACTTCAAATTGGGGCGTGTGTTCTACTCAGCGTCGATGGGCGTGTGTTCACTTCAAATCTGGGCTATGTTCGGTGCTTCAAGTTTAGAGTGTGTGTTCTACTTTCAGAAATGTGTGTGTTAAGCTTCAAAATTGAAATTTGTGTGTGTTGAAGAAATCGAGTTTTGTCCTCTAGATGCATTATGTCTTGTGTGCTCATTTTCAACAGTTGTGTCTTGATGAATCAATGTTGGTTTGTGTGTTCAATTTCTAACTAAGGTGCCTTTGTCGTTCACAATTATTCAATGTGCCAAGTGTTCATGAAATTCAAGTGGCTAAGTCACATGCTCAAAATACAAAATCTTGAGTCGTAAGCTAAGCGTGTGTCTAAGCATAGCAAAGTACAGAATGCACGAAAGATGCGGATAATAAAATACCTCTGCATCATAGGAGAGGTCTTTGCTCGGCTCTCGTAGAAAGATCTAGGGAGTGCTCGATCGTTAAAATCGGTAAAATGACGGAAAGTGGAAAAAGTCAACAAAAGTCAACAAAAGTCAACAAAAGTCAACTCTCGGGAAATGAAAAAGTCAACAAAAGTCAACTCTCGGGAAATGAAAAAGTCAAAATTGGAAAAAGTCAACAAAAGTCAACTCTCGGGAAATGAAAAAGTCAACAAAAGTCAACCCCCGGGAAAATTTTCCAAATATTGAAACAAAATTACCTCAAGTGGTGAAAATGAGAAGAGAAGCCCCAAAAGTAAAATTTAATAAACTTCAAAGTGCTTAATCTGAAAGATTCATAAAAACAACTAACGTGGGGAGGAGGGGCAGCGTATAAAATCGAATCTGAGAGAAAGTGGCCTAGAGAGCAAGAGGAAGAATTTTTGCAACTTTGGGTGTGATTTCGGAGGCAATGGAGGTGTGTATATATAGAAAATGCAAAAATGATATCATTTCCCGTGCCATTCGTATCATTTTTGCATTGCCTCGGTTTGCGTGCCAATGGGCACGCACTTTGAGGCACCTCATTCTTATCATTTCGGTAGCCTATGTGAGTGTGGTTGCGGCCCTCTCATGTCGGCGTAAGCCCAACTTGCAGTTTCATGCTTCTACATCATTGCCTCGATTTGCGTGTCCCGTGCAGCGTTTGACGACTTATTTTGCAACGGCCTCCTATGTGAGTGGTGAGGCTCTCCATGTTGGTGTAAGTCCATCGGCATTAAGTATGCCATTTCATTGCATTTCATCGCCTCGATTTGCGGCGCTGTGGCAGCGTTTGTTGCCGATTTATCCGATTTTCATTCCTTCATCATCGCCTCGATTTGCGGCGCTGTGGGCAGCGTTTGGCGCCGGTTTATCCGATTTTCATTCCTTCATCATCGCCTCGGTTTGCGGCGCTTTGAGGCACGCTTGAAACGCACCATTTATCCGACTTTTCATCATCATCATCGCCTCGATTTGCGGCGCTGTGGGCACGCGCCGAAACGCCATTTATCAGGCTTTTTCATCTTTCATCGTCGCCTCGGTTTGCGCGCTGTGGGCCGCCGAACGCCGATTTATCCGACTTTTTATCTTTCATCGTCGCCTCGGTTTGCGCCTATAGGCCGCGCCGAGCCGCCGATTATCAGGCTTTTCATCTTTCATCATCGCCTCGGTTTGCGCGCGCGCGTGAGCACGCGCCGAGTACCATTTTATCAACTTTTCATCTTCGGCGCCGCCTCGGTTTCGCGGCGCAAACACGCCGAAACTGCCGTTTATCAGACCTTCATCTTTCATCATCGCCTCGGTTTTGCGTGCGGTGGGCGCGCATTGGCTATCTCATTTTCGTAGCATTCATGTGTATTCATCCCAATATTGAGTTGTACCGTCTGCTCCTCGGCCATCATGCATCGATATCGTGATTGGTGGTATGAGGATCGAGACATGCATATATTTGTGAAATACCTTTGCTATGCCCTTTCTGCTCTCAGTTGCGGTAAAAATGAAGAATTATCGACTTTCCGAATCGTACGCAATTAGAAGCGCAAGCCGAATGTCGGGGCATCGGTGGATTTCTAGCGCCATGACCAGCATATACTATTCACGAGCGGCGATCCACGGCGCACACGATTCAATTCTTTTGTAATTAATTTGTTAATTAATTAGAATTACGTATTATTTGATTTGTATATTCTTTTATTGATTACGTATTATTATTTATTAGGACCCTCTGTGAGAACAATGTTGTAATAAGGGTGTGTGAGTGTGATGTATGTCTTCCAACCTCCATTTCTTTCTCCTTTTATTTATCGCTTTGATGGTTAGATATAGGGCATATTTCAATTAGCATATGATTAATGACATGTTTGCATCATTCATCATTTTTGCCTGCATAAAAACTCGGTAGCATCATATAATGCATCTGTATTTCAATTCCAAGTTGAGTGCTTGATAGGCTGTAGCATTTCATATACCATGCTTAGAATAGCCGAGCATATAGTTGCATTTTGCATGTGTTGCATTAGGCATGTCTGTATATTTTTAGGATCATGCATGATTTCTAATCAGCTTTTGTTTTGCCTTGGAGTACTAGGTAAGTTTTATGCTTTAGCATCCTTGCATGCGTGTGAGTGTTGCCATGATAGCATGCTTGCCATGAGGCTAACTTATGTGATATAAGCGCCTTGAATACTGTGGGTGGAGGTCGAGTTATCTGAATTGGAGCAATTCATCAATTGTTTGTTAAGCCCACTAGATTGTGGCAAAATCTGTATTTTAAGCCTACCTGCGGGTAGCAAACCATCTTTCACAAACAAACATGAGATGTTTAGTTCCAATTGAACAATTAGGTCTATACTTGTTTCTTTGCGAGCATCACATAGTAACCCTAGGCCAATAATCGAGAATAAGAACTCACAAAGTTTTCAAAAAGCAGATATCATAGTTAGTAGCTAGGTCTTTGGCCAAAGGCGAGAATTACTCACGATGTGACCTTCCCCAATCGTACCCAAGTTCGAGCCAACTTTGGTGATGGCCGGACCGCGTGGCCTTCGGCACGAGTCGGGGTTTCCTAAATTTCCCATTTTAAAAATATTTGGTGGCGACTCATTGTCTGCAAAAGCAGTCCATGTTTGGCACTTCTTTCAAAAAAATGTTTTTCTTCAAAAGCGATTTAGGATTTAGACTCTTTGGTTCAAGATTTGGAACGCAACAAAAATCGAGTCAGTACATGGCGAGGTCCCCTTGAGAGCGTATAGGTGTTCGGTGTTGGTCGTAATGCGGAGAAATGGTAAATGCGCCGTATTTACATATACGCCTTTGTGGGGAGAATCCGTATAGGTGTTCAGTGTTGAATCGTAATCTGGGAGAAATGGTAAATAAGCGTTGTATTTACATATCTGCCTTTGTCTTGGGAGAATCCGTATAGGTGTTCGAGTGTTCAAATGGTAATGCGGGAGAAATGGTAAATGCTTTGTATTTACATATCTGCTTAACGTGCAAGAGAATCCGTATAGGTGTTGAGTGTTGAACCTAATCGTGAGAAATGGTAAGTAAATCTTGTATTTACATATTTGCCTTTGTGCGGAGAATCCGTATAGGTGTTAGAGTGTTGAACCCTAATCGTGAGAAATGGTAAGTAAGCGTTGTATTTACATATACCTTTGTGTGGGAGAATCCGTATAGGTGTTGAGTGTTGAATCGTAATCGTGAGAAATGGTAAGAAATGTTGTATTTATATATCGCCATTGTGTAGGAGAATCCGTATAGGTGTTCGGTGTTGAATCCTAATCTGGAGAAATGGTAAGTAAGCGTTGTATTTACATATACGCCTTTGTGTAGGAGAATCCGTATAGGTGTTGAGTGTTGAACCTAATCGTGAGAAATGGTAAGAAGCGTTGTATTTACATATACGCCCTTGTGAGAGAATCCGTATAGGTGTTGAGTGTTGAACCTTAATGCGTGAAAATGGTAAGAAGCGTTGTATTTACATATACTTGCGGGAGAATCCATATTGGTGTTCAGTGTTGAATCCTAATCGTGAGAAATGGTAAAAAGCGTTGTATTTACATATCTGCCTTGCTTGAGGAGAATCAGTATAGGTGTTAGTGTTGAATCATAATGCGTGATAAATGATAAGTAAGCGTTGTATTTACATATACGCCTTTGTGCGGAGAATCCGTATAGGTGTTAGAGTGTTCAAATCGTAATCTTGAGAAATGGTAAGAAGCGTTGTATTTACATATCTGCCCTTTGTGCAAGAGAATCCGTATAGGTGTTAGAGTGTTGAACCTAATCGTGAGAATGGTAAGAATCGTTGTATTTACATATTTGCCCTTGTGCGGAGAATCCGTATAGGTGTTGAGTGTTGAACCCTAATCGTGAGAAATGGTAAAAAGCGTTGTATTTACATATACGCCCTTTGTGTGGGAGAATCCGTATAGGTGTTAGAGTGTTGAACCCTAATCGTGAGAAATGGTAGAAGCGTTGTATTTACATATCTGCCTTGTCTTGAGGAGAATCCGTATAGGTGTTCAGTGTTCGAACCCTAATCGTGAAAATGGTAAAGCGTTGTATTTACATATACGCCTTTGTCGGGAGAATCTGTATAGGTGTTGAGTGTTCGAACCTAATCGTGAAATGGTAAAGCGTTGTATTTACATATACGCCTTGTGCGGAGAATCCGTATAGGTGTTGAGTGTTCGAACCTAATGCGTGAGAAATGGTAAGAAGCGTTGTATTTACATATCGCCCTTGTCGGGAGAATCCGTATAGGTGTTGAGTGTTGAACCCTAATGCGTGAGAAATGGTAAGAAGCGTTGTATTTACATATACGCCTTTGTGCGGGAGAATCCGTATAGGTGTTGAGTGTTGAACCTAATCGTGAGAAATGGTAAGAAGCGTTGTATTTACATATTTGCTTGTGCGGAGAATCCGTATAGGTGTTAGTGTTGAACCCTAATGCGTGAAATGGTAAGAAGCGTTGTATTTACATATACTTGCCTTGTGCGGGAGAATCCGTATAGGTGTTGAGTGTTGAACCTAATGCGTGAAAATGGTAAGAAGCGTTGTATTTACATATGCCTTTGTGCGAGAATCCGTATAGGTGTTGAGTGTTGAACCCTAATGCGTGAAATGGTAAGAAGCGTTGTATTTACATATTTGCCCTTGTGCGGGAGAATCCGTATAGGTGTTGAGTGTTGAACCCTAATCGTGAAATGGTAAAGAAGCGTTGTATTTACATATACGCCTTGTTATGCGGGAGAATCCGTATAGGTGTTAGTGTTGAACCTAATCGTGAGAAATGGTAAGAAGCGTTGTATTTACATATCTGCCCTGCTTGCGGAGAATCGTATAGGTGTTGAGTGTTCGAACCTAATCGTGAGAAATGGTAAAGCGTTGTATTTACATATCTGCCTTGTGCGGAGAATCCGTATAGGTGTTGAGTGTTGAACCCTAATCGTGAAATGGTAAGAAGCGTTGTATTTACATATCGCCTTGTGCGAGGAGAATCATATAGGTGTTAGTGTTGAACCCTAATCGTGAAATGGTAAGAAGCGTTGTATTTACATATCTGCTTGTGCGAGAATCCGTATAGGTGTTGAGTGTTGAACCCTAATCGTGAAATGGTAAGAAGCGTTGTATTTACATATCTGCTTGTCTTGCGGAGAATCCGTATAGGTGTTGAGTGTTGAACCCTAATCGTGAAATGGTAAGAAGCGTTGTATTTACATATCTGCCTTGTCTTGGGAGAATCCGTATAGGTGTTGAGTGTTCGAACCCTAATGCGTGAAATGGTAAGAAGCGTTGTATTTACATATTTCCTTGTCTGCGGGAGAATCTGTATAGGTGTTGAGTGTTCAACCTAATCGTGAAATGGTAAGAAGCGTTGTATTTACATATCTGCCTTTATGCGGGAGAATCCGTATAGGTGTTGAGTGTTCGAACCCTAATCGTGAAATGGTAAGAAGCGTTGTATTTACATATACGCCTTTGTGCGGGAGAATCCGTATAGGTGTTGAGTGTTGAACCCTAATCGTGAAATGGTAAGAAGCGTTGTATTTACATATACATCCTTTGTGCGGGAGAATCCGTATAGGTGTTGAGTGTTGAACCCTAATCGTGAGAAATGGTAAGAAGCGTTGTATTTACATATACGCCTTGTGCGGGAGAATCCGTATAGGTGTTAGTGTTGAACCCTAATCGTGAAATGGTAAGGAAGCGTTATATTTACATATCTGTCACTATGCGGAGAATCCGTATAGGTGTTGAGTGTTCAACCGTAATCGTGAGAAATGGTAAGTAAATGTTGTATTTTCATATCTGCTTGTGCGGGAGAATCCGTATAGGTGTTGAGTGTTGAACCCTAATCGTGAGAAATGGTAAGGAAGCGTTGTATTTACATATTTTCCTTTGTGCAAGAGAATCCGTATAGGTGTTCAAGTGTTGAACTCTAATCGTGAAATGGTAAGAAGCGATGTATTTACATCTACGCCGCATGCGGAGAATCCGTATAGGTGTTGAGTGTTGAACCCTAATCGTGAAATGGTAAGTAAATGTCGTATTTACAAATCACTTGCGATCTGGGGAATCCGTATAGGTGTTGAATGTTCGAACCCTAATCGTGAAATGGTAAGAAGCGTTGTATTTACATATACGCCTTGTCTTGGAGAATTCGTATAGGTCTTGAGTGTTGAACCCTAATCTTGAAATGGTAAGAAGCGTTGTATTTTGCATACGCAAGCTTTGCGGAGAATCCGTATAGGTGTTGAGTGTTGAACCCTAATGCGTGGAAAATGGTAAGTACACGCCGTATTTACATATACGCCTTGCTTGTGTAGGAGAATCCATATAGGTGTTGAAAAATGGAAATATTGTATTTACATATCTGCCACTGTGCAGGAGAATCCGTATAGGTCTTCGATTGTTCGAACCCTAATGCGTGAGAAATGGTAAGGAAACGTTTTATTTACATATCTGCCACTGTGTAGGAGAATCCGTATAGGTGTTCGAGTGTTCGAACCCTAATGCGTGAAAAAATGGTAAGGAAAGGTTGTATTTGCATATCTGCCAATGTGTAGGAGAATCTGTATAGGTGTTCGACTGTTCGAACCCTAATGCGTGAGAAATGGTAAGGAAAGGTTGTATTTACGTATCTACCACTGTGCAGGAGAATCCGCAAAGATGTTCGAGTGTTCGAACCGTAATGCGTGAGGAATGGTAAGGAAATGTTGTATTTACATATCTGCCACTGTGCAGGAGAATCCGTGTAGGTATTCGAGTGTTCGAACCCTAATGCGTGAGAAATGGTAAGGGAACGTTGTATTTACATATTTGCCACTGTGCAGGAGAATCTGTATAGGTGTTCGAGTGTTCGAACCCTAATGCGTGAGAAATGGGAAGGAAACGTTGTATTTACATATCTGCCACTGTGCAGGAGAATCCGTATAGGTGTTCGAGTGTTCGAACCCAAATGCTTGAGAAATGGTAAGGAAACGTTGTATTTACATATCTGCTTGCTGTGCGGAGAATCCGTATAGGTCTTGAGTGTTCGAACCCTAATCGTGAGAAATGGTAAGAAGCGTTGTATTTACATATCTTATCAGCTGTGGAGAATCCGTATAGGTGTTGAGTGTTTGAACCCTAATCGTGAGAAATGGTAAGAAGCGTTGTATTTACATATACGCCTTTATGGTAGGAGAATCAAGTATAGGTGTTGAGTGTTCGAACCATAATCGTGAAATGGTAAATAAATGTCATATTTACAAATCTGCCTTGTACAGGAGAATCCGTATAGGTGTTGAGTGTTGAACCCTAATCGTGAAAATGGTAAGTAAATGTCGTATTTACATATCGCCTTTGTCTGGAGAATCCGTATAGGTGTTAGTGTTGAACCCTAATCGTGAAATGGTAAGAAATGTTGTATTTACATATCGCCCTTGTCTTAGGAGAATCCGTATAGGTGTTGAGTGTTCGAACCCTAATCGTGAGAAATGGTAAGGAAAGCGTTGTATTTACATATACGCATTTGTGCGGAGAATCCGTATAGGTGTTCGAGTGTTCGAACCCTAATGCGTGAGAAACGGTAAGTAAATGTCGTATTTACATATCTGCCACTGTGAAGGAGAATCCGCAAATGCGTGAGAAATGGTAAGGAAATATTGTATTTACATATCTGCCACTGTGCAGGAAAATCCGTATAGGTCTTCGATTGTTCGAACCCTAATGCGTGAGAAATGGTAAGGAAACGGTTTATTTACATATCTGCCACTGTGTAGGAGAATCCGTATAGGTGTTCGAGTGTTCGAACCCTAATGCATGAAAAAATGGTAGGGAAAGGTTGTATTTACATATCTGCCAATGTGCAGGAGAATCTGTATAGGTGTTCGAGTGTTCGAACCCTAATGCGTGAGGAATGGTAAGAAAATGTTGTATTTACATATACGCCCTTTGTGCGGGAGAATCCGTGTAGGTGTTCAGTGTTGAACCCTAATCGTGAGAAATGGTAAGGAACCTTGTATTTACATATTTGCCCTTGTGCGGAGAATCTGTATAGGTGTTAGTGTTGAACCCTAATCGTGAGAAATGGTAAGGAAGCGTTGTATTTACATATACGCCTTGTGCGGAGAATCCGTGTAGGTGTTATTTTCGAACCCTAATCGTGAGAAATGGTAAGGAAATGTCGTATTTACATATACGCCCTTGTCGAGGAGAATCCATATAGGTGTTAGTGTTGAACCGTAATCGTGAAATGGTAAGGAAGCGTTGTATTTACATATACGCCATTTGTGCGAGGAGAATCGTATAGGTCTTGATTCTTTGAACACTAATCGTGAGAAATGGTAAAAGCGTTGTATTTACATATACGCCCTTGTGCGGAGAATCTGTATAGGTGTTGAGTGTTGAACCCTAATCGTGAAATGGTAAGAAGCGTTATATTTACATATCTGTCACTATACTGCGAGAATCCGGGATAGATGTTGAGTGTTGAACCCTAATCGTGAAATGGTAAAAAGCGTCATATTCTGATCTGTCACTATATGAGAATCCGTATAGGTGTTGAGTGTTGAACCATAATCGTGAAATGGTAAGTAAATGTCGTATTTACATATGCCCAGCATGCGGGAGAATCCGTATATCGTGTTGAGTGTTGAACCCTAATCGTGAAATGGTAAGGAAGCGTTATATTTACATATTTGCCTTGTGCGGGAGAATCCGTATAGGTGTTCAAGTGTTGAACCCTAATCGTGAAATGGTAAGTAAATGTCGTATTTACAAATGCCCTTGCAGTCGGGAAATCCGTATAGGTGTTGAATGTTGAACCCTAATCGTGAAAATGGTAAGAAGCGTTGTATTTACATATACGCCTTGTGCGGAGAATCCGTATAGGTGTTGAGTGTTCAAACCCTAATCGTGAGAAATGGTAAGGAGCGTTGTATTTACATATTTGCCCTTGTGCGGAGAATCCGTATAGGTGTTAGAGTGTTGAACCCAAATCGTGAAAGCGGTAAGTAAATGTCGTATTTACATATACGCCGCCTTATGCGGGAGAATCCGTATAGGTGTTGAGTGTTGAACCCTAATCGTGAAATGGTAAGAAGCGTTGTATTTAAATATCTGCCCTTTGCAAGAGAATCCGTATAGGTGTTGAGTGTTGAACCCTAATCGTGAAATGGTAAGGAAGCGTTGTATTTACATATACGCCCTTTGTGCTTGAGAATCCGTATAGGTGTTGAGTGTTGAACCCTAATGCATGAAAAAATGGTAAGAAATGTTGTATTTACATATGCCTTGTGCGGGAGAATCCGTATAGGTGTTGAGTGTTCGAACCCTAATCGTGAAATGGAAAGAAGCGTTGTATTTACATATACGCCCTTTATGCGGAGAATCCGTATAGGTGTTGAGTGTTCGAACCTAATGCAGAAATGGTAAGGGAATGTTGTATTTACATATTTGCCCTTTGTGCGAGAATCGTATAGGTGTTAAGTGTTGAACCTAATGCATGAAAAAATGGTAAGGAAGGTTGTATTTACATATCGCCCTTTATGCGGAGAATCCGTATAGGTGTTGAGTGTTGAACCCTAATGCGTGAAATGGTAAAGAAGCGTTGTATTTACATATTTCCTTGTCTGCGGAGAATCTGTATAGGTGTTAGTGTTCGAACCCTAATCGTGAAATGGTAAGAAGCGTTGTATTTACATATACGCCTTGTGCGGGAGAATCCGTATAGGTGTTGAGTGTTGAACCCTAATGCGTGAGAAATGGTAAGGAAGCGTTGTATTTACATATACGCCTTGTCTTGGGAGAATCCGTATAGGTGTTGAGTGTTGAACCTAATGCGTGAAAAAATGGTAAGGAAGGTTGTATTTACATATACGCCTTATGCGGGAGAATCGTATAGGTGTTGAGTGTTCGAACCCTAATCGTGAGAAATGGTAAAGAAGCGTTGTATTTACATATACGCCCTTTGTCTTGAGAATCCGTACAGGTGTTCGACCGTTCGAACCCTAATGCCCGAGAAATGGTAAGGGAATGTTGTATTTACATATTTGCCACTGTGCAGGAGAATCTGTATAGGTGTTCGAGTGTTCGAACCCTAATGCATGAAAAAATGGTAAGGAAAGGTTGTATTTACATATCTGCCACTGTGCAGGAGAATCCGTATAGGTGTTCGAGTGTTCGAACCCTAGCAGCGTGAAATGGTAAGGAGCGTTGTATTTACATATTTGCCTTTTGTGCGGAGAATCTGTATAGGTCTTGAGTGTTGAACCCTAATCGTGAGAAATGGTAAGAAACTTTGTATTTACATATCTGCCTTGCGGAGAGAATCCGTCTGGTGTTGATTGTTCGAACCTTAATGCATGAAATGGTAAGGAAGCGTTATTTACATATACGCCACTATCTTGAGAATCCGTATAGGTGTTGAGTGTTGAACCCTAATCGTGAAATGGTAAGTAAATATCGTATTTACAAATACGCCTTGTCTTGAGGAGAATCCGTATAGGTGTTCGATTATTGAACCCTAATCGTGAAATGATAAAGAAGCGTTGTATTTACATATCTTCCTTTGCGGGGAGAATCCGTATAGGTGTTAATGTTCGAACCCTAATGCGAGAATTGGTAAGGAATGTTGTATTTACATATTTGCCATCTTTGGAGAATCTGCATAGGTGTTTGAGTCTTGAACCCTAATCGTGAGAAATGATAAAAAGCGTTGTATATACATATACGCCTTTGTCAGGAGAGAATCCGTATAGGTTTTGAGTGTTGAACCCTAATCGTTAGAAATGTTAAGAAGCGTTGTATTTACATATTTGCCAGCTTGCGAGGAGAATCCATATAGGTGTTGAGTGTTGAACCCAAATGCTGAAATGGTAAGGAGCGCGTTGTATTTACATATACGCCTTCTGGAGAATCCGTATAGGTGTTCGAGTGTTCGAACCCTAATGCATGAAAAAATGGTAAGAAAAGGTTGTATTTAGATATCTGCCACTGTGCAGGAGAATCCGTATTGGTGTTCGAGTGTTCGAACCCTAAAGCGTGAAGAATGCTAAGGAAACGTTGTATTTACATATCTGCCACTGTGCAGGAGAATCCGTATAGGTTTTCGAGTGTTCGAACCCTAATGCATGAGAAATGGTAAGGAAACGTTGTATTTACATATCTTCCACTGTGCCGGAGAATCCGTATAGGTGTTACGTCTGACCTAATGCTGAGAAATGGTAGCAGGCGTTGTATTTACATATTGCCTTTGTCTTTGGAGAATCCGTATAGGTATTCGTGTGTTGAACCCTAATCGTGAGAAATGGTAAAGAAGCGTTGTATATACATAAACGCCTTTGCGGGAGAATCCGTATAGGTCTTGAGTGTTGAACCCTAATCGTGAGAAATGGTAAGAAGCGTTGTATTTACATATCGCCTTGTGCGAGGAGAATCCGTATAGGTGTTCGATTATTGAACCCTAATCGTGAAAATGGTTAGAAGCGTTGTATTTACATATACGCCATGCAGGAGAATCCGTATAGGTGTTGAGTGTTGAACCTAATCTTGAGAAATGGTAAGGAAGCGTTGTATTTACATATACGCCTTTGTGCTGAGAATCCGTATACGTGTTCGAGTGTTCGAACCCTAATGCGTGAGAAATGGTAAGGAAACGTTGTATTTACATATTTGCCACTGTGCAGGAGAATCCGTATAGGTGTTCGAGTGTTCGAACCCTAATGCGTGAGAAATGGTAAGTAAATGTCGTATTTACATATCTGCCACTGTGCAGGAGAATCCGCAAAGGTGTTCGAGTGTTCGAACCCTAATGCGTGAGAAATGGTAAGGAAAGGTTGTATTTACATATCTGCCACTGTGCAGGAGAATCCGTATTGGTGTTCGAGTGTTCTAACCCTAATGCGTGAGAAATGGTAAGGAAACGTTCTATTTACGTATCTGCCACTGTGCAGGAGAATCCGTATAGGTGTTCAAGTGTTCGAACCCTAATGCGTGAGAAATGGTAAGGAAACGTTATATTTACATCTCTGTCACTGTGCAACAGAATCCGTATAGGTGTTCGAGTGTTCGAACCCTAATGCGTGGGAAATGGTAAGTAAATGTCGTATTTACAAATCTGCCACAGTGTAGGGGAATTCGTATAGGTGTTCGAATGTACGAACCCTAATGCGTGAGAAATGGTAAGGAAACGTTGTATTTACATATCTGCCACTGTGCCGGGTAATCCGTATAGGTCTTCGAGTGTTCGAACCCTAATGCGCGAGAAATGGTAAGGGAACGTTGTATTTACGCATCTGCAACTGTGCAGGAGAATCCGTATAGGGGTTCGAGTGTTCGAACCCTAATGCGTGAGAAACGGTAAGTAAATGTCGTATTTACATATCTGCCACTGTGCAGGAGAATCCATATAAGTGTTCGAGTGTTCGAACCCTAATGCGTGAGAAATGATAAGGAAACGTTGTAATTAAATATCTGCCACTGTGCAAGAGAATCCGTATAGGTCTTCGAGTGTTCGAACCCTAATGCGTGAGAAATGGTAAGGAAACGTTGTATTTACGTATTTGCCACTGTGCTAGAGAATCCGTATAGGTGTTCGAGTGTTCGAACCCTAATACGTGAGAAATGGTAAGGGAACGTTGTATTTACATATTTGCCACTGTGCAGGAGAATCTGTATAGGTGTTCGAGTGTTCGAACCCTAATAGGTTAAAATGTTAAGGAAACATTGTATTTACATATTTGCCACTGTGCAGGAGAATCCGTATAGGTGTTCGAGTGTTCGAACCCTAATGCGTGAGAAATGGTAAGGAAACGTTGTATTTACATATCTGCCACTGTGCAACAAAATCCGTATAGGTGTTCGAGTGTTCGAACCCTAATGCGTGAAAAAATGGTAAGGAAAGGTTGTATTTAGATATCTGCCACTGTGCAGGAGAATCCGTATTGGTGTTCGAGTGTTCGAATCCTAAAGCGTGAGAAATGCTAAGGAAACGTTGTATTTACATATCTGGCACTGTGCAGGAGAATCCGTATAGGTTTTCGAGTGTTCGAACCCTAATGCATGAGAAATGGTAAGGAAACGTTGCATTTACATATCTGCCACTGTGCAGGAGAATCCGTATAGGTGTTCGAGTGTTCGAACCCTAATGCTTGAGAAATGGTAAGGAAACGTTGTATTAACATATCTGCCACTGTGCAACAAAATCCGTATAGGTGTTCGTGTTGAACCTAATCGTGAAAAAATGGTATGGAAAGGTTGTATTTACATATACGCACGGTGTAGGAGAATCCGTATTGGTGTTGAGTGTTGAACCCTAATCGTGAAATGGTAAGGAACATTGTATTTACATATTTGCCCTTGCGGAGAATCTGTATAGGTGTTGAGTGTTCGAACCCTAATCGTGAAATGGTAAATAAGCGTTGTATTTACATATCTGCCACTTTTATGAGAATCCGTATAGGTGTTGAGTGTTGAACCCTAATGCGTGACAAATGGTAAGTAAATGTATTTACATATCGCCTTGTGCGGAGAATCCGTATAGGTGTTGAGTATTGAACCCTAATCGTGAGAAATGGTAAGGAAGCGTTGTATTTACATATCTTCCACCGTGCGGAGAATCCGTATAGGTGTTAGGCGTTCGAACCTAATGCGAGAAATGGTAAGGAAGCGTTATATTTACATATTTGCCTTGTGCGGAGAATCCGTATAGGTCTTGAGTGTTGAACCCTAATGCGTGAGAAATGGTAAGGAAGCGTTGTATTTACATATCGCCCTCTTGAGGAGAATCGTATAGGTGTTTGAGTGTTGAACCCTAATCGTGAGAAATGGTAAGAAGCGTTGTATTTACTGAGCGCCATTGCATGCGGAGAATCCGTATAGGTGTTATTTGTTGAAGCCTAATCGTGAGAAATGGTAAGAAGCGTTGTATTTACATATCGCCTTTGCAGTGAGAATCCGTATAGGTGTTGAGTGTTGAACCCTAATCGTGAAAAATGGTAAGGAAATGTTGTATTTACATATACGCGCACTATGCGGAGAATCCGTATTGGTGTTGAGTGTTGAACCCTAATCGTGAGAAATGGTAAGGAGCGTTGTATTTACATATTTGCCTTGCGGAGAGAATTTGTATAGGTGTTAGTGTTGAACCCTAATCGTGAAATGGTAAGGAAGCGTTGTATTTACATATACGCCCTTTGCGGGAGAATCCGTATAGGTGTTGAGTGTTGAACCCTAATCGTGAGAAATGGTAAGGAAGCGTTGTATTTACATATACGCTTGTGCAACAAAATCCGTATAGGTGTTCGAGTGTTCGAACCCGTATGCGTGAAAAATGGTAAGGAAACGTTGTATTTACATATATGCCACTGTGTAGGAGAATCCGTATAGGTGTTCGAGTGTTTGAACCCTAATGCGTGAGAAATGGTAATGAGACGTTGTATTTACATATCTGCCACAATGCAGGAGAATCCGTATAGGTGTTCGATTGTTCGAACCCTAATGCTTGAGAAATGTTAAGGAAAGGTTGTATTTACGTATCGGCCATTGTGCAGGAGAATCCGTATAGGTGTTCGAGTGTTCGAACCCTAATGCGTGAGAAATGGTAAGGAAGCGTGGTATTTACATATCTGCCACTGCGCAGGAGAATCCGTATTGGTGTTCGATTGTTCGAACCGTGTCGTGAGAAATGGTAAGAAGCGTTATATTTACATATTTGTCACTATACCTTGAGAATCCGTATAGGTGTTGAGTGTTGAACCCTAATCGTGATAAATGGTAAGTAAATGTTGTATTTACATATCGGCCTTGCGAGGAGAATCGTATAGGTGTTAGTGTTGAACCCTAATCGTCGAAATGGTAAGGAAGCGTTGTATTTACATATTTGCCCTTTGCGGGAGAATCCGTATAGGTGTTGAAGTGTTGAACCCTAATGCGTGAGAAATGGTAAGGAGCGTTGTATTTACATATACGCCTTGTCGAGAGAATCCGTATAGGTGTTAGTGTTGAACCCTAATCGTGAGAAATAGTAAGTAAAGCGTTGTATTTACATATTTGCCCTTATCTTGAGGAGACCGTATAGGTGTTGAGTGTTGAACCCTAATCGTGAGAAATGGTAAGGAAGCGTTGTAATTAAATATCGACCTTGCGGGAGAATCCGTATAGGTCTTGAGTGTTGAACCCTAATCGTGAGAAATGGTAAGGAAGCGTTGTATTTACATATACGTCAACTTGCGGAGAATCAGTATAGGTGTTAGTGTTCGAACCCTAATCGTGAGAAATGGTAAGGAGCGTTGTATTTACATATTTGCCATGCGGGAGAATCCGTATAAGTGTTGAGTGTTGAACCTAATCGTGAGAAATGGTAAGGAAGCGTTGTATTTACATATATGCCTTGCGAGGAGAATCCGTATAAACATTAAGTGTTGAACCCTAATCGTGAAATGGTAAGGAAACGTTGTATTTACATATCTGCCCTTGTGCGGAGAGAATCCGTATAGGTCTTGGTGTTGAACCCTAATCGTGAGAAATGGTAAGGAAGCGTTGTATTTACATATACGCCTTGCGGGGAGAATCCGTATAGGTGTTGAGTGTTGAACCCTAATGCTTGAGAAATGGTAAGGAAGCGTTGTATTTGCATATACGCTTGCGGAGAATCATAAAGGTGTTGAGTGTTGAACCCTAATCGTGAGAAATGGTAAGGAAATATTGTATTTATATATACCTTGTCTTGCGGGAGAATCCGTATAAGTCTTGAGTGTTGAACCTAATCGTGAGAAATGGTAAGGAAGCGTTGTATTTAAATATCTGCCTTGCGGCAGAGAATCCGTAATGGTGTTGAGTGTTGAACCCTAATCGTGAAAAAATGGTAAGGAAGGTTGTATTTACATATACGCCACTATGCAGGAGAATCCGTATAGGTGTTAGTGTTGAACCCTAATCGTGAGAAATAGTAAGGAGCGTTGTATTTACATATTTGCCTTATGCGGGAGAATATGTATAGGTGTTGAGTGTTGAACCCTAATCGTGAAATGGTAAGAAGCGTTGTATTTACATATCGCCTTTATGCGGAGAATCCGTATAGGTGTTGAGTGTTGAACCCTAATGCGTGAGAAATGGTAAGAAGCGTTGTATTTGCATATACGCTGATGCAGGAGAATCATAAAGGTGTTGAGTGTTGAACCCCAATCGTGAGAAATGGTAAGGAAATATTGTATTTATATATACATCTTTGCGGGAGAATCCGTATAAGTCTTGAGTGTTGAACCCTAATCGTGAGAAATGGTAAGGAAGCGTTGTATTTAAATATACGCCTTTGTCTGTGAGAATCCGTAATGGTGTTAGTGTTGAACCCTAATGCGTGAAAAAATGGTAAGGAAATGTTGTATTTACATATCTGCCACTATGCAGGAGAATCCGTATTGGTGTTGGAGTGTTGAACCCTAATCGTGAGAAATAGTAAAGGCGTTGTATTTACATATTTGCCTTGCATGCGGAGAATATGTATAGGTGTTGAGTGTTGAACCCTAATCGTGAGAAATGGTAAGAAGCGTTCTAGTTACATATCGCCCTTGTGAGGAGAATCCGTATAGGTGTTAGTGTTGAAGCCTAATCGTGAGAAATGGTAAGAAGCGTTGTATTTACATATACGCCTTTGCAGCAGAATCCGTATAGGTGTTGAGTGTTGAACCCTAATGCGTGAAAAAAATGGTAAGAAGGTTGTATTTACATATCTGCCACTATGCTTGAGAATCCGTATTGGTGTTGAGTGTTGAACACTAATCGTGAGAAATGGTAAGAAGGCATTGTATTTACATATTTGCCATGCGGGAGAATCATATAGGTGTTGAGTGTTGAACCCTAATCGTGAGAAATGGTAAGGAAGCGTTGTATTTACATATACGCCTTGTCGGGAGAATCCGTATAGGTGTTAGTGTTCGAACCCTAATCGTGAAAATGGTAAGAAGCGTTGTATTTACATATCTGCACTTTGCGGGAGAATCCGTATAGGTGTTAGCGTGTTCGAACCGTAATCGTGAGAAATGGTAGAAGCGTTATATTTACATATTTGTCACTATACTTGAGAATCCGTATAGGTGTTGAGTGTTGAACCATAATCGTGATAAATGGTAAGTAAATGTCGTATTTACAAATCGGCCCATGCTTGGGAGAATCCGTATCGTGTTAAGTGTTGAATCCTAATCGTTAGAAATGGTAAGGAAGCGTTGTATTTGCATATTTGCCTTTGCATGCGGAGAATCCGTATAGGTGTTCAAGTGTTGAACCCTAATCGTGAGAAATGGTAAGGAAGCGTTATATTACATCACATCCTTGTGCGAGAATCCGTATAGGTGTTAGTGTTGAACCCTAATGCGTGAGAAATGATAAGTAAATGTCGTATTTACATATCGCCGCGCAGTCTTGAGGAATCCGTATAGGTGTTCGTATGTTGAACCCTAGCGTGAAATGGTAAGAAGCGTTGTATTTGCATATACGCCCGCGGTGCGAGAGAATCCCATAGGTGTTGAGTGTTCGAACCCCAATCGTGAGAAATGGTGAAAGGTTGTATTTACATATCCTTGCTTTGCGGGAGAATCCGTATTAGTGTTGAGTGTTGAATCTAATCGTGAGAAATGGTAAGAAAGCGTTGTATTTACATATACGCCTTATGCGAGGAGAATCCGTATAGGTCTTGAGTGTTGAACCCTAATCGTGAAATGGTAAGAAGCGTTGTATTTACATATCTGCCTTTGTCGCGAGAGAATTAAATATAGGTGTTGAGTGTTGAACCCTAATCGTGAAAATGGTAAGAAGCGTTATATTTGCATATACCTTGTGTAGGAGAATCCGCATAGGTGTTGAGTGTTGAACCCAATCGTGAAATGGTAAGGAAATATTGTATTTACATATCTGGCACTATGCAGGAGAATCCGCATAGGTGCTCGAGGGTTCGAACCCCAAAGCGTGAGAAATGGTTAAGGAAAGGTTGTATTTACATATACGCCTTTATGCGATAGAATCCGTTATAGGTCTTGAGTGTTGAACCCTAAAGCGTGAGAAATGGTAAGGAAGCGTTGTATTTACATATCGCCTTGTGCGGGAGAATCAAGTATAGGTGTTGAGTGTTGAACCCTAATGCTTGAAAATGGTAAGGAAGCGTTGTATTTACATATCGCCTTGTGCACTGAGAATCCGTATAGTTGTTCGAGTGTTCGAACCCTAATGCGTGAAAAAATGGTAAGGAAGGTTGTATTTACATATACGCCGTGCGATGGAATCCGTATAGGTGGTCAGTGTTGAACCCTAATCGTGAAAAAATGGTAAGGAAGCGTTGTATTTACATATACGCCCTTATGCTGAGAATCCGTATAGGTGTTGAGTGTTTGAACCCTAATCGTGAGAAATGGTAAGCGTTGTATTTTCATATCTGCTGTCTTGGGGGAATCCGTATAGGTGTTAGTGTTGAATCCTAATGCTTGAGAAATGGTAAGGAAGCGTTGTATTTCGTATACGCCACTTTACGAGAATCCGTATAGGTGTTGAGTGTTGAACCGTAATCGTGAAATGGTAAGTAAATGTCGTATTTACATATACGCCTTTGTGCGAGGAGAATCCGTATTAGTGTTGATTATTTGGAACCCTAAAGCATGAGAAATGATAAGGGAACATTGTATTTACATATTTGCCACTGTGGAGGAGAATCTAAATAGGTGTTCGAGTGTTCGAACCCTAATGCGTGAAAATATGGTAAGGAAAGTTTGTATTTACATATACGCCTTGTGCGGAGAAGAATCCGTATTGGTGTTGAGTGTTGAGCCGTGTCGTGAAATGGTAAGGGAACGTTGTATTTACATATTTGCCACCGTGGAGGAGAATCTGTATAGGTGTTCGAGTGTTCGAACCCTAATGCGTGAGAAATGGTAAAGAAACGTTGTATATACATATCTGCCACTGTGCAGGACAATCCGTATAGGCCTTTGTAACAACGCCCGCGAGGGACCTCGCTACAGTTCGGACTCGATTTTGTTGCGGTTCTCAATCTTGAACCAAAGAGTCCAAATCCGGCAAATCGTTTTGAAGGAAAACAGATTTTTTGAAAAGAAGCGCCAAACATGGACTGCTTTGCGGATATGAGTCGCCACCTAAATATTTTAAAATGGGAAATTTAGGAAACCACGACTCGGTGCGAAAGGCCGTGTCGTCATCACCAAAGTTGGCTCGGGAACTTGGAGTACGATTAGGGAAAGTCACATCGTGAGCACCCTCTCGCCCGATCAAAGGCAAGCCTCTACTAACCATGATATCTGTTTTTGAAAACTGTGTGCGTTCTTATTCCGGTTATTAGCCTAGGTTACTATGTGATGCTCGCAGCAAACAAGTATAGACTGGATCGCCTGAACTGGAAATAAACATCTCATGCTTGTTTGTGAAAGATGGTTTGCTACCGTAGTAGGCTTAAAATCTGATTTTGCCACAATCTAGTGGGCTTAAAACAAACAGTCAATGAATTGTCCCAATTCAGATAACTCAACCTCCACCCACAGGCATTTAAGGCAGGTATATCACATAAGCACATAGCCTCATGGCAAGCATGCTATCATGGCAACACTCACACGCATGCAAGGATGCTAAAGCATAACCACTTGCAAGTACTCCAAGCCAAAAGCAGGCTGATTAGAAGTCATGCATGAATCCTAAGTATCTTGAAATGCCTAATGCAACACATGCAAAAATGCAACTATAGTAGGCTCGGCTATGCAGATATGGCATATGAGATCTGCATGACTATCAAGTACTCAACTTGGAATTGAAATCTGAGTGCGGTTTGTATGATCTTGGCCGAGGCAGTGCGTGCAAAAGCAGATGAATGATGCAAACATCTTTGTCATCTTTGTATGCTAATTGAAATATGCCTATATCTAACCATCCAAAGCGGATAAATAAAAGGGAGAAAAGAAATGGGGGTTGGAAGACATACATCACACTCACACACCCTTATTACAATTTTGCCCTGTATGAAGTAGAATAAAATAATATCTGATCCGAATAAAAGAATATCTGATCGAATAAATACAAATCAATTAACTAAGAAATGATGGCTGGCGTGCAAGCCGAGGCCTCGCTCGCTTTCCGAATGATGTATCTTTGGGTATTTTGGCGTGAAATCCTTTGATGCTGATTAGCCTCATTTGCGATTTTCCTCGAAGTGCGTGCGGTTAGGAAAGGTGATAATTCTTCATTTTCTTTGCAGCGGAGGCGGAAAAGGGCATAGCGATGTATTTCACAAATATATGCATGTCTCGATCCTCGCGCCACCAATTACGCATATCGATGCATGATGCCCGAGGAGCAGATTTGCACAACTCAATATTGGGATGAATACACATGAATGCTACGAAAAATGGGATGCTTCGAAGAGCGTGCCCGCAGGCATAAGCCGAAGACGATGATGAAAGATGAACCGGATAAAGGAAGCGTCGCGTGCCTCGGTAGCATAAGCCGAAAGCGATGATGAAGGATGAAAAGTCGGATAAAACGAAGTGCCTCGAAGTCGCGTGCCTGTGCGCATAAGCGAAAGCGATGATGAAAGAATGAAAAGTCGGATAAAACCGAAGTGCCTCGAAGTGCGTGCCCGGTAGCGCAAAGCGAAAGCGATGATGAGATGAAAGTCGGATAAAACGAAGTGCCTCGAAAGCGTGCCTGGTAGCGCCGTCGGCGATGATGAAAGAATGAAAACCCGATAAAACCGAAGTGCCTCGAAGCAGCGTGCCGCGCGCATAAGCGAAAGCGATGATGCAATGAGAAAATCGGATAAAAGCGAAGTGCCTCGAAATCGTGCACTGCAGACGCATAAGCCGAGGCGAGGATGCAGAATAATCGGATAAAACCGAAGTGCCTCGAAAGCAGCGTGCCCACAAGCGCGCCGTCGGCGAAGCTAAATGGATATCGGATAAAGCTGAAGTGCCTCGAAATCGTGCACGGGCACACAAACCGAAGCGATGATGTGCGATGCAAAATCGGATGAAACCGAAGTGCCTCGAAATCGTGCACGGACCGCATAAGCAAAGCGATGATGAAATGAGATGAAATGGCATCGGAATGCAACGATGGGCTTACACCAACATGGGAGAGCCTCGGCTCACTCGCATAGGAGGCCGTCGGATAAAAAAGTGCCTCGGAATCGCGCGCTGCAGACGCATAAGCGAGGCAAAGGCATACAAGCATGAAAATGCAAATTGGGCTACGCCAACATGAGAGGGCCTCAACCACACTTTCATAAATTGCTTGCGTCGGATGAAAATAAAATTTGCCTCGAAATCGTGCACAGACACGCAAACCGAAACAATGGCATACAAGCATGAAAATGCAAATTAGACTACGCCAACATGAGAGGGCCTCAACCACACTCACATAGGCTGCCGTCGGATAAAACAGGGGCGCCTCGAAAGGCGTGCACACTGGCACGCAAACCGAGGCAATGCAAAAATGATGCAAATGGCATAGGGAATGATATGTAAGCATGGCAATGGAATTTCAGCACCTAAATAAAGGGGAAAACAGCCCCGAAACAAAACGAAATGACACTCGAAGCATGCATTCATCCCGAAAGTGTGAAATTAAGCCCCGAAATGGCCTATAGCCATGCTATACATGCAAAATATGATCATGGCAGCAAGAACAGTAGCAAGGCAGTCCCAAATATGGCATTTTTCAGTAACAAACATGGCCAAAATGCAAGCATAGATATGGCAACAAAATCATACAAGATTAATGGCCAAAAGAGCATTACAATGGGAGGTGGTATATACAAACACCAAATGGACAAACTTTCTTCTACAACATGAAAGAAGGCCCAAAAATAAGCATATATGCAGTTTATGGCAGCCTCTAAATCATAAGACAAACATGCTAGAAATGGAAGGCAAAATGGAGCCACAAAAGGGTATAACATAAGACATGCAATCTATACATCAAATGACCAAACCTTCTTCATGAAACATGTAAAGGGGGTCAAGATAAGTCTAAAGCCAGTAGGGGTCGAAGTCCCAAAACAAACACAAATAGGTCAAAATTGCATACAAAATATGGCACACTTGATGAAATTTGAAGGAGGTGGTAGATACAATGGCCAAATGAGGTTGAGCCCTTCTACAATGTTGTAGATGGGCTCAAAATAAACCTAAAACCAGTAGGGTCAGAGCCCCAAAACAAATGTAAATAGGCTAAAACTAGCATGCAAATTGGTGACATACAAGATGGATATTGAAGGAAGTGTATCATAGAAGCCTCAAATGAAGTTGAGCCCTTCTACAAAGTTGTAGAGGGGCTCAATATGAGCACCTAAAACCAGTATGGGTCAGGCCCCAATTCTCAACCAAATAGAGTATAGAAATGAATCAAGAAAAAGCCCTAAAAGTTGGTTTTGAAGACTTACCCTTGAAGACTTGTCTTTCTTTGATTCTTAGCTCACGATTTGTTGCTTCTTGACCTCTGAAGAACACCTCCTTGCTGCTGAAATGGTAGTAGGGATGGTGAGGCTAGGTGTTGATGAAGAGAAGACCTAGGGACTTAGAAGCTTTCTTGGACTTTTGGCTATGGAAATGGAAGAATTGGAAGAGGAGCTCTTGAAGCAAAATTTTCCAACCTTGAAGAAGGAGAGGAGGGCCCTTCAAATAGACAACAAATGGGGTGTAAAGGGAGGAAAGCACCCAAGCTTTCCCTCCCAAAATATCCAGGATGAGGAGACACTTTGCAGTGGGCATTTGGAGCAATTTGACGAGAAGGGAATCTGGCCGGCGAGTAACTCTCTGCAAGGTGGTAGGCCACCACCTTCCTGGCCAGACCACCTTTGTGGACGAGGCACCCCAAAAATGAAGTGTTGAATTAGTGGCCGACCACCATACATTAGGGTCCTCCCAAGTGTGTAGAATAAGGCCCCAAGGTTGGAACTTAGCAACTCTGAAGGCAAGTCACAACATAGAGCTTGAAGGAGGGCTCAAAATGAAATTCAAAATTTGGCCGACCACCAACTTTTAGGGTCCTCAAGATGTGTAGAACAAGGTTCCAAGGTTGGAATTTGGCAACATTGAGCAGGATTCACAACATTGCATTTGAAGAAGAGGGCCAAAAATGAAAATCAAAATTGGCCGACCATGCTTGTTTAGGGTCCTCCATGTCCCTCATCACAGATATGTAACTTTGGTTGGAAGAAAATACCCCAAGGTGTTCAACATTGGCGGAAGTGAGCAAAGCAGACTCCGGAGGAAGCCCAGTTATCTGGGATAATTCTTGACCTCCACCCCGTGATCTTCGATGTTGAAGCAGAGGTACGCCAAGTTTGAACAAAAACTAATGAGAAATGAGCGTTCGGGGCCAAAAGAGCAAAAGGATCAAAATGAGGCTTGTCTTAGGAAGTGGTGTTGGCGTGAAGTGGGTATCTGCGACCCAGTCCCTGGAATGACAAAAGCAATTACTGCCAAAAACCGGAGAAGATGGATCACGAAATGAATGCTCGGGACCAAAAGCAGCTCGGTTTGGGGTCAGCCGCTATGAGCACGAAAGTGGCATCTGACATGAAGTGGGCATCGGGGCCCAGGGGTTCCTCGAAATATTAAAAGCAGGTCTCCATATAAAAAGCGGAGAAAGCGGATGCAAAATGAATACTTTCGGGACCAAAAGCCTTTCGGTTTGGGGTCCCAAACTATGAGCACCGAAGTGGCATCTGACCCACGAAGTGGGCATCGGGGCCCAGGGTTCTCGAAATATTAAAGCAGAGGTCTCAAAAAGGAGAACTTCGGAGATGGTTAGGCGGTCCCGAGGCAGAGCTGGCAGACGGCTCAGCAGGAGGCGGGCTCGAAATGGGCAAAATGGCCTCTGACCCGCAGCGTAGCTCACGGCCACGGGGAGATAGTCTCTGGGACCACCTTCCCTCGGGAGAAAGCAGAGAAAACCGAACTGGTTATGGCAAGAGACAAGGTAGAAGATGGTTCGGAAGTCGGGAGGCGGAGAGCGCCAGTAGTGACTGGGACTTGAACAAGCACGATGCAATATCACCCAGCGCTCAAGCTGGTGGCGTCTGAGTCTTAAGGTCGGTCAAAATGGGGTGTCTCTGATTGCCCCTCTTTGTGAACTTCGGAAGTCAAGAAGTGGCGGGAGTGAATGTCAAAACCGAGCGACCCATTTTGACAAGGTGAAGACTTAGACAAACAATCTGAGATAAGCAGAGATATGTGCCCATGAGCGGGGGCAAAGTGCAAAGTGATAAGTAGCGGGCGGATGATCATGCAAATCTGACAAGGCTGTAATAGGCGGTATTGACAAATAGATACTTTGGTTTTAAGCAAGAATGCAAAGCAAACAACTACATTTCATGCAGTTAGGAATCACGGAGAATCATTCAATTCTCGTCGCGTCTCCTACGGAGAAGATCGATACTGCATGATTAAATGCAGTCGCTGACCTCAAATGAACCGTACATACAATATCGTGCACCGCAAAATAGAGAAATGCAACAAGAACAATATGCCGACAACATATATTCAATATGATTCCTATGATTCCAAAAGTTCGACACACACGATTAAGGTGAGCGAATACAAATCTAACCACATTTCATGCGAAAAGGATTGCGAAAGGATGTAAGAAAATTATGCAATTCTCATTCGCGTCTCATGAAGAAGGCTAAAAGTGACTACAGAGAGCACCGGAGTCTCACACACAACATCTCTCCGTATCACACAGGAGGAAAGAAGGTAAACCTCTCGGCGTATCACACGCAAGAGAAAATGAATTTCTCGGTATCACACGCAAGAGAAGAAAGGTAAATTCTCGGTATCACCGCAAGAGAAGAAAGGTAAATTCTCAACGTATCACCAAGAAAAGAAAGGTAAATTCTCAGCGTATCACATAAGAAAAAGAAAGGTAAATTCTCAACGTATCACATGAAGAAAAGCCTCTCGACATATCACATGCAAGAGAAGAAAGGTAAATTCTCAGCGTATCACACGCAAGAGAAAACCTCTCAGCATATCACATGCAAGAGAGGAAAGGAAGCATCTCTCAGCGTATCACACGCAAGAGAGGAAAGGTAGATTTCTCAGCGTATCACACGCATAAGAAGAAAGGCAAATTCTCTCGACATATAACATGCAAGAGGAAAGAAAGCATCTCTCGGTATCACTGCATAGAGAGAGGAAGGTAATTTCTCGGTATCCTGCGCATAAGAAAGAAGGCAGACCTCTCAGCATATCACATGCAAGAGAGGAAATGAAGCATCTCTCAGCGTATCACATGCAAGAGAGGAAAGGAAGCATCTCTCAGCGTATCACATGCAAGAGAGGAAAGGAAGCATCTCTCAGCGTATCACACGCAAGAGAGGAAAGGTAGATTTCTCAGCATATCACACGCATAAGAAGAAAGGTAAATTCTCTCAGCATATCACATGCAAGAGAGGAAAGGAAGCATCTCGGTATCCTGCGCATAAGAGAGGAAAGGTAGATTTCTCGGTATCCTGCGCATAAGAAAGAAGGTAAATTCTCTCGGCATATCACATGCAAGAGAGGAAAGGAAGCATCTCGGCGTATCACGCCAAGAGAGAAAGGTATGAATGAATCTGAACTTCGTCGAATGTCTGAAACCGAAGATGTCCTAGCACCGCATGCGAGAGGAGAAAATCGACAATTGCAAGTGAAAAGGTGCATAACAATGCGGTGAAGTGTGCATAACAATGCAAGTAATGAGCATAACAATGCTGAGCGGATGTGCATAACAATGCAGCGAATGAGCATAACAATGCTAGTGAAGTGGGTGCATAACAATGCAATTTGAAAGCGTGCATCACGATGCAAGTGAAGAGGTGCATAACAATGCTAGATAGATGTGCATAACAATGCGAGTAATGAGCATAGTGTGATTGATACACAAAGTGAAGCGGTATGATAGATATACTAAAGGTGAACACAAAGCGTGATAGATGCACTATGTGAGCAAGTGTGATTGATACACTAAAAGGTGTGTGATGGATACACAAAAAGTGAATATGTGCGTGATAGATACACAAAATGGATGAAGTGTGATTGATACACTAAAGTGAAGAGGCGTGAATGACATACTAAGTGAAAATGTGTGTGATAGATACACAAAATGAATGAAGGGTGATTGATACACTAAAGCAAATGAAGTGTGTTAGATACACTAAGTGAAGCAAGTAAAGTGTGATTCATACAGTAAATGAATGATATTAACCGGAAACTTCTTCGAATGAACAATTGGATACAATATCGTGCATAGTGAGAAAAGAAACTTGACAGGTACAATGCATTACAATGCATGATGCTTAAGTAAAGCAATAAATGGACAAAGCGGCGCTTCAGAAAGCACCTCATGAGGTGAGTGGCGGTGAACTGCTCTACTCTGACAGGGATCTCCCCTCGTGCTCTTCGAACACTTTACCTTTAACTCGCAGTACAAAGGCTCTGAAATGCTGTAGGAGTTATGGCTGCTGCTTGTCTTCCTGATCATATTCACAACTTTCCCTATTCTCCAACGGGGTGACAGACTAGGTTAGTTCAGTATCTAGAATTGAGGTGCATACACGCTATCTCAACCTATGGAAATGCCATCTGATTCAAGCGAGGACACGCCTCACAGGTATTTAAACGGAGACTCTAGTCTCGAAATCGAACCTTTGTGTTCTACTCAACGGCCTTTCGAACTCTAGTTCCCACCGTCATGAGTTGGTCTCCTAGGAACTCATCATAAACCGTCCAAGATGCCTCTTGCGGGGGAATGGTACTCGGGAGAGCACTTGATCGCCATTACGGCAAGTAGACTTGATTTTGAGCTTGAGGTGAGGCACACTCATACTTGAACATTGGCAAGACACGAAGAGGTACACCACGGAATATAGTCTCGGAGCCCTCTTGAAGTAGGAACAAACTTCAGATGCCGAAAGTTTCCTCTTTTGCTTTTGCTGCGGCCCGAAACTCATAACCGAGATAGGTCTGGTTTCTTTGTTCTCACATGACACAGGTTGAACCTGCGGTTTTGAAAGAACAAATTACATTTTGCACAAATGTGGAGGCTGACGGCACGGCACTTTCGGAGCACAAAGCGATTTTTAAAATTGAGAGATGAGTTTTTGATCGGGTATTGAGCCTCTGTTGAACCGACAAAAGCGACTCAACATAAAAATAAAAGGCACACAACCTAGACACATCCGTTGACACTCAAAGCGACTCAAAACCAAAAAGCAGAGACAAACAAAAAGACCACGACATGCAGGGGAACTGTTTCACGGGTAGTGTTTCCCGCCCTTTCTCATTTGTGATTCTCACATCACTTTCGGCCCTCAAGCTCTGTTTTTTACGAAAAAGCCCTTACCTCACTTTTCCTCTCATCGCACACCTCTCTATTCTTTAATCTCTCATTTGTGAATCCCTCCCCTGGGTGGTTGATGGATAAACAACAAGTTGTGGGCTCGCGCCCCTAGCATTCTGCTAGATTCTCTTTCTTGTTCTAGCAGTGAGTTTCTCCCTGAGAGATTGCGCTACAATTGGGTGTGTAAGCGGATCTGCGGTGACATCGATCGATGATGCCTATTTGGGGAGTTTGGACATGGTTAGATCTGCCCGGATGAGGAATGGGAATATGTTGATCCATTCCGGTTTGTGCTCCTTTTGGCTTGATCGCCGTTGGTCGGGAGGATGAGAGAACTTTACGCCCTCTTCTTGCCCTTGCCGGTTGTGCCTTTCTTTGGCGGGTAGAATGCCCTTCTTAGCAAGTATGTTGATAGCAGGGGAAAAAAGCAGAGAACGACTCAACTGTGCCCCTAGTTCATCATTTTGACCATTTTTTTATTTTGGTTCTCTCCTAAAAAAATTTGACCAAAATGAGAGTTAGATTAACATGCTTGTTCAATTTTTGATTTGAAATCATACAAGTCAGGCTATGAGCACTAAAAATTTTCCTTTTTCGGGTCCAAGAAATGGTCCAATTTTGGAAAAGATGGAACAATTTTCGAGAAAATTAGTCAACCTCAGTAAAAATTCTCAAAAACTATTTTTGCAAACGGCCACTTGCTCAACGAGCATAGAACCCCTCTTGAGATGCACAACCTCGAATATGGAGAAAACTACCCCTTGCTTGGAGAAAATTTGCATAGCAGAAGTTGCCCCTTGTTTGAAGCAACCTTGGCGCATTGAATCAGCGGAAAGTTGCCCTTGTTTGGATGGCGCGCGGCTTTGTAATCGATCCTCGAGTGATGAACACAACGGACTCTCGAATCTGAGAAAGCGAGATGACCAAAACCATTGCATAGGCGATCAATTTGAATTGTTTCTGGTGGACTTGAGAATGAAGTTACCTCGTATCCCAAAGATGGGAATCAAGCCTTCGTAGTTAGGGTTAAGGTACACTCGGGTATTAACCTCTCCTTTTTATGCTCTAACTTTTGCCAAGGCGCCTGTTGCAGGTTTTCGACCTTGCGAGCTTTGTTTTTCTTTTCTTTTCAATCTTTTCTTTTTCTTCTTTTTTCTTCTTTTCTTTTTTTGTTTTGCATTTCTTCTTTTTTGAATTTTTTGTATCTTTTCCTTTTTTCTTTTCTTGTTCTTTTTTTGCATTTTTCTTTTTGCATTTTTCTTGCTCTAACTTTTGCTGGAGTGCATACGGGTTTTCGGCCAATGAGCCTCTCAAAGGGTAAAAGTGTATGAGTCCATACCAAATGGTTTTGAGATCTGAAGTCATCTGAATCCGGAAAATTCTTTGTATTGATTTGAGAAAGATCCACCTTTGGCTCTTGAGCATATCGACATTTGCCCCTAGCTCGAGGTGCTTGATCTAGCTCTGCAAGCTTCTTTTGTGATTCGATCTTCTGATCGACTTTGGTGCCTCTTGTTAGAAATTTGCTTCCGCCACCACAGGCCTCGCATCGTAGTTGACCGTTGAACCTTGAATGCGTTCAAGGTTTGAAAGCAAAGGGCGAGTCTTGAGGCAAAGGCGATCCTAAAATTGCACAATCTCAAGGCGATTCCACATGTCTTAGCGAGGACGCATAAAACATTTTTGAGTTTTAAGCGACAAATCGCTGTGCATGAAGATAGTGTAGGATCAATCTGGATCAAAGCCGAGGTCCTTCTCGGTACTCACACTAACAAGCATGATTTCATTCATTAAGGGCTTATGCGCCTCTCTTTCTCTCAATTGGTCAAAGTTTTGCAAATACTGAGGAATTCCTTCCTCTTCGTTTTCACTGCAGTGTTCAAAAAAGTTTTGAAAAACTCAGGTCATTACAATGACTTCAAGGCACAAAAGGGAAGGTTGAATGCATTGCCATTTCATTCAAATCGGCATAACTAGCACGGCAAAAGCAAGCGTGGTAGCGTGAAAAACTCTTCTTTTTCATTCAAAATCATTGGCATAAGCGGCTCCTGGCGAAGCAGACTCAAGATAAAACAAAAGGACAAACCACGAAACAAAATGGTGGCCTTGAGGTAACACCGGAATCACGGACTTCTATACAATAGGACTGACTCGATACAACAAGACAGACCCAAAACAAAAGAGACTGACTCAAAGCAAAAAGACAAAATCAAAACAAAACAACGAGACTGACCCAATACCCAAGTCATAATGTAGCATTCGCCAAATGCTCAAAACAGTGCGTGCTATACGCCATATCTGAAGTACACTGAATGCCGCCCGCAGGCGATTCATCTCCTGATCACATCACACTATCCCCCACAAGTTCAGCGATCAAGTCTTAGATAGACTTTGTAGGACCGGTCTTGAGGATGACTCTGTTGTCGTCGGATCTTGTATTCGTGGTGAAAGGCAGGCGATCGTCGATAGTATGGCGATTTGTTGATGAATGCCATAATCTTGGGTAGCATCATGTGTTTCTGGGAAGAGGGTTGGGAGGCGAGGCTCAAGAGGTTTGAGATGGCCTTGTTCTACAAGGATTTGGAAAGCTTTGGACAAAAGGCATGTGGAGGGCATGGAAGACCCTCCGACCTCTGGGTTGGTACTTGAGGTTTGTGGATTTTCTTTGGGCCGCACTTGAGAGAGATTGGCGGTCTTGCTTTGGCTTCTTTGATTTCTTCAGTGGAGGATTGTTTACGATCTAGCGACCCTTCTCGATTTTCCTTTGATTCAAAGCCCCCAACTTGGCGGCAAAAGTGTCATCCACAGTTTTGCAACAAGCTGAGAGACTTGCTCTTTGTTGATCCTCGGCTTTCAAAGCCTCAATGACCATCGAAGATGCTCATGGGGAACCATGCCCGCCTATCTTGTTCTTTCCACTTGCCTTTACCTTGCCAAGGGATTGGCATTCCTCAAATGTAGCCCGTTCCAAGACCGGGGAGCCTTTTGACATGAACTCGGTATGAGATACGGTCAATGATGGCGCCAAAACTCCAAAGGTTAGATTCGCCAGTTCTCTCGAAGATCTTGATCATCCTCATCACCGTAAGTAGTAGGCTCACCGATTTGAGATGATTGGGGTTCACGATGCATCCATCGTGCTTAAGCCCATGCTTGGTATATGGGTCGGGGAATATACCGGGTTGTAGGTGGGTGGCGCAGTATGGTCGAGGTTGGGATGTGGATGAGGTACTTGGTCCTGGGGCTTTGAAATGGAGCTATTGTCCGGTTGTCAATGAGATTCGGATCTCATGGCGACGAAGCGTATAAATCATTGGTGCCATGGCCACGCCGATGATATACACGTGATTTGCCGGGTTATGTCCGGCCGGAGTGGATTTGGCAAAGGTTGAGGATTAAGGGGTTTGAGATGCCCTCTTTCCATCAGACTTTGAATGCGCGTTAGGCTCATATGGAGGGTGAAAAATCTACCCCGAGCTCTGGCCGGGTCGGGTTATTTGTAGGTCGTTTTGGCAAAAGGGCTCGCTATGGCGATCGTGTTGACTTTAGCAGTTTGGAAAGGTCCCGCGAATCTTCAACCGGCAAAAGTGGGTCAAAGTTCACCGGGTCCCGGCCGGTGCGAGGCAGATGCCCCAGATGGGCGTTATGCCAAAGATCGGGTCTCATCCTCGCATTGCGCCTCGATGAACATCGCTATCATAGCCACAAATTCTTCCGAACCTTGTGCTATCACGGGTCCGAACGAAGGTGATGTGATCGGTGACCGACGGATCGATGAACCGGAGAGCCTCGACCGCCTTTTGCCTTTGCCTCAGCGAAGAACACCGGTTTCCCTTGAATTGAATTATCGACCTACAAAGTCTATCAACACAAGTCCAATGTACTGGGGATAGTGGAGCCTTCAAGCTATGGTTCCAAAGACTACCTAGCAAAAGAGAAACAGACAAAGATCTCAAATGATTTAAATAACAGTAAGCATAGTTGAATGAGTGTGCTCTCTGGTCGCCTCAAAAATTTGCCTCAACTGATACCTCGGTAAAACCGATTCCACCAAATACCGATGCCGCAGTTCCAAAATATCGAATTGGTGCCCGCAGGCTCAATGCTCAAACTTGTTGATCGATACATGCATTCCTCAGAGAGACGCACTCTAACAAGCACATAATGTATAAGTGAGAGCCAAAACACCCCTATGTTGGGGTAGGGTTTCGTCCTATTTTGTCAGAGCTAGGGTTTCACTACGCACGCAATGTTTCAAACAACCTATAAACGGTAAGCAACCCGCCCTAGTTTGGAATGGTCACTATGGATCCGAATATGCACTAGGTCGAATGGTCAAAGGGTGCCCAAAGAAACCGGGTTTGTGTTCCCATCGGCAGAGCCCAGAGCCGCAAGCCTTATGGACATGACTTGACAAGACAAGCCTCCCAAGAAATCGTTCGAATGGCATATGGCAAACACGGTGTCCTAGGCGCACCAATGCAAATGCAATGCAAAGAAACACACAAATGTAGTCAAAAGCAGATATCATGAGTTCGAAATCAAGTTTCTAAATCCTCAGCAGAAGTCGCCAAATCAGAATAACGCCATGGGGGACCTCGCAGCTGACTCGATTTTGTTATGTTTCAAATCTTGAACCAAAGAGTTCAACCGCAAATCGCTTTTGAAGGAAAACAGATTTTTGAAAAGAAGTGCCAAACATGGATCGCTTGCCAGATAATGTAGTCGCCACCTAAATATTTTAAAATGGGAAATTTAGGAAACCCCGACTCGGCCATAAGGCCACGTGTCCGCTATCACCAAAGTTGGCTCGAACTTGGGTACGATTAGGGAAGGTCACATCGTGAGCACTTTCTCGCGGCCAAAGACCGCCTCTACTAACCATGATATCTGCTTTTGAAAACATTGTATGCTCTTATTCCGTTATTAGCCTAGATTACTATGTGATGCTCGCAAGAAACAAGTATAGATCGGGCTGCTCGAATTGGAACAAAACATTTCATGTTTGTTTGTTTGAAAATGGTTTGATGGTGCTACCCGCAGTAGGCTAAAATGCGTGATTTTGCCACAATCTAGTGGGCTTAACAAACAATTGATGAATGGTCCCAATTCATAACTCAACCTCCACCCACAGTATTCAAGGCGCTTATATCACATAAGCATTTAGCCTCATGGTAAGCATGCTATCATGGCAACACTCACACGCATGCAAGGATGCTAAAGCATAACCACTTACCGAGTACTCCAAGCCAAAACAGAAGCTTATTAGAAATCATGCATGATCCTAAGTATACAAATGCCTAATGCAACACATGCAAAATGCAACTATAGCAAAGGTGCTCGGCTATTCTAAATATGGCATATGAAATGCAACGGCTATCAAGTACTCAACTTGGAATTGAAATACAAATGCAGCTAGGCGATGCGCCGAGTCGATGCATGCAATACAGATGAATGATGCAAACATGTCATCATCAGATGCTAATTGAAATATGCCCTATATCTAACCATCCAAAGCGGGTAAATAAAAGGGAGAAAGAAATGGGGGTTGGAAGACATACATCACACTCACACACCCTTATTACATTTATGCCCTCGCGCAGAGGGTCCGAATAAATAATAATACAGACCGAATAAAAGAATATACAGTCCGAATAAATATACAGATTCTAATTAACAAATTAATTACAAAAGAATTAAATCGCATGCAAGCCGTGGACCGCCGCTTCGATAGATGATGTATGCCGGATCGCTATGGCGAAATCCACCGAATGCCCCGATTAGCCTCTGCTTGCAATATTTCTAAATGCGCTACCGACTCAAAAGTTGATTGTTGATTTTGCCGCAACAGAGAGCGTGAAAAGGGCATAGCAATGTATTTTCACAAATATATGCATGCCTCGATCTCGCATCACCAATCACGCATACCGATGCATGATGGCGGAGGAATCGGATTGCACAACTCAATATAGGGATGAATGCGTATGAATGCGATAACAAAACCTAACTCCATCATGGGTAATCCGGAGTGGTGGTGACTTGGGAATTGAGACTCATTCCGCTATCTGAGTACAAAACGGCCTCGCTTCCTCGCGGCGATATGCATGATATGCATGAAATGTAGCCGAGATGTGATATAGCATGCACAATGCCATGAAAATGAGATGCCAAATGCGTGTCCACGGGCACGCAAAACCGAGGCGATGCGGAATGACACGCTAAATGTAATGATGGACTTATACCAACATGAAGGGGGCCTCACCACACTCACATAGGATGCCTAATGAAAGACGAGGTGTTTCAAATGCGCCGCCATCGCACGCAAAACCGAGGCAATGATGAAATATAAACCGGATAAAACAGCCGAAAATGCGGCACACGCACAAACCGAGACGGAGGCATACGCAATGCCAAGCGATAAAAACAGAAAATAAAATGCGGCACACGCACGCAAACCGAGGCGAGGCATACGCAATGCCAAGCGGATAAAACAGTGTTTCAAATGCATGCACACGCGCACGCAAACCGAGGCAAAGGCATACGCAATGCCAAGCGGATAATAGAGTGCCGAAATGCGGCACACGCACGCAAAACCGAGGCGATGAAATGGCGCAAAATCGGATAAACCGGCAGCTCAAATGCGGCACACCCGCACGCAAACCGAGGCGATGATGCAATGAATGAAAATCGATAAATCGGAATGCAAATGCGGCTTACACGCACGCAAACCGAGGCGAGATGCAAGAATGAAAATCGGATAAATCGGCGTTTCGAAATGCGCACACCCGCACGCAAACCGAGGCGATGATGTGCGGCGCAAAATCGGATAAACCGGCATTCAAAATGCGCGCACACGGACACGCAAACCGAGGCGATGATGAAATGAGATGAAATGGCATACGGAATGCAACGATGGGCTTACACCAACATGGGAGAGCCTCACCACTCACATAGGAGGCCGCTTGATAATGAAGTGTTTTAATGCGCACACGGCACGCAAACCGAGGCAATGGCATACAAGCATGAAAATGCAAATTGGGCTTACGCCAACATGAGAGGGCCTCAACCACACTCACATAGGCTGCCATGATAAACAGGGCGCCGAAGGCGGCACACCGCACGCAAAACCGAGGCAATGCAAAAATGATGCAAATGGCATAGGGAATGATATGTAAGCATGGAAATGGAATTTCAGCACCTAAATAAAGGGGAAAACAGCTCAAACAAAACGTAAATGACACTCAAGCATGCATTCATCCCGAAAGTGTGAAATTAGGCACTAAATGGCCTATAGCCATACTATACATGCAAAATATGATCATGGCAGCAAGAACAGTAGCAAGGCAGTCCCAAATATGGCATTTTTCAGTAACAAATATGGCCAAAATGCAAGCATAGATAGATCAACAATAGTTTGCAAAATTAGTGGCCAAAAGAGGGTATTGAGACAAGTGATATATACAAACCCCAAATGAACAAACTTTCTACAACATTGAAGATGAGATGAAAATAAGCATAATTTCAGAAGATGGAAGCCTCAAAATCAGAATAAAAACATGCTATAAATTTATGCAAAATGGAGCTCAAAAGAGGCTATATCAAGAGACATGCCAAACCATGCACCAAATGACAAACTTTTCTTCATGAAACATGTAAAGGGGACCAAAATAAGACCAAAGTCAGTAGGGTCGAAGTCCCAAAACCAAAAGAAATAGGTCAAAAGTTGCATACAAAAATGGGTACATTTGATGGAATTCAAAGGAAGTAAAAATAATATACCAAATGGCTAAGGGCCAACCAAACATACATGAAAAAGGACAAAAAAGGCTATTTTAAGCCTGATGAAAGGCTGAAACTGGAGCCAAAGTAAGCTAAACAAAGCATGCAGAATTAGGGGCCTAAAGTGAATTTCAAGAGAGGTGGATATAGAATGGTTAATGAAGTTGAGCCCTTCTACAATGTTGTAGAGGGGCTCAAAATAAGCACAAAACCAGTAGGGTCGGACCCCAAAAACAAATGCAAATAGGCCTAAACTAGCATGCAAGATAATGGCATAAAAGATGGATATTGAAACAAGTATATCATAGAAGCCTCAATGAAGTTGAGCCCTTCTACAAAGTTGTAGAGGGGCTCAAAACAAGCACAAAAGCAGTAGGGTCGGAGCCCCAATTCTCAACCAAATAGAATATAGAAATGAATCAAGAAAAGCCCTAAAAGTTGGTTTTGAAGACTTACCCTTGAAGACTTGTCTTTCTTTGATTCTTGGCTCGATTTGAAGCTTCAACCTCTCAAATTCACTTCCTAGCTGCTGGAATGGTAGTAGGGAAGGTGAGGCTAGGTGTTGATGAAGAGAAGGCCTAGGGACTTGAAAGCTTTTTGAGGTTTTGAGCTATGAAAATGGAGGAGTTTGGAGAAGTATCCTTGAAGGCAAATTTTCCAACCTTGAAGAAGGAGAGGAGGGCCCTTCAAATAGACAACAAATGGGGTGTAAAAGGAGGAAAGCACCCAATCTTTCCCAAAATATCCCTGATGAGGGAGACACTTTGAAAAGCAAATGACAAATGAACAGCCGAAAGGTGAACTGCCGGCCAGTAATCCTCGCAAGGTGGCCGGCCACCACCTGGCCGGCCACCACCCCCAAAAATGAAGTGTTGAATTAGTGGCCGACCACCATACATTAGGGTCCTCCCAAGTGTGTAGAATAAGGCCCCAAGGTTGAATTTGGCAACTCAAGGTAAGTCACAACATAGAGCTTGAAGGAGGGGCTCAAAATGAAATTCAAAATTGTCCGGCCGACCACCAACTTTTAGTGGTCCTCCAAGATGTGTAGAACAAGGTTCCAAGGTTGGAATTTGGCAACATTGAAGCAGATTCACAACATTGCATTTGAAGAAGAGGGCCAAAATGAAAATCAAAATTGCTGGCCGACCATGCTTGTTTAGGGTCCTCCCATGTCCCCCGATCACGATATGTAACTTTGGTTGGAAGAAAATACCCCAAGGTGTTCAACATTGGCCCTGGTGAGAAAAACGGGCTCGTGAGGAGCGAAACTGCTATTCGATAATTGCTGGCCTCCCACCCCCGGATCTTCCCCGTGTTGAAACAGAGGTACCGCCAAGTTTGAACAAAAACTAATGAGAAATGAACGTCGGGCCAAAACCGAGCAACGATCCCGAAAATGGGCCGCAGGTGCCGGAAGTGGTATTCAGAACGGCGGGTATTCGCGACCCTGTCCTCGAATGACAAAACAGAGGTTCTCGCCAAAAATCGAGAAAACCGATGTAAATGAATGTCGACCAAACCGGCATTAGTCCCGAAACCTTATGAGCACCGAAAGTGGCATACGGCCACGGCGGGCATCGGGGCCCTGTGGTTCTCGAAATGATAAAACAGAGGTCTCGCCAAAAACCGAGAAACCGATGCAATGAATGCTCGACCAAAACCGCCGGTCCCGAAATGGGTCGCCGCACCTAAGTGGTGTTCGCCGCGGCGGGCATCAGGGCCCTGGTCCCTTAAATGGGAGTAAAAACAGAGGCACATGCCAAAAACCGGAGAACTCGGAGATGGTTGGGCGGTCCCAAGCCGAGGCACACGCCTAACGGCCCAAAACCGGAACCGTCCCGAATGGCAAAATGGTTTACGGCCACAAAAACGTAGCTCACGGCCACCGGGAGATAGTCTACGGACCACTCTTCCTCAGAAAGAAAACAGAGAAACCGAGCCGGTTCGCAAACCGAGACAAGGTAGAGAAGATGGTTCTAAGTCCGGAGGCAGGCACGGCCGCGACTCGAGACTTCAACAAGCACAAGATGCAATATCACCGAAGCGCCAATCGGTGACGCTCGAAGTCTTAAGGTCGGTCAAAATGGGGTGTCTACAGCTGTTGCCCTCTTGATGTAACCCTAAGTCAAGAAATGACGGGAGTGAATGTCAAAGCCCGTGAGACGCACCCATTTTTGACAAGGTCAAGACTTAGACAATCATACAAGATAAGAAGAATGTGTGCCCGCAGTGGGGGCAAATGCAAATGGTATGCAAGAAGCCGATGTAACAGATGTTCAGGCAAATGCAAAAGTCAGAATGAAGCAAGTATTCGCAAATAGATGCAACAGCTTATAAGCAAGAATGCAAAGCAACAGATGCCAAATGTAACTCGATGCGGCAAATGCAAAGAGTCAGAATGAAGCAAGTATTCGCAAATAGATGCAACAGCTTATAAGCAAGAATGCAAAGCAACAGATGCCAAATGTAACTCGATGCGTGCAAATGCAAAGAAGTCAGAATGAAGCAAGTATTCGCAAATAGATGCAACAGCTTATAAGCAAGAATGCAAAGCAACAACTATATTTCATGCGCTTAGGAATGCGGAGAATTATTCAATTTCGCCGCTGCCTCACACGGAGAAGATACGATACACCGCGATTCGTCCGGCCGAATGATACAAAGGCACAAAATAGTGCGACACGCTAAACAAATAAGCGATTGATTTGAAATGCACAAGACAAAGGCGACACGCAAAACAACGCGATTGATTATCCGCAGACAAAACAAAGGCGATGCGCAAACAAATGGATCGATTTGAAATGCACAAGACAAAGGCGACACGCAAAACAAATAGGACGATTTGAAATGCACAAGATAAAGGCGATGCGCAAAACAAATGATTGATAATGCACAAAATAAAGGCGATGCGCAAAATAGCGCGAATGATTTGAAATGCACAAGACAAAGGCGATTGAGGTGCGCAAAATAGCGAATGATTTGAAATGCACAAGACAAAGGCGACACGCAAAACAAAAGGACGATTTGAAATGCACAAGACAAAGGCGACACGCAAAATGATCGCTTTGAAATGCACAAGATAAAGGCGATGCGCAAAAACAATGATTGATAAACGCACAAACAAGGCGATGCGCAAAATAGCGCGAATGATTTGAAATGCACAAGACAAAGGCGATTGAAAACAAAATAGCGATGATTTGAAATGCACAAGACAAAGGCGACACGCTAAAACAAAGGATTGATTTGAAATGCACTAACAAAATATGACACGCTAAAAATACAAAGGAGAGATACAAAGTGTAAGTGCACAAGACAAGGCGAAGCGAGATAAAATGCACAAGAAAGTGTGATAAAATGCATCTTCTATGCAAGTATGGGGGCATTCTCTATGCAATATTGAAACCAAGCATATTCTATGCATGAAACAAGTAAAGCATATTCTATGCGAATCGAAAACAAGCATATTCTATGCATGAATCATAATGATGCGCTGCAGACGCATGCAACAACAAAGCAGTATATGAAAGCTCGCGACTCTATGCAATAGAGGGACAAAGAATATGTACTGGTGCCTCGACGGTTTCTTAGAGGACTTCACAACATGCTCACTTTTAAAAGGGCACACCCTGCTCAAATTGGCGAGAGATAACATCTCAGACGTAGGAGCTACTACGCCGCTTGTTTTCCCGATCATATTCACAACTTTCCCTATTCTCCAACGGGTGACAGACTAGGTTGGTTCAAGATCCGCACTGAGGTGCATACACGCTATCTCAACCTATGGGGCTTCCATACAGATTTCAAGCCGAGGACACGCCTGGTATTTAAACCAGACTTTAGTCTCGAAATCTAACCTTTATGCTTCTAGGCCACGGCTATTCAACTCTAGTTTCCACCGTCAGCTTGGTCTCCTAGAACTCATCGCAAACACGCCCAAGATGCCTCCGGCAGGAATGGTACTCAAGGAGAGCACTTCGACGCCATTCTGCTTGAAGTAGACTTGATCTTGAGCTTGAGGCAGAGGCACACTCATACTTGAACATTGGCAAGACTCAAGAGGTACACACACGAATATAGTCTCTAACTTATCGATGTTGGAACAAACTCAGATGCCCGACATTTCCTCTTTTGCTTTTGCTTTGCACCAAACTCATAGCTTCAGATAGGTCCCGGTTCTACTGCTCACACTTATCGGGGTGGACCTCGCGTTTTCTCAAAGAACAAATTGCTTTTGCACAAATGTGGAGAACGGCACAAAGACTCATAGCACAAGACGATTTTTTGAAATTGAGAATGAGCATAAGTTCTCAATCGGGTATTGAGCCTACGATCAATACAAAGACACCACGACTCAACAAGAAAACAAAAGGCACATAACTTAGACACATCGAGTAACACTCGAGACGACTCAAAACAAGGATCGAGATAAACAAAAAAGACACGACACTCGTGACGCGTACAGGAGCCTGCTTTCACCGGGTATGTTTCCCATCCTTTCTTATTTGTGATTCTCACATCACTGCCCTCAAGCTCTAGTTTTCTCAAAAAGCCCTTTTCACTTTTTTTCTCATCGCACATCTCTATTCTTCAATCTCTCATTTTTCAATCCTCCCCGGGTGGTTGATGGATAAACAAAGAAGTTGTGGGCTCGCGCCTCTAGCATTCTCGCTAGATTTTCTTTCTTGTTCACAACAAGTGAGTTTCTCCCACAGAGGGGTTGCGCTACAATTGGGTGTGTAGCGGATCAAACCGACATCGATCGATGATGCCCGCCGGGAGTTTGGACATGGTTAGATCTGCCTGCATGAGGAGGGAATATGTTGATCCATTCCAACAGCTTGCCAGACTTGGCTTGATACTTCGCTGGTGGAGGATGAGAGCCGCCTCTCTTTGTTGTGCTCTTCGCAGTGCCCTTTTGGCAGTAGAGTGCCCTTTCTGGCAAGTATGTTGACAAAGGGGAAAAGACAGAACACCTGACTCAACTGTGCCCCTAGTTCATCATTTTGACCATTTTTGTTTTTGGCTTTCTAAAAAAAAATTTGACCAAAATGAGAGTTAGATTAACATGCTTGTTCAATTTTTGATTTGAAATCATGCAGTTCAGGCTATGAGCACTGAAAATTTTCCTTTTTTTTTGAGTCCAGGGAAAAGGTCCAGTTTTGGAAAATGAAACAATTTTCGAGAAAATTAGTCAACCTCAGTAAAAATTCTCAAAAACTATTTTTGCAAACGGCCAATGCTCAACAAGCGCGGAACCTACTCTTGAGATGCACAACCTCGAATCTGGAGGAAAACTGCCCCTTGCTTGAGGAGGGTTGCATGGCAACGGAAAGTTGCACCTTGTTTGTACGGCACCGCTCACAAGCGCTGCTGAATGGCAACAGAAAGGTGCCCCTTGTTTGGATGGCGACGCAGCACATTATAAACAGACCTCAGAGTGATGAAGACAACCGAACTCTCAGGTACAGAGAAGGCAAAGATGATCAAAACCATTACATGGACACAATCGAATTTGAATCGCTTTTACTACCGACTTCGTAATGAAGTTGCCTACGATCCCAAACATGGGAATCAAGCCCACGTAGTTCGGGGTTAAGGTACACCCGGTATTTAACCTCCTTTTATGCTCTAACTTTTGCCAAGGCTGCATGTGTTTTCAACCTCATGTAGCTTTGTTCTTCTTTCTTTTTCTTTTTTTTTTTTTTTTATTCTTTTCTTCTTTTTTTTGCTTTTTTTTTCTTTTTCTTTTCTTTTTGCATTTTTGTATCTTTGCATTTTTTCATCTTTTTTCTTTTTTTCATTCTTTTCTTTGCTCTAACTTTTGCTCGGTCGCCTTCCGGTTTTCGCCCAAATGAGCCTCTCAAAGGGTAAAAGTGTAACAAGTCCATGCCAAATGGTTTTGAGATTGAAGCCCTTTGTATCCAGGAGAGTGGCTGTTGTATTGATTTGCAGAAAGATCCATCTTCGGCTCTTCGAGCACATCGGACATTTTTGCCCCTAGTTCGAGGGGTGCTTCTGTTCTAGCTTTGCAAGCTTCTTCTGATGAGGTCTGACCTTCTTGACCTGACTTTGGTGCCTCTTGTTCGAGGGTCGCTTCAACCGCCACACAGCCTCACATCGCAGCTTGACCGCTGAACCTACTGAATTCAAGTTCAAGGTTTAGAAGCAAGGGGGTTGAGTCTCGAGGCTGAGAGCGATCCTAAGCTGCACAATCTCAAGAGCGATTCCACACATGTCTTCGCAGGACCACGCAAAACATATATTTTTTTTTGAAAGTTTTTAAGAAAGACAAATCGTCAGGTCAAGACAGTAGGATCAATTTGGATCAAAGCCGTGGTCCTTCTCAAGACTACACTAACAAGCATGATTTCATTCATTAAGGGCTTAGCACGCCTTTTCTCATTTGATCAAAGTTTTGCAAATCCCGAGGAATTCTCCTCTTTGTTTTCATCATAGTTGTTCAAAAAGTTTTGAAAAACTTAGGTCAATACAATGGCTTCAAGGCACAAGAGAGTGTGGAATGCACCGCCATTTCATTCAAATCCTCGACATAACTAGCACACGGCGTATAAATACGAGAGCGTGAAAACACCGCTGTTTATTCAAAGTCCGCACAACTGCTCCCTAATGTAAATGCACTCAAAACAAAACGAAAAGACAAACACAAAACAAAATGGTGACATCCGAGGTAACACCCCTAATCACCCGACTTATACAACAGATCGACTCGACACAACAAGATGCACTCCAAAATAAAAGAGACTGACCAAAACAAAAGGACAGACTCAAAACAAAGTAGCAAAATCCACCCAATACCCAAGTCGAAAAGCACAAAAACCGGTATTTGCACATTGCTCGTAATGCGTGCTATTCCCACGCTCGAGTAACTGAAAGTGCCATCCGCAGTGGTTCATCTCTTGATCACATATCACATTATCCCCAAGTTCACCGACCCAAAGGCCGATAGACTTTGCAGTAGCTTATGGAGGACAACTCGCTGTCAACAGATCTCAGATTTCATGGCGAAGACGGAAGGCCGTTTGGTAGTATGGCCGCTTTGTCGATGGTACGCCGCAAAGACTGGGTAGCATCATGTGTAGCCTAAGAGGGTTCGGGAGAGACCGAGGCTCAAGGGGTTTGAGATGGCCTTGTCCAACAAGGATTTGGAAAGCTCGGACAAAGGCATGTGGAGGGCATGGAAGACCCTCCCACCTTGGGGTTGGTATTTCGGCTTGTGGATTTTTGCCGACGCACCCAAGAAGGGATTGGTAGGTGCCGCCTGGTCGATCTCTTCCAAGCACGGATTAGAGCTAATAGGATCATTCTTGGTACAACGGCTTTTTCTTGCCTCTTGATTCAAATTGCCAACTTGAGTAGTAAAGTGTCATCCAGCTTTTTATGCAACAACCGCGAGCACTTGTTTTGTTCACCCCTCGGCCAAAGCCTCAACAAAGAAACATAAGATGTTCATGGGGATCTATGCTCGCCGCCTTTGTTCTTTTTCCACTGCCCATTTTGCCAAGGGATTGGCATTTCAAATGTAGCCCGCCCAAGCTTGGGGAGCCTTTTGACATGAACTCCCCGGTATGAGATGTGGTCAATGATGGAGCCAAAACTCCAAAGGTTAGATCCGCCACGTTCCTCGAAGATCTTCATCATCCTCATCACCAAGTAGTGGGTTCACCGATTTGAGATGATTGGGGTTCACGCATCCATCGTGCTTAAGCCCATGCTATGGGTCGGGGGTATATACCGGGTTGTAGGTGGGTGGCGCAGTATGGTCGAGGTTGGGATGTGGATGAGGTACTTGGTCCTCGGGGCTTTGAAATGGAGCTATTGTCCGGCTTGTCAATGAGATTCTCGATCTCATGACGGCGGCGAAGCAATCATTGGTGCCATGGCCACGCTGCTGATGATATACACAGTATTTGCTGGGGTTATGTCTGGCTGGGAGTGGGTTGGAAAGAGGTTGAGGATTGAGGGGTTTGAGATGCCCTCTTTCCATCAGGACTTTGAATGCGCTGGTTAGGCCTATATGGAGGGGGTGAAAAATCTACCCCGAGCTCGGCCGGGCCGGCTATTTGTAGGTCGGGTTTTGGCAAAAGGGTCGGCTTATGGCGATCGGTTGACTTTAGCAGTTTGGAAAGGTCCCGCGAATCTTCAACCGCAAAAGTGGGTCAAAGTTCACCGGGTCCCGGCCGGTGCGAGGCAGATGCCCAGATGGGCGCTATGCTCAAGCCAAAGATCGTCTCATCCTCGCATTGCGCCTCGATTTAACATCGCTATCATAGCCACAAATTCTTCCAACCTTGTGCCATCACGGCCCATCGAAGGTGATGTGGATCGTGATCGACGGATCGATGAACCGGAGAGCCCCGACCGCCTTTTGCCTTGCCTTAGCGAAGAACACCGGTTGCCCTTGAATTGAATCTCGACCGACAAAGTCTATCAACACAAGTCCAATGTACTGGGATAGTGGAGCTCAAGTTATGGTTCCAAAGACTACCTAGCAAAAGAGAAAACCGACAAAGATCTCACCGATTTTACTCGAAACAGATGTAAGCATAGTTGAATAGTGTGTTTCATCGACTCGCTTCAAAATTGCCTCAACTGATACCCTCGTGTAAAACCGATTCCAAAATACCGATGCCCGCAGTTCGATACCAAAATATCAATTGGTGCTCAAGGGCCCGATGCTCAAACTTGTTGATCGACATGCATTCTCAGAGAGACGACTCTAACAAGCACATAACAGATAAGTGAGAGCCAAAACACCCCTATGTTGGGGTAGGGTTTCGCCCTATTTTGTCGAGCTAGGGTTTCACCACGCACGCAATGCTTCAAACAACCTATAAACGGGTAAGCAACCCGCCCTAGTTTGGAATGGTCACTATGGATCCGAATATGCACTAGGTCGTAATGGTCAAAGGGTGCCCCAAGAAACCGGTTTGTGTTCCCATGTCGCAGAGTTCAGAATCGAGCCTTTATGGACATGACTTGACAAGACAAGCCTCCCAAACCGCCAGAATAGCAGATGGCAAACACGGTCCTAGGCGCACTAATGCAAATGCAATGCAAAGAAACACACAAATGTAGTCAAAACCAGATATCATGAGTTCGAAGTCAAGTTTCTAAATCCTCAAAGAAGTCGCCAGAATCAGAATAACGCCTGGGGACCTCGCCACAACTGGACTCGATTTTTGTTATGTTCTCAATCAACCAAAGAGTTCAACCGCAAATCGCTTTTGAAGGAAAAACAGATTTTTGAAAAGAAGTGCCAAACATGGATCGCTTTTGCGATAACAGAGTCGCCACCTAAATATTTTAAAATGGGAAATTTAGGAAACCCCGACTGGCCATAAGGCCACGCGGTCCGCTATCACCAAAGTTGGCTCGAACTTGGGTACGATTAGGGAAGGTCACATCGTGAGCATTCTCTCGCCGGCCAAAGACCGCCTCTACTAACCATGATATCTGCTTTTGAAAACATTGTATGCTCTTATTCCGCTTATTAGCCTAGATTACTATGTGATGCTCGCAAAGAAACAAGTATAGACTGGCCGTTCGAATTGGAACAAAACATTTCATGTTTGTTTGTTTGAAAATGGTTTGCTACCCGCAGTAGGCTTAAAATGCGTGATTTTGCCACAATCTAGTGGGCTTAAAACAAACAATTGATGAATTGCTCCCAATTCGATAACTCAACCTCCACCCACGTGCATTCAAGGCGCTTATATCACATAAGCATTTAGCCTCATGGTAAGCATGCTATCATGGCAACACTCACACGCATGCAAGGATGCTAAAGCATAACCACTTACCGAGTACTCCAAGCCAAAACAGAAAGCGATTAGAAATCATGCATGATCCTAAGTATACGTAATGCCTAATGCAACACATGCAAAAATGCAACTATAGAAAGTTCTGGCTATTCTAAATATGGCATATGAAATGCAACGGCTATCATGTATTCAACTTGGAATTGAAATACAAATGCGCCAGGTATGATGCGCCGAGTTCGATGCATGCAATACAGATGAATGATGCAAACATGTCATATCAGATGCTAATTGAAATATGCCCTATATCTAACCATTCAAAGCGGTAAATAAAAGGGAGAAAGAAATGGGGTTGGAAGACATACATCACACTCACACACCCTTATTACATTTATGCCCTCGCAGTAGGGTCCGAATAAATAATACAATCAATAAAAGAATATACATCAATAAATATACAAATTTCTAATTAATTAACAAATTAATTACAAAAGAATTAAATCGCGCAAGCCGTGGACCGCCGCTTCGATAGATGATGATGTATGCCGGATCGCTGGGCGAAATCCACCGAATGCCCCGATTAGCCTCGCTTGCAATATTTTCTAAATGCGCTACCGACCAAAAGTTGATTGTTGATTTTGCCGCAACAGAGAGCGTGAAAAGGGCATAGCAATGTATTTTCACAAATATATGCATGCCTCGATCCTCGCCACCAATCACGCATACCGATGCATGATGGCAGAGGAACCGGATTGCACAACTCAATATAGGGATGAATGCGTATGAATGCGATAACAAAACCTAACTCCATCATGGGTAATCCCGAGTGGTGGTGACTTGGGAATTGAGACTCATTCCGTTATCGGAGTACAAAACGCGCCTCGCTTCGCGGCGATATGCATGATATGCATGAAATGTAGCCGAGATGTGATATAGCATGCACAATGCCATGAAATGAGATGCCAAATGCGCGTCCACGCACGCAAAACCGAGGCGATGCGGAATGACACGCGAAATGTAATGATGGACTTATACCAACATGAAGGGGGCCTCACCACACTCACATAGGATGCCTAATGAAAGACGAGGTGTTCAAAATGCGCGCCATCGCACGCAAAACCGAGGCAATGATGAAATATAAATTGATAAAATGTAAAATGCGCGCACACGCGCACGCAAACCGAGGCGGAGGCATACGCAATGCAAACCATAAAACAGAAGCCAAATGCGGCACACGGCACGCAAACCGAGGCGGAGGCATACGCAATGCCAAGCGGATAAACAGTGCTCAAAATGCGGCACACGGGCACGCAAAACCGAGGCGTAAGGCATACGCAATGCCAAGCGGATAACAGTAGTGCCAAATGCGCATACACGCACGCAAACCGAGGCGATGATGAAATGAAAAAAGGATAACAGCAAGTGCGGCACACGCACGCAAACCGAGGCGAGGATGCAATGAGAAAATCGGATAAACCGGCAGCCAAATGCGTGCACACGCACGCAAACCGAGGCGTAGGATGCAAGAATGAAAATCGGATAAAATCGGCAGCCAAATGCGTGCACACGCGGCACGCAAACCGAGGCGATGATGTGCGATGCAAAATCGGATAAACCGGCAGCCAAAATGCGTGCACACGGACACGCAAAACCGAGGCGATGATGAAATGAGATGAAATGGCATACGGAATGCAACGATGGGCTTACACCAACATGGGAGAGCCTCACCACTCATAGGAGGCCGCTTGGATGGGAGTCGAATGCGCGCACACGCACGCAAAACCGAGGCAATGGCATACAAGCATGAAAATGCAAATTGGGCTTACGCCAACATGAGAGGGCCTCAACCACACTCACATAGGCCGCCATGATAAAATGTATGCGCCGAAGGCGTGACACCGGCACGCAAAACCGAGGCAATGCAAAAATGATGCAAAATGGCATAGGGAATGATATGTAAGCATGGAAATGGAATTTCAGCACCTAAATAAAGGGGAAAACAGCCTCAAACAAAAACGAAATGACACTCAAGCATGCATTCATCCCAAAGTGTGAAATTAAGCCCAATGGCCTATAGCCATGCTAAACATGCAAAATATGATCATGGAAGCAAGAACAGTAGCAAGGCAGTCCCAAATATGGCATTTTTCAGTAACAAATATGGCCAAATTATGCAAGCATAGATAGATCAACAATAGCATGCAAAATTAGTGGCCAAAAGAGGGGTATTGAGACAAGTGATATATGCAAACCCCAAATGGACAAACTTGCTTCTACAACATTGAAGATGAGATGAAAATAAGCACAATTGCAGAAGATGGAAGCCTCAAAATCAGAATAAAATCATGCTAACAATTCTATGCAAAATGGAGCTCAAAAGAGGCTATAACAAGAGTCATGCAAACCAAGCACCAAATGACAAACTTTTCTTCATGAAATGTGTAAAGGGGACCAAAATAAGACCAAAGTCAGTAGGGGTCGAAGTCCCAAAAACAAACAGAAAGAGGTCAAAAGTTGCATACAAAATGGGCACACTTGATGGATTTCAAAGGAAGTACCAAAAATATACACCAAGGTGGTATAAATGGTTAATGAAGTTGAGCCCTTCTACAATGTTGTAGAGGGGCTCAAAATGAGCATTAAAACCAGTAGGGGTCGGACCCCTAAAAACAAAAGGAAATAGGCCTAAACTAGCATGCAAGATAATGGCATAAAAGCTAGATATTGAAACAAGTATATCATAGAAGCCTCAAATGAAGTTGAGCCCTTCTACAAAGTTGGAGAGGGGCTCAAAACAAGCACAAAATCAGTAGGGTCGGAGCCCCACCTCAACCAAATAGAATATAGAAATGAATCAAGAAAAGCCCTAAAAGTTGGTTTTGAAGACTTACCCTTGAAGACTTGTCTTTCTTGATTCTTGGCTCGATTTGAAGCCAACCTCTGAAATTCACTTCCTAGCTGCTGGAATGGTAGTAGGGAAGGTGAGGCTAGGTGTTGATGAAGAGAAGGCCTAGGGACTTGAAAGCTTTTTGAGGTTTTGAGCTATGAAAATGGAGGAGTTTGGAGAAGTATCCTTGAAGGCAAATTTTCCAACCTTGAAGAAGGAGAGGGAGGGCCCTTCAAATAGACAACAAATGGGGTGTAAAAGGGGAGGGAAAGCACCCAATCTTTCCCTCCCGAAATATCCCTGGATGAGGGAGACACTTTGAAAAGCAAATGACAAATTGAACAGCCGAAAGGTGAACTGCCTGGCCAGTAATCTCGCAAGGTGGCCACCACCTCAGGCCGGCCACCACCCCAAAAATGAAGTGTTGAATTAGTGGCCCACCACCATACATTAGGGTCCTCCCAAGTGTGTAGAATAAGGCCCCAAGGTTGAATTTGGCAACTCAAGGTAAGTCACAACATAGAGCTTGAAGGAGGGGCTCAAAATGAAATTCAAAATTGCCGGCCGACCACCAACTTTAGGGTCCTCCAAGATGTGTAGAACAAGGTTCCAAGGTTGGAATTTGGCAACATTGAAGCAGATTCACAACATTGCATTTGAAGAAGAGGGCCAAAAATGAAAATCAAAATTGCTGGCCGACCATGCTTGTTTAGGGTCCTCCCATGTCCCCCGATCACGTATATGTAACTTTGGTTGGAAGAAAATACCCCAAGGTGTTCAACATTGGCCCTAAGTGAGAAAACGGCCCGGAGGAGCGAAATCGCTATCTCGATAATTGCTGGCCTCCCACCCCCAAAGGATCTTCCCGTGTTGAAACAGAGGTACCGCCAAGTTTGAACAAAAACTAATGAGAAATGAACGTCGGGCCAAAACCGAGCAAATCCGGATCCCGAAAATGGGCCGCAGGTGCCAAGTGGTATTCGCAATAAGTGGGTATTCATGACCCCAGGTCCTAATGACAAAACAGAGGTTCTCGCCAAAAATCGAGAAAACCGATGCAAATGAATGTTCGACCAAAACCGCGCTAGTCCCGAAACCTATGAGCACCAAAGTGGCATACGTCACGGCGGGGCATCGGGGCCCTGTGGTTCTCGAAATATTAAAACAGAGATCTTCGCCAAAACCGAGAGAAGCACGATGCAATGAATGTCGACCAAAACCGCCGGTGGTCCCGAAATGGGTCGCCGCACCGGTGGTGTTCGCCGCTGGCGGGCATCAGGCCCCAAGATTCTCGAACACTAAAACAGAGGCACATGCCAAAAACCGGAGAACTCGGAGATGGTTGGGCGTTCCGAACCGAGGCACGGCCCGACGGCTCAAAACCGGAACCGGCCGAATGGCAAATGGCACGGCCACAAAGTAGCTCACGGCCACCGGGAGATAGTCTCACGGACCACTCTTCCTCGTGAAAGAAAACAGAGAAAACCGAGCCTGTTCGCAAACCGAGACAAGGTAGAGAAGATGGTTCTAAGTCCGGAGGCGGGCACGCGCGCGGACTCGACTTCAACAAGCACAAGATGCAATATCACCGAAGCGCCAATCGGTGACGCTCGAAGTCTTAAGGTCGGTCAAAATGGGGTGTCTACAACGATGCGAAAAACGGCGCGATTGATAAACTGCGCAAAACAGTGCGATGCGCAAAACATGCGCCAGTGATAAACTGCGCAAAACCGTGCGATGCGCAAAACGGCGCGATTGATAAACTGAGCGAAACTGTGCGATGCGCAAAACGGCGCGAGTGATAAACTGCGTAAAATGGTGCGATGCGCAAAACGGCTCGAGTGGTAAACTGCGCAAAATCGTGCGATGCGCAAAACGGCGCGATTGATAAACTGCGCAAAACCGTGCGATGCGCAAAACGGCGCGAGTGATAAACTGCGCAAAACGGTGCGACGCGCAAAACGGTGCGATGCGCAAAACGGCGCGAGTGATAAACTGCGCAAAACCGTGCGATGCGCAAAACGGCGCGAGTGATAAACTGCGCAAAACGGTGCGATGCGCAAAACGGCGCGAGTGATAAATTGCGCAAAACGGCGCGAGTGATAAACTGCGCAAAACCGTGCGATGCGCAAAACGGCGCGAGTGATAAACTGCGCAAAACGGCGCGAGTGATAAATTGCGCAAAACGGTGCGATGCGCAAAACGGCGCGAGTGATAAACTGCGCAAAACTATGCGATGCGCAAAACGGCGCGAGTGATAAACTGCGCAAAATCGTGCGATGCGCAAAACGGCGCGAGTGATAAACTGCGCAAAACGGTGCGATGCGCAAAACGGCGCGAGTGATAAATTGCGCAAAACGGTGCGATGCGCAAAACGGCGCGAGTGATAAAATGCGCAAAACGGCGCGCAAAACGGCGAGTGATAAATTGCGCAAAACGGCGGCGCAAAACGGCGCGAGTGAAAAATCGCGCAAACGCGTGCGATGCGCATAACGGCGCGAAAGACAAATCGCGAAAACGGGCGCGAAAATCGCAAAGGCGGCGCGCAAAAACGGCGAGTGATAAATCGCAAAACGGTGATGCGCAAAACGGCGCGAGTGATAAACGGCGCAAAATCGCGGCGATGCGCAAAACGGCGAGTGATAAATCGCGCAAAACCGCGGCGCGCGCAAAACGGCGCCAGTGATAAACAGCGCAAAACGGTGCGATGCGCAAACGCGCGTGATATCGCGCAAAACGTGCGACGCGATAAATCGGCGCGAGTGGCGCGCAAACGGCGCAAAACGGCAAAACGGTGCGATGCGCAAAACGGCGCGAGTGATAAACTGCGCAAAACGGTGCGATGCGCAAAACGGCGCGAGTGATAAACTGCGCAAAACCGTGCGATGCGCAAAACGGCGCGAGTGATAAACGGCGCGATTGATAAACTGCGCAAAACGGTGCGATGCGCAAAACGGCGCGATGCGCAAAACCGTGCGATGCGCAAAACGGCGCGATTGATAAACTGCTCAAAACGGTGCGGTGCGCAAAACAGCGCGAGTGATAAACTGCGCAAAACGGTGCGATGCGCAAAACGGCGCGAGTGATCAACTGCGTAAAATCGTGCGATGCGCAAAACGGCGCGATTGATAAACTGCGCAAAATCGTACGATGCGCAAAACGGCACGAGTGATAAACTGCGCAAAACGGTGCGATGCGCAAAACGGCGCGATGCGCAAAACGGCGCGAGTGATAAACTGCGCAAAACGGTGCGATGCGCAAAACGGCGCGAGTGATAAACTGCGCAAAACGGTGCGATGCGCAAAACGGCGCGAGTGATAAACTGCGCAAAATCGTGCGATGCGCAAAACGGCGCGAGTGATAAACTGCGCAAAACGGCGCGAGTGATAAATTGCGCAAAACAGTGCGATGCGCAAAACGGCGCGAGTGATAAACTGCGCAAAACGGTGCGATGCGCAAAACGGCGCGATTGATAAACTGCGCAAAACAGTGCGATGCGCAAAACGGCGCGATTGATAAACTGCGCAAAACTGTGCGTTGCGCAAAACGGCGCGAGTGATAAACGGCGTAAAACGGTGCGATGCGCAAAACGGCGCGATTGATAAACTGCGCAAAACCGTGCGATGCGCAAAACGGCACGATTGATAAACTGCCCAAAACCGTGCGATGCGCAAAACGGCGCGAGTGATAAACTTCGCAAAACCGTGCGATGCGCAAAAACGGCACGAGTGATAAATTGCGCAAAACCGCGATGCGCAAAACGGCGAGTGATAAATCGCAAAATCGCGCAAAACGGCAGGCGATGCGCGCAAAACGGCGCGATGATAAATCGCGCGAAAATCGCGCGGCGATGCGCAAAACGGCGCGAGTGATAAACTGCACAAAATAGTGCGATGCGCAAAACAGCGCGAGTGATAAACTGCACAAAACAGTGCGCTGCGCAAAACGACGCGAGTGATAAACTGCACAAAACAGTGCGCTGCGCAAAACGGCGCGAGTGATAAACTGCACAAAACAGTGCGCTGCGCAAAACGGCGCGAGTGATAAACTGCACAAAATAGTGCGCTGCGCAAAACGGCGCGAGTGATAAATCAACAAAACGCGCGCAAAAACGGCGCGAGTGATAAATCGCGCGATGCGCAAAACGGCGCGAGGATAAATCGCAAAAGGCGATACGCAAAGCGGCGCGAGTGATAAATCGCGCAAAACCGCGGCGCGCAAAACGGGCGCGAGTGATAAATCGCAAAACGGCGGCGCGCAAAACGGCGCGAGTGATAAATCGCGAAAACGGCGATGCGCAAAACGGGCGCGAGTGATAAATCGCGAAAACGCGCGCGCAAAACGGCGCGAGTGATAAATCGCGCAAAACGGCGCGAGTGATAAATCGCGAAAACGCGGCGCGCAAAACGGCGCGAGTGATAAATCGCGCAAAATCGCGGCGATGCGCAAACGGCGCGTAGTGATAAATCGCGCAAAATCGCGGCGATGCGCAAAACGGCGCGAGTGATAAATCGCGCAAAAATCGCGTGGCGCAAAACAGCGCGAGTGATAAACCGCGCAAAATCGTGCGATGCGCAAAACGGCGCGAGTGATAAACTGCGCAAAACGGTGCGATGCGCAAAACGGCGCGAGTGATAAACTGCGCAAAATCGTGCGATGCGCAAAACGGCGCGAGTGATAAACTGCGCAAAACGGTGCGATGCGCAAAACGGCGCGAGTGATAAACTGCGCAAAACGGTGCGATGCGCAAAACCGCGCCAGTGATAAACTGCGCAAAACCGTGCGATGCGCAAAACGGCGCGATTGATAAACTGCGCAAAACAGTGCGATGCGCAGAATGGTGCGATGCGCAAAACGGCGCGAGTGATAAACTGCGCAAAACGGTGCGATGCGCAAAATGGCGAGAGTGATAAACCGCGCAAAACCGTGCGATGCGCAAAACGGCGCAAGTGATAAACTGCGCAAAACCGTGCGATGCGCAAAACGGCGCGATTGATAAACTGCGCAAAACAGTGCGATGCGCAAAACGGCGCGAGTGATAAACTGCGCAAAACGGTGCGATGCGCAAAACGGCGCCAATGATAAATTGCAGAAAACGATGCGATGCGCAGAACGGCGAGAGTGATAAACTGCGCAAAACGGTGCGATGCGCAAAATGGCGCGAGTGATAAACTGCGCAAAACGGTGGGATGCGCAAAACGGCGCGAGTGATAAACTGCGCAAAACGGTGCGATGCGCAAAACGGCGCGAGTGATAAATTACGCAAAACGGTGCGATGCGCAAAACGGCGCGAGTGATAAACTGCGCAAAATCGTGCGATGCGCAAAACGGCGCGAGTGATAAACTGCGCAAAACGGTGCGATGCGCAAAACGGCGCGAGTGATAAACTGCGCAAAACGGCAAAACGGCGCGAGTGATAAGTTGCACAAAACGGTGCGATGCTCAAAACGGCGCTAGTGATAAACTGCGTAAAACGATGCGATCCGCAAAACGGGCGATTGATAAATCGCGCAAACGCGGCGATGCGCAAAACGGCGCGATTGATAAATTGTAACAAACGGTGCGACGTGCAAAACGGCGCGAGTGATAAACCGTGCAAAACGGTACGCTGCGAAAAACGGCGCGAGTGATAAATCGCGCAAAAACGGCGATGCGCAAAACGGCGCGAGTGATAAATCGCGAAAAAACGGCGATGCGCGCAAAACGGCGCGAGTGATAAATCGCGCAAAACGCGGCGCGCAAAACGGCGCGTAGTGATAAATCGCGCAAAACGGTGCGCGATGCGCAAAACGGCGCGAGTGATAAATCGCGCAAAACGGCGGCGCGCAAAACGGCGCGAGTGATAAATCGCGCAAAACGCGGCGCGCAAAACGGCGCGAGTGATAAATCGCGAAAAATCGCGGCGGCGCGCAAAACGGCGGTGATAAATCGCGCAAAACGGCGCGAGTGATAAATCGCGCGCAAAATCGCGCGGCGCGCAAAACGGCGCGAGTGATAAATCGCGCAAACTGGCGATGCGCGCAAAACGGCGCGAGTGATAAATCGCAAAACCGCGGCGCGCAAAACGGCGCGTAGTGATAAATCGCGCAAAACGGTGCGATGCGCTAAACGGCGCGAGTGATAAATCGCAAAATCGTGCGATGCGCAAAACGGCGCGAGTGATAAATTGCGCAAAACCGTGCGATGCGCAAAACGGCGCGATTGATAAACAGCGCAAAACGGTGCGATGCGCAAAACGGCGCGACTGATAAACTGCGCAAAACTGTGCGATGCGCAAAACGGCGCGAATGATAAAATGCGCAAAACGGCGCGAGTGATAAACTGCGCAAAACCGTGCGATGCGCAAAACGGCGCGAGTAATAAACTGCGCAAAACGGTGCGCGGCGCGCAAAACGGCGCGATTGATAAATCGCGCAAAATCGCGGCGATGCGCAAAACGTCGCGAGTGATAAATCGGGAAAACGGCGATGCGCAAAACGGCGCCAGTGATAAACTCTGCAAAACCGCGATGCGCAAAACGGCGCAAACAAACGGCGCGTAGTGATAAATCGCGCGAAACGGTGCGGCGCGCAAAACGGTGCGTTTGATAAATCGCAAAAATAGCGCGATGCGCAAAACGGCGCGATTGATAAACTGCGCAAAACAGTGCGATGCGCAAAACGGCGCGAGTGATAAACTGCGCAAAATCGTGGGATGCGCAAAATGGCGCGAGTGATAAACTGCGCAAAACAGTGCGATGCGCAAAACGGCGCGAGTGATAAACTGCGCAAAATCGTGCGATGCGCAAAACGGCACGAGTGATAAACTGCGCAAAACAGTGCGATGCGCAAAACGGCGCGAGTGATAAACTGCGCAAAACCGGGCGATGCGCAAAACGGCGCGACTGATAAAATGCGCAAAACGGCGCGAGTGATAAACTGCGCAAAACCGTGCGATGCGCAAAACGGCGCGAGTGATAAACTGCGCAAAACCGTGCGATGCGCAAAACGGCGCGAGTGATAAATTGCGCAAAACCTTGCGATGCGCAAAACGGCGCGATTGATAAACTGCGCAAAACAGCGCGATGCACAAAACGGCACCAGTGATAAACTGCGCAAAACAGTGCGATGCGCAAAACGGCGCGAGTGATAAATTGCGCAAAAAATCGCGGCGCGCGCAAAACGGCGCGAGTGATAAATCGCGCAAAAATGCGCGATGCGCAAAACGGCGAGTGATAAATCGCGCAAAACGCGGCGATGCGCAAAACGGCGCGATGATAAATCGCGAAAAAACGCGGCGATGCGCAAAACGGCGCGTGATAAATCGCAAAAACGTGCGGCGCGCAAAACGGCGCGAGTGATAAATCGCGAAAACGCAAAACGGCGATGCGCAAAACGGCGCGAGTGATAAATCGCGCAAAACGGGCGATGCGCAAAACGGCGCGAGTGATAAATCGCGCAAAACGGTGCGGCGCGCAAAACGGCGCGAAAGTGATAAATCGCGCAAAACCGGCGGCGATGCGCAAAACGGCGCGAGTGATAAATTGGCGAAAACGGTGCGATGCGCAAAACGGCGCGAGTGATAAACTGCGCAAAACCGTGCGATGCGCAAAACGGCGCGAGGGAAAAACTGCGCAAAACGGTGCGATGCGCAAAACGGTGCGAGTGATAAACAGCGCAAAACGGTGCGATGCGCAAAACGGCGAGATTGATAAACTGCGCAAAACCGTGCGTTGCGCAGAACGGCGCGAGTGATAAACAGCGCAAAACGGTGCGATGCGCAAAACGGCACGATTGATAAACTGCGCAAAACCGTGCGATGCGCAAAACGGCGCGAGTGATAAACTGCGCGAAACCGTGCGACGCGTAAAATGGCGCGACTGATAAACTGCGCAAAACGGTGCGATGCGCAAAACGGCGCGAGTGATAAACTGCGCAAAATGGTGCGATGCGCAAAACGGCGCGAGTGATAAACTGCGCAAAACGGTGCGATGCGCAAAACGGCGCGAGTGAGAAATTGCTCAAAACAGTGCGTTGCGCAAAACGGCACGATTGATAAACTGCGCAAAACCGTGCGATGCGCAAAACGGCGCCATTGATAAACTGCGCAAAACGGTGCGATGCGCAAAACGGCGCGAGTGATAAACTGCGCAAAACGGTGCGATGCGCAAAAGGCGCGAGTGTTAAATTGCGTAAAATCGTGCGATGCGCAAAACGGCGCGATTGATAAACTGCGCAAAACCGTGCGATGCGCAAAACGGCGCGAGTGATAAACAGCGCAAAACGGTGCGATGCGCAAAACGGCGCGAGTGATAAATTGCGCAAAGCCGTGCGATGCGCAAAACGGCGCGAGTGATAAATTGCGCAAAATCGTGCGATGCGCAAAACGCGCGAGTGATAAATCGCGCAAAACGGCGATGCGCGCAAAACGGCGCGAGTTATAAATTGAGAAAACGGTGCGATGCGCAAAACGGCGGGAGTGATAAAGCGCGCAAGAAAACGGCGGCGCGCAAAACGGCGCGAGTGATAAATCGCGAAACCGCGGCGATGCGCAAAACGGCGCGAGTGATAAATCGCGCAAAACGCGCGATGCGCAAAACGGCGCGAGTGATAAATCGCAAGAAACAAAGGCGGGCGCGCAAAACGGCGCGTAGTGATAAATCGCGCAAAAACGCGGCGCGATGCGCAAAACGGCGCGAGATAAATCGCGAAAACGGCATGCGCGCAAAACGCGCGAGTGATAAATCGCGCGAAATCGCGGCGATGCGCAAAACGGCGCGAGTGATAAATCGCGAAAACGGCGGCGCGCAAAACGGCGCGAGTGATAAATCGCGAAAACGGCGGCCGGCGCGCAAAACGGCGCGATTGATAAACTGCGCGAAACCGCGCGATGCGCAAAACGGCGCGAGTGATAAACTGCGCAAAACGGTGCGATGCGCAAAACGGCGCGAGTGATAAACTGCGCAAAACGGTGCGATGCGCAAAACGGCGCGAGTGATAAACATCGCAAAAATCGCGGCGCGCAAAACGGCGCGACTGATAAACTGCGCAAAACCGTGCGACGCGCAAAACGGCGGGAGTGATAAACTGCGCAAAACAGTGCGATGGGCAAAACCGCGCGAGTGATAAACTGCGCAGAACAGTGCGGTGCGCAAAACGGCGCGATTGATAAACTGCGCAAAACCGTGCGCTGCGCAAAACGGCGCGAGTGATAAACTGCGCAAAGCAGTGCGATGCGCAAAACTGCGCGAGTGATAAACTGCGCAAAATCGTGCGATGCGCAAATCGACGCGAGTGATAAACTGCGCAAAACAGTGGGATGCGCAAAACGGCGCGAGTGATAAACTGCGCAAAACGGTGCGATACGCAAAACGGCGCGAGTGATAAACTGCGCAAAACCGTGCGATGCGCAAAACGGCGCGAGTGATAAACTGCGCAAAATCGTGGGATGCGCAAAACGGCGCGAGTGATAAACTGCGCAAAACGGTGCGATGCGCAAAACGGCGCGAGTGATAAACTGCGCAAAATCGTGCGATGCGCAAAACGGCGCGATTGATAAACTGCGCAAAACCGTGCGATGCGCAAAACGGCGCGAGTGATAAATTGCGCAAAATCGTGCGATGCGCAAAACGGCGCGATTGATAAACTGCGCAAAACAGCGCGAGTGATAAACTGCGCAAAACGGTGCGATGCGCAAAACGGCGCGAGTGAAAAACTGCGTAAAACCGTGCGATGCGCAAAACGGCGCGAGTGATAAACTGCGGAAAACGGTGCGATGCGCAAAACGGCACGAGTGATAAACTGCGCAAAACGGTGCGATGCGCAAAACGGCGCGAGTGATAAACTGCGCAAAAGCGTGCGATGCGCAAAACGGCGCGATTGATAAATTGCAAAAACGCGGCGATGCGCGCAAAACGGCGCGAATGATAAAATGCGCAAAACGGCGCGAGTGATAAACTGCGCAAAACCGTGCGATGCGCAAAACGGCGCGAGGATAAATCGCGAAAACGCAGCGCTGCGCAAAACGGCGCGAGTGATAAATCGCGCAAAACCGGCGAGCGCGCAAAACGGGCGAGTGATAAATCGCGCAAAAATCGCGGCGGCGCAAAACGGCGCGAGTGATAAATCGCGCGCAAAACGGCGCGTAGTGATAAATCGCGCAAAACGCGTGGCGCGCAAAACTGCGCGAGAGATAAATCGCGAAAACTGCGGCGATGCGCAAAACGGCGCGAGTGATAAATCGCGCAAAAATCGCGGCGCGCAAAACGGCGCGAGTGATAAATCGGGCAAAACCGGCGATGCGCAAAACGGCGCGAGTGATAAACAGCACAAAACGCAGCGCTGCGCAAAATGGCGCGAGTGATAAATCGCGAAAATCGCGGCGGCGCAAAACGGCGCGAGTGATAAATCGCGCAAAATCGCGCGATGCGCAACGGCGCGCAAAACGGCGCGAGTGATAAACTGCGCAAAACCGTGCGATGCGCAAAACGGCGCGAGTGATAAACTGCGTAAAATCGTGCGATGCGCAAAACGGCGCGAGTGATAAACTGCGTAAAACCGTGTGACGCGCAAAACGGCGTGAGTGATAAACTGCGCAAAACGGTGCGATGCGCAAAACGGCGCGATTGATAAAAAGCGTAAAATCGTGCGATGCGCAAAACGGCGCGATTGATAAAAAGCGTAAAATCGTGCGATGCGCAAAACGGTGCGATGCGCAAAACGGCGCGAGTGGTAAACAGCGCAAAATCGTGCGATGCGCAAAACGGCGTGAGTGATAAACTGCGCAAAACGGTGCGATGCGCAAAACTGCGCAAGTGGTAAATTGCGCAAAACCGGTTTGTGCAAAACGGCGCGAGTGATAAAGTGCGCAAAATCGGGCGATGCGCCAAACGGCGCGATTGATAAACTGCGCAAAATCGTGCGATGCGCAAAACGACGCGATTGATAAACTGCGCAAAACAGAGCGATGCGCAAAACGGCGCGAGTGATAAATTGCGCAAAATGGTGCGATGCGCAAAACGGCGCGAGTGATAAATCGCGCAAAATGCTGCGGTGCGCAAAATGGCGAGAGTGATAAATTGCGCAAAACAGTGCGATGCGCAAAACGGCGCGAGTGATAAACTGCGCAAAACCGTGCGATCCGCAAAACGGCGCGAGTGATAAACTGCGCAAAACAGTGCGATGCCCAAAACGCGTGATAAATCGCAAAATCGCGGCGCGCAAAACGGCGCGAAAGTGATAAATCGCGCAAAACGCGTGCGATAAATCGCAAAACGGCGATGCGCAAAACGGCGCGAGTGATAAATCGCGCAAAATCGCGCGGCGCGCAAAACGGCGCGCGATGATAAATCGCGCAAAACCGCGGCGCGCAAAACGGCGCGAGTGATAAATCGCGCAAAACGGCGATGCGCAAAACGGCGCGAGTGATAAATTGTGAAAACGGTGCGATGCGCAAAACGGCGCGAGTGATAAATCGCGCAAAACGCGCGCGCGCAAAACGGCGCGATGATAAATCGCGCAAAACGGCGCGCGCAAAACGGCGCGCAAAAACGGCGGCGCGCAAAACGGCGCGTAGTGATAAATCGCAAAACCGCGGCGATGCGCAAAACGGCGATATAAATGCGCAAAACGGCGCGAGTGATAAATCGCGCAAAATCGGCGATGCGCAAAACGGCGCGAGTGATAAATCGCAAAAAACCGGCGATGCGCAGTACGGCGCGAGTCATAAATCGCGCAAATCGGCGATGCGCGCAAAACGGCGCGAGTGATAAATCGCAAGAAAACGGGCGGCGCGCAAAACGGCGCGAGTGATAAATCGCGCAAAAACGGCGGCGCAAAATGCGCAAAACGCGAAGTGATAAACTGCGCAAAACGGTGCGATGCGCAAAACGGCGCGAGTGATAAACCGCGCAAAACGGTGAGTTGCGCAAAACGGGGAGTTGCGCAAAACGGCGCGTTGCGCAAAACGGCGAGAGTGAAAAACTGCGCAAAACGGTGCGATGCGCAAAACGGCGCGAGTGAAAAACTGCGCAAAAATGTGCGATGCGCAAAACGGCGCGAGTCATAAACTGCGCAAAACGGTGCGATGCGCAAAACGGCGCGAGTGATAAACTGTGCAAAATCGTGCGATGCGCAAAACGGCGCGAGTGATAAACTGCGCAAAACGGTGCGATGCGCAAAACGGCGCGAGTGATAAACTACGCAAAACGGCGCGAGTGATAAACTGTGGAAAACGGTGCGATGCGCAAAACGGCGCGAGTGATAAACTGCGCAAAACGGTGCGATGCGCAAAACGGCGCGAGTGAAAAACTGCGCAAAACCGTGCGATGCGCAAAACGGCGCGATTGATAAACTGCACAAAACCGTGCGATGCGCAAAACGGCGCGAGTGATAAACTGCGCAAAACGGCGCGAGTGATAAACTGCGCAAAACCGTGCGATGCGCAAAACGGCGCGATTGATAAATTGCGCAAAACCGTGCGATGCGCAAAACGGCGCGAGTGATAAACTGCGCAAAATGGTGCGATGCGCAAAACGGCGCGAGTGATAAACTGCGCAAAACGGTGCGATGCGCAAAACGGCGCGAGTGATAAACTGCGCAAAACGGCGCGATGCGCAAAACGGCGCGAGTGATAAACTGCGCAAAACAGTGCGATGCGCAAAGCGACGCGAGTGATACACTGCGCAAAAACGATGCGATGCGCAAAATGACGCGAGTGATAAACTGCGCAAAACCGTGCGATGCGCAAAACGGCGCGATTGATAAACTGCGCAAAACAGTGCGATGCGCAAAACGGCGCGAGTGATAAATAGCAAAATCCGGCGGCGATGCGCAAACGGCGCGATAAATCGCAAAAAATCGGCGATGCGCAAAACGCGCGAGTGATAAATCGCGCAAAATCGCGGCGATGCGCAAAACGGTGCGAAAGTGATAAATCGCGCAAAATCGCGGCGACGCGCAAAACGGCGCGAGTGATAAATCGCGCGCAAAACGGCGCGTAGTGATAAATCGCGCAACACCGTGTGGGGCGCAATACTGCGCGAGTGATAAACTGCTGAAAATAGCGCGATGCGCAAAACGGCGCGATTGATAAACTGCGCAAAACGGTGCGATGCGCAAAACGGCGTGAGTGATAAACTGCGCAAAATGGCACGAGTGATAAACTGCGCAAAACCGTGCGATGCGCAAAACGGCGCGAGTGATAAACTGCGCAAAACCGTGCGATGCGCAAAACGGCGCGATTGATAAATAGCGCAAAACGGTGCGATGCGCAAAACGGCGCGAGTGATAAACTGCGCAAAACTGTGCGATGCGCAAAACGGCGTGATTGATAAACTGCACAAAACCGTGCGATGCGCAAAACGGCGCGAGTGATAAATTGCGCAAAACTGTGCGATGCGCAAAACGGCGCAAGTGATAAACTGCGCAAAACGGTGCGATGCGCAAAACGGCGCGAGTGATAAACTGCGCAAAACGGTGCGATGCGCAAAACGGCGCGATGCGCAAAACGGCGCGAGTGATAAACTGCGCAAAACGGTGCGATGCGCAAAACGCGCGAGTGAAAAACTTTGCAAAACCGTGCGATGCGCAAAACGGCGCGAGTGAAAAACTGCGTAAAACCCTGCGATGCGCAAAACGGCGCGAGTGATAAACTGCGCAAAGCAGTGCGATGCGCAAAACTGCGCGAGTGATAAACTGCGCAAAATCGTGCGATGCGCAAATCGACGCGAGTGATAAACTGCGCAAAACAGTGGGATGCGCAAAACGGCGCGAGTGATAAACCGCGCAAAACGGTGCGATACGCAAAACGGCGCGAGTGATAAACTGCGCAAAACCGTGCGATGAGCAAAACGCGCGAGTGATAAACTGCGCAAAACGGTGCGATGCGCAAAACGGCGCGAGTGATAAACTGCGCAAAACCGTGCGATGCGCAAAACGGCGCGAGTGATAAACTGCGCAAAACGGTGCGATGCGCAAAACGGCGCGATGCGCAAAACGGTGCGATGCGCAAAACGGCGCGAGTGATAAACTGCGCAAAACCGTGCGATGCGCAAAACGGCGCGATTGATAAACTGCGCAAAACGGTGCGATGCGCAAAACGGCGCGAGTGATAAATTGCGCAAAACGGTGCGATGCGCAAAACGGCGCGAGTGATAAACTACGCAAAACAGTGCGATGCGCAAAACGGCGCGAGTGATAAACTGCGCAAAACGACGCGATTGATAAACTGCGCAAAACGGTGCGATGCGCAAAACGGCGCGAGTGATAAATAGCGCAAAACAGTGCGATGCGCAAAACGGCGCGAGTGATAAACTGCGGAAAACGGTGCGATGCGCAAAACGGCGCGAGTGATAAACTGTGCAAAATCGTGCGACGCGCAAAACGGCGCGAGTGATAAACTGCGCAAAACGGCGCGAGTCATAAACTACGCAAAACGGTGCGATGCGCAAAACGGCGCGAGTGATAAACTGCGCAAAACGGTGCGATGCGCAAAACGGCGAGTGATAAACTGCAGAAAACGGTGCGATGCGCAAAACGGCGCGAGTGATAAACTGCGCAAAATCGTGCGATGCGCAAAACGGCGCGAGTCATAAACTGCGCAAAACGGTGCGATGCGCAAAACGGCGCGAGTGATAAACTGCGTAAAACCGTGCGATGCGCAAAACGGCGCGAGAGATAAACTGCGCAAAATCGTGCGATGCGCAAAACGGCGCGAGTGATAAACTGCGCAAAACGGTGCGATGCGCAAAACGGCGCGAGTGATAAACTGCGCAAAACGGTGCGATGCGCAAAACGGTGCGATGCACAAAACGACGCGATTGATAAACTGCGCAAAACGGTGCGATGCGCAAAACGGCGCGAGTGATAAACTGCGCAAAACGGTGCGATGCGCAAAACGGCGCGAGTGATAAACTGCGTAAAACCGTGCGATGCGCAAAACGGCGTGAGTGGTAAACTGCGCAAAACGGTGCGATGCGCAAAACGGCGCGAGTGATAAACTGCGCAAAACGGTGTGATGCGCAAAACGGCGCGAGTGATAAACTGCGCAAAACCGTGCGATGCGCAAAACCGCGCGAGTGATAAACTGCGCAAAACAGTGCGGTGCGCAAAACGGCGCGAGTGATAAACTGCGCAAAATACGACGCGCAAAACGGCGCGAGTGATAAATCGCGAAAACGCGGCGACGTGCAAAACGGCGCGAGTCATAAATCGCGAAAATAGTGGCGGCGCGCAAAACGGCGCGAGTGATAAATCGCGAAACGCGGCGATGCGCAAACGGCGCGATTGATAAAGCGCAAAATGATAACTGCGCAAAACGGCGCGATGCGCAAAACGGCGCGAGTGATAAACTGCGCAAAACAGTGCGATGCGCAAAAGGGCGAGAGTGATAAACTGCCCAAAATCGTGCGATGCGCAAAACGGCGCGAGTGATAACCTGCGCAAAACGGTGCGATGCGCAAAACGGCGCGAGTGATAAACTGCGCAAAACGGTGCGATGCGCAAAACGGCGCGAGTGATAAACTGCGCAAAACGGTGCGATGCGCAAAACGGCGCGAGTGATAAACAGCGCAAAACGGTGCGATGCGTAAAACGGCGCGAGTGATAAATTGCGCAAAACCGTGCGATGCGCAAAACGGCGCGATTGATAAACTGCGCAAAACGGTGCGATGCGCAAAACGGCGCGAGTGATAAACTCCGCCAAACAGTGCGATGCGCAAAACGGCACGAGTGATAAACTGCGCAAAACAGTGCGATGCGCAAAACGGCGCGAGTGTTAAACTGTGCAAAACAGTGCGATGCGCAAAACGGCTTGGGTGATAAACTGCGCAAAACCGTACGATGCGCAAAACGGCTTGAGTGATAAACTACGCAAAACAGTGCGATGCGCAAAACGGCGCGAGTGTTAAACTGTGCAAAACGGTGCGATGCGCAAAACGGCGCGAGTGATAAACTGCGCAAAACCGTGCGATGCGCAAAACGGCGCCAGTGATAAACTGCGCAAAACCGTGCGATGCGCAAAACGGCGCGAGTGATAAATTGCGCAAAATGGTGCGATGCGCAAAATGACGCGAGTGATAAACTGCGCAAAACGGTGCGATGCGCAAAACGGCGCGAGTGATAAACTGCGCAAAACCGTACGATGCGCAAAACGGCGCGATTGATAAATTGCGCAAAACGGTGCGATGCGCAAAACGGCGCGATTGATAAATCAAGAAATCGCGGCGCGCAAAACGGCGCGAGTGATAAATCGCGCAAAACGGCGATGCGCAAACGGCAAAACCAGGCGATGCGCAAAACGGCGCGTGTGATGAACTGCGCAAAACCGCGGCGCGCAAAATGGCGCGAGGATAAATCGCGCAAAAACGGCGCGATGCGCAAAACGGTGCGAGGGATAAATTGCGAAAATCGCGGCGGCGCGCAAAACGACGCGATAAACTGCGCAAAACGGTGCGATGCGCAAAACGGCGCGAGTGATAAACTGCGCAAAACCGTGCGACGTGCAAAACGGCGCGATTGATAAATTGCGCAAAACAGTGCGATGCGCAAAACGGCGCGAGTGATAAACTGCGCAAAACGGTGCGATGCGCAAAACGGCGCGAGTGATAAACTGCACAAAACGATGCGATGCGCAAAACGGCGCGAGTGATAAACTGCGCAAAATCGTGCGATGCGCAAAACGGCGCGAGTGATAAACTGCGCAAAATCGTGCGATGCGCAAAACGGCGCGAGTGAAAAACTGCGCAAAACCGTGCGATGCGCAAAAAGGCGCGAGTGATAAACTGCGCAAAACCGTGCGATGCGCAAAACGGCACGATTGATAAACTGCGCAAAACGGTGCGATGCGTAAAACGGCGTGAGTGATAAACTGCGCAAAACGGTGCGATGCGCAAAACGGCGCTAGTGATAAACTGCGCAAAATCGTGCGATGCGCAAAATGGCGCGATTGATAAACTGCGCAAAACCGTGCGATGCGCAAAATGGCGCGAGTGATAAACTGCGCAAAACGGTGCGATGCGCAAAACGGTGCGCGAGTGTAAAATTGCGCAAACGGCGCAATACGCAAAACGGCGTAGTGATAAATTGCGCAAAACCGGGCGATGCGCAACACGGCGTGAGTGATAAACTGAGAAAAACCGCGGCGCGCAAAAACGGCGCGACTGATAAATCGCGCAAAACCGGGCGATGCGCAAAACGGAGCGAGTGATAAATCGCGCAAAATGGCGGCGCGCAAAACGGCGAGCGATAAATGATAAACTGCGCAAAACGGTGCGATGTGCAAAATGGCGCGAGCGATAAAGTGCGCAAAATGCTGCGATGCGCAAAACGGCGAGTGACAAATCGCGCAAAACCGCGGCGCGCAAAACGGCGCGATTGATAAATCACGCGCAAATTGTGCGACAACCACGCCACGGGGGACCTCGCACAGCGGACTCGATTTTGTTGCGGTTATAAATTTTGAACCAAAGAGTTCAACCGCAAATCGCTTTTGAGAAAATGCATTTTTGGAAAGAAGTACCAAACATGGATCTGCTTTGCGATAACAGAGTCGCCACCCAAATATTTTTTAAAATGGGAAATTTAGGAAACCTCGACTCGTGCCAAAGGCCACGTGTCCTTCATCACCAAAGTTGGCTTTCTGAACTTGGGTACGATTAGGGAAGGTCACATCGTGAGTTCTTCTCGCTTGGCCAAAGACCGCCTCTACTAACCATGATATCCGATTTTGAAAACATTGTATGCTCTTATTCCATTATTAGCCTAGGGTTACTATGTGATGCTCGCGAAAGAAACAAGTATAGACGGGCCGTCAATTGGAACTAAAACATCTCATGTTTGTTTGTGAAAGATGGTTTGCTACCCGCAGTAGGCTTAAAATACGATTTTGCCACAATCTAGTGGGCTTAACAAACAATTGATGAATTGCTCCAATTCGTATAACTCAACCTCCACCCACAGTATTCAAGGCAAGCTTATATCACATGTTATTTAGCTCATGGTAAGCATGCTATCATGGCAACACTCACACGCATGCAAGGATGCTAAAGCATAAAACTCACCGAGTACTCCAAGCCAAAACAGAAATGATTAGAAATCATGCATGATCCTAGGTATACGTAAATGCCTAATGCAACACATGCAAGAATGCAAACTATAGCAGTTCGCTTATTCTAAATATGGCATATGAAATGCTACAACTAACACGTATTCAATTTGGAATTGAAAATACAATGCGCCAGGCGATGCGCCGAGCCCGATGCATGCAAAACAGATGAATGATGCAAACATGTCATCACATACTATATGCTAATTGAAGTATGCCCTATATCTAACCATTCAAAGCGTAAATAAAAGGAGAAAGAAATGGGGTTGGAAGACATACATCACACTCACACACCCTTATTACATTTATGCCCTCGCCAGTAGGGTCCTAATAAAAGAATAATACGGGCCCCAAATATTACAAATTCCAAAATATTACAAATTTCTAATTAATTAAACAAATTAACTATGAAAGCCGTAAAGCGGCATGCAAGCTGTGACCGCCGCTTCAAGATGATGATGTAAGCCGTCGCTGGCGCTAAACTAACGATGCCCCAATTAGCTCGCTTGCACTTACTCTTGAAACGCGCTACGTTTGAAAGTTGCCAACTCGAATTTTGTCGCAACAGAGCGTGAAAAGGGCACAAGAAGGTATTTCACAAATATATGCATGTCTCGATCCGCGCCACCAATCACGCATACCGATGCATGATGGCCGAGGAATCAATTGCACAACTCAATATGGGATGAATGCGTATGAATGCTATTAAAGAAAAACCCTAACTCCATCATGGGTGATCCGGAGTGCTCGGTGATTGGGAATCGAGACGCCTGGACACTCGTAGTAATCGAGGTTCAAACGTGCAATACGCGCACGCTAACCTTTATCTCAACACGATGCAATATGATGCGAGATGCAAATTCAAGATACAACCTAGTATGCAATAATGTAATGAAATGCGCGTACCCACCGCACGCAAAACCGAGGCGATGACATAAAGGCATGAAAATTATGGATACACTACTGGCGAGAGGGCCCCGCCCACAAATTTCGAGGCGATGCCGATGATAAAATGAAAATCGATAAACCGGCGCGTGCGCCCATCGCACGCAAATCGAGGCGACGATGAAAGAAATGCACCGGTAAATAAAAGCCAAAACGCGCGTGCCGCGACACGCAAATCGAGGCGGCGATATGTGATGAAATCGGATAAACCAGTGCCAAATGCGTTTCGCCGCGCACGCAAAACCGAGGCGATGATGAAAGCGATGCAAAACGGATAAAACCGGCGCCAAATGCGCGCCATTGTGCACGCAAATCGAGGCGATGATGAAATGTAATGAAATGGCATACGAATGCCGGATGGACTTACACCAACATGGGAGAGCCTCACCACTCACATAGGAGGCCAGTTGCAATAAAGTCGTTTAAACGCGCTACCGCGACACGCAAATCGAGGTAATGGCATACAAGCATGAAAATGCGAATTGGGCTTACGCCAACATGAGAGGGCCTCAACCACACCTCACATAGGCTGCCGGAATGATAAATGAGGTGCTCAAGTGCGCGCCTATTGGCACGCAAACCGAGGCAATGCAAAATGATAATGGCCCGGGACATAATCTGCAAGCCTGGTAATGGAATTGCAGCACCTAAATAAAGGGGAAAACAGCCCTCAAAACAAATCAAACGACACCAAGCATGCATTCATCCCAAATGTGATAATATGCACTAAATGGCCTATAGCCATGCTATACATTCAAAATATGATCATGGCAGCAAGAACAGTAGCAAGGCAGTCCCAAATATGGCATTTTTTAGTAATAAACATGGCCAAAATGCAAGCATAGATATGGCAACAAAAGTCAAGAATACGGTAAAAGAGAGGATTTTCAAAGCAAGTAGTATATAGAAAATTCAACAGAAAAATTTTCTTCTACAACATGAAAGAGGGCCCAAGATATGCATATATGCAGAAGATGGCAGCCACTAAATCATAAGACAAATATGCTAGAAATAGAAGGCAAAAATGAAGCCACAAGAGGGTATAACCTAAGACATGCAATCTATACACCAAATGACCAAACCTTCTTCATGAAACATGTAAAGGGGTCAAAATAAGACTAAAACCAGTAGGTGTTGAAGTCCTAAACCAAACACAAATAGGTCAAAATTGCATGCAAAAAGTGGCACACTTGATGAAATTTGGAAGGAGGTGATAGATACAAAGGTTAATGAAGCTGAGCCTATCTACAATGTTGTAGAGAGGCCCATTTTAAGCAATAAAATCAGTAGGGTCGGACCCTCAAAAACCAACACAAATAGGTCAACTTTAGCATGCAAAATGTTACCAACTTGAGGAATATTGAAGGAACTAGTGTATACAAACATCAATGAGGTTGGGCCCTTCACAAGGTTGTAGAGGGGCCTATTTTAAGCTAATAAAAGAAGTAGGGTTGGAGCCCCACCTCAACCAATTAAAGGATAGAAAAGGATCAAGAAAATGCCCTAAAAGTTAGTTTTGAATACTCACCCTTGAAGACTTGTCTTTCTTGATTCTGGCTTGATTTGTGGCTTATCAACTCAAATTCAATTCCTTGCTGCTGAAGTGAAGTTGGGATGGTGAGGCTAGGTGTTGATGAAGGAATGGCCTTGAACTTGAAGCTTTTTTGGAGTTTAAAGCTATGGAGATGGAGGAATTTGCCTTGGTGTTCTTGAGACCAAAATTTCCAACCTCAAGAAGGAGGGAGGGCCTTCAAATAGGCAAGAAAATGGGGTGTAAAATGGGAGGAAAGCATCCAATCTTTCCTCCCAAATGTCCCTGATGAGGGAGACACTTTGAAAAGCACTGGACAAATGAACAAAGCCGAAAAGCAGGTCGCCGGGCCAGAAGTTTGCCAAGGTGGCCCACCACTCCACCATGGCGCCACCACCTCCCATGGCGGCCACCACCTCAAAAAACAACTTCAAAAATTCTCGCCGACCACCAAACACAAGTGTCTCCCATGTGTAGAATAAGGCCCTGTGGTCGAATTTGGCAACACCGAACCAGAGCCACAACATAGAGCCAAGGAGAGGCCCAAAATGAAAGGCACAATGCCGACCACCATACCAAAGTGTCCTCCTAGATGTGCAACAAGGTTCCAAGGCCGGAAATTGGCAACATCAAGCAGAGTCACAACATAGAGCTTGAAGGAGAGGCCCAAAAATGAAACTCACAGCTTCGGCCGACCAAGAAGCTGGTAGGTCCTCCCGTGTCCCTCATCACGTATATGTAACTTTGCTGGAAGAAAATACTGTCAAGGTGTTCAACATTGGCCCTGGCGAGCAAAACGGCTCCGGAGGAGCGAAACCGGTTATCCGGGGATAATTGCCGCCTCCCACCCCCAAAGGATCTTCCCGATGTTGAAAACAGAGGTACCGCCAAGTTTGAACAAAAACCAATGAGAAATGAACGTCGGCCAAACCGAGCAACGATCCCGAAATGGTCCGCGGTGCCAAGTGGTGTTCGCAAATGGCGGGTATCCATGACCCCTGTTCTCTCGAATGACAAAACAGAGGTACTTGCCAAAAACCGAGAAGATGGATAAATGAATGTCGGACCAAAACCGCTGGGGGTCTCAAACCGCATGGCGAGCACCTAAGTGGCATACGCCACGGCGGGCATCGGGGCCCCGTGTTCTCGAAATGAAACAGCAGGTCTCCGCCAAAACCGGAGAAGGCCGATGGGGGTCGAATGCCGGACCAAAACCGCTTTGGGGTCTCGAAATGGGTCGCCGCACCAAGTGGTGTTCGGCCGCGGGCATCAGGGCCCCAAAGTGTTGGAATACCAAAACAGGCACATGCCAAAAACCGGAGAACTCGGAGATGGTTGGGCGTCCCCAGCCGAGGCACGCCCGACGGTTCAAAACCGGAACCGGCTCGAATGGCAAAATGGCCTACCGCCACGTAAACGAAGCCACGGCCACCGGAGATAGTTCACGTGACCACTCTTCCTGGGAGAGAAAACAGAGAAACCACCGAGTTCGCAAAACCGAGACAAGGTAGAAGATGGTTCTAAGTCCGGAGGCGGCACACGCTGCCGCCGACTCGAGATCTCTCGAACAAGCACAAGATGCAACATCACCGAAGCGCCAATCGGGACGCTCGGTCTTAAGGCCTGGTCAAAATGGGTGTCTACAAGGCATGCTCTTTGACAGTAACTCTAAGTCATAACAATGACGCGAGGAATGTCAAAGCCTAGAGACGCACTCCATTTTTGACAAGGCTAAGACTTAGACAAACATACAAGATAAAAGAGATATGTACCGCAGCGGGGCAAAATGCAACCGGACAATGTAAGAAGTTTAGGTAACTCAATGATCATGCAAATGCAAAGCAAGTCAGAATAAAACACATATTTACAATAGATGCAACAGATTTAAGCAAGAATGTAAAGCAAACAACCATATTTCATGAAAGTTAAGAATGCGGAGAATCATTTAATTCTCGCCGCCTCACACCTGGAGAAGATACGATACTCGCCGATTCGTCCGGCCGAATGATATATAGTGCACAAAATAGTGCGATATACGCTAAATGGGTCAAATGGGATTGATTTGAATGCCGCATGAAGATGGTTAAGGCGACACGCAAAACAAATACGATCGTTTTGAAATGCACAAGATAAAGGCGATGCGCGAAAACAAATGGTGATTGATTTTGAGATGCACAAGATAAAGGCGATACTTCAGCCAGACGCAGATCGATTTTGAAATGCACAAGACAAAGCGCGAATTGAGGTGCGCAAAATAGCTGAAGCGATTGGATTTGAAAATCGCATTAAAGATAAATAAGCGATACGCAAACAAATGTCAAGGCGATTGACGGTGAAATGCACAAGATGGGCGCGTATTGTAAAGGTGCGCAAGAAGCGCGATTGATTAATCGCACAAGACAAATAAAGGCGACAGGTGCGCAAACAATAGCGCGATTGATTTGAAAATTGCACAAGATAGTGCGATTAGAAAGGAAAGAAGCGCAGATAGCGCTAATTGATAAACTGCACAAAAACAAAGGCGATTGAAAAGTAAGATAGCCGCTAACGATAAATCAACAAAATAGCGCGATGCGCCATTTCACGACGACGGAAATGCACAAGACAAAGGCGATTGTGGTGCGCAAAGAAGCGCGATTGATAAACCGCATAAAATAAAGTGCGATACGCCAACGCCGGGTGATTGACGGAAAATGCACTAAATGCGACACGCCACAACAACAGATTGATTTGAAATGCACCAAATAAATATGCGTACACGCTAAACAAATACGAGCGAGATATACAGAAAAGTGTAAGTGCACAAGATGCTAATGCGAAAAGTAGATAAAATGCACAAGAAAGTGCAGATAAAAATGCATCTTCTATGCAAGTATGGGGGCATTCTCTATGCAATATTGGAAAGCAAGTATATTTCATGCATTGAAATAAGTAAAGCATATTCTATGCGAATTTACCTAAAACAAGCTATTATTCTATGCATGAATCATAATGATGTTGCCAGACGCATGCAACAACAAGCAGGTATATGGAAAGCTCGCGACTCTATGCAATAGAGTGACAAAGAACATGTACTCTGGTGCTCTCGACGGTTTGCCTTAGAGGACTTCTACAACATGCTCACTCTTTTAAAAGGGCAATAATTCGCTCAAATTGAAGTAGAGAGATAATCTGCACGTAGGAGCCACGGCCGCTACTTGTCTTCTGATCATATTCACAACTTTCCCTATTCTCCAAGGTGACAGACTAGGTTGGTTCAAGATCCGCACTGAGGTGCATACACTTGCTCTCTCAACCTATGGGGCTTCCAGATTTCAAGCCGAGGGCACCTCTCGGTATTTAAACCAGACTTTAGTCTCGAAATCAACCTTATGCGTTCTAGGCCACGGCCATTCAACTCTAATTTCCACCCGCAGCTTGGTCTCCTAGGAACTCATCGCAAACACGCCAAGATGCCTCGTAGGGAATGGTACTCGGGAGAGCATTTCTGATCGCCATTCTGGCTTGAAGTAGACTTGATTTTGAGCTTGAGGTAGAGGCACACTCATACTTCGGAACATTGGCAAGACCTGAAGAGGTACACACGGAGTGTAGTCTCGGAACTTACTGGAGTTGGAACAAACTCAGATGCTCGACATTTTCCTCTTTTGCTTTTGCTTTGTAGCCCGAAACTCATAGCTTCAGATAGGTCCTGGTTTCACTGTTCTCATATGACCTGGGTTGAACCTCATGGTTTTATGAAAGAACAAGTTCTTTTGCACAAATGTGGAGAACGCAAGACTCGTGAGCACAAAACGATTTTTTGAAATTGAGAGTGAGCATAAGTTCTCAACTGGGTATTGAGCCTACGACTGAACACAGCAAAACGACTCAACACGAAAATAAAAGGCACACAACCTAGACACATTGAGTAACACTCGAAACGACTCAAAAGAAGGATCGAGATAAAACAAATAGACACGACACTCAAACGTGCACAGGGAGCCTGTTTCACCAGGTATGTTTCCCACCCTTTCTCATTTGTGGTTCTCACATCACTCGGCCCTCAAGCTCTGTTTTTCTGAAAAAGGCCTTTTCTCACTTTTTCTCTCATCGCACATCTCTCTATTCTTCAATCTCTCATTTTCCAATCCCTCCCCTAGGTGGTTGATGGATAAACAGCAAGTTGCGGGGTTTTGCCACTGGTATTCTACCAGATTCTCTTTCTTCCGCTCACAACAGTGAGTTTCTCCTACAGAGGGGTTGTGCTACAAATGGGTATGTAGCAAATCTGCAGCTGACATCGGTCGATGATGCCCTGCTGGGGAGTTTGGACGTGAGCAGATCTGTCCAGATGATGGAGTGGAATGTCTTGGCCCATTCCAATTCATGCTTCGCACTTGGCTTGATACCTCGTTGCTTGGAGGATGTGAGAGAGCTTTCAGCCCTTTGTTGTGCCCTTTTCTGGCGGATACGGTGCCCTTCTTGGTGAGTATGTTGATAAAGGGGGAAAGACAGAACTCCTGACCCAACTGTGCCCCTAGTTCATCATTTTGACCATTTTTTTTATTTTTGCTTTCTAAAAAAAATTTGGCCAAAATGAGAGTTAGATTAACATGCCTGTTCGATTTTTGATTTAAAATCATGCAAGTCAGGCTATGAGCGCTGAAAATTTTCCTTTTTTTGGGTCCAAGAAATGGCCTAGTTTTTGGAAAAGATGGAACAATCCTCGAGAAAATTAGTCAACCTCAGTAAAAATTCTCAAAAACTATTTTTGCAAACGGCCAATGCTCAACAAGCGTGGAACCTACTCTTGAGATGCACAACCTCGAATCTGGAGAAAAACTGCCCCTTGCTTGAGGAGGGTTGCATGGCAACGGAAAGTTGCCCCTTGTTTGAACGGCACCGCGGCGCGTTGAATGGCAACGGAAAGTTGCCCCCTGTTTGGATGGCATCGCAGTATATTGTAGTTAGTCCTCAGAGCGATGAACACAACCAGACTCTCAGATACAGAGGAGGCAAAGATGGTCAAAACCATCACATGGACACAATTGAATTGGAATTGTTTTACGGCTGGACTTCAGAATGAAGTTGCCTACGTATCCCAAAGATGGGAATCAAGCCTTACGTAGTTCGGGGTTAAGGTACACTCGGGTATTTAACCTCTCCTTTTTATGCTCTAACTTTTGCCAAGGAGCCTGTTGCAGGTTTTCGACCTTGCGAGCTTTGTTTTTCTTTTCTTTTTTTCTATTCTTTTCATTCCTTTTTCTTCTTCTTTTTTGCATTTTTCTTTTCTTTTCATTTTTTTTCCCTATTTGAATTTTTGTATCTTTGCATTTTTTTTTTTTTTTTTTTCATTCTTTTCTTCGCTCTAACTTTTACCTGGGTCGCCCTTCCGGGTTTTCGGCCCAACGAGCCTCTCAAAGGGTAAAAAGTGTAACAAGTCCATGCCAAATGGTTTTGAGATTGAAGCCCTCTGTATCCAGGAGAGTGGCTGTTGTATTGACTTGCGGAAGGATCCACCTTTGGCTCTTCGAGCACATGGATATTTTTTGCCCTTAGTTCAAGGAGTGCTTCTGATTTAGCCTTGTAAGCTTCTCCTGATGAGGTCTAACCTTCTTCATCTGACTTTGGTGCCTCATGTTCGAGGGCTGCTTCAAATCTAGCCACACAGGCCTTATGTCGTAGTTGACCGTTGAACGCTCTGAATTCAAGTTCGAGGTTTGGAAGCGAAGGGGTTGAGTCTCGAGGCTGAGAACGATTCTAGGCTGCACAATCTCAAGAGCGATTCCACACATGTCTTCGCAGGACAAGAAAACATTTTGTGATAGTTTTAAGAAAGCGATAAATCGCTCGCGCAGAAGATAGTGTGGAACCAATCTGGATCAAGCCAGGATCCTTCTCAGTACTCACGCTAACAAGCATGATTTCATTCATTAAGGGCTTAGCACGCCTTTCTTTCTCTCAAGTTGATCAATTTTTGCAAAACCCGAGGAATTCCTTCCTCTTTGTTTTCACCGCAGTGTTCAAAAAGTTTTGAAAAACTCAGGTCATTACAATGACTTCAAGGTACAAGAGAATAGGTGGAATGCACTGCCATTTCATTCAAATCCCGGCACAACTAGCACACGGCAGAAGCAAATACGAGAGCGTGGAAATCACTGCTGTTTCATTCAAAATCTGTTGGCATAACTGGCTCCCTGGCAGAAACAGACTCAAAACAAAACAAAAAGACAAACAAAAAACAAAATGGTGACGCTCGAGGTAACACCCCGGAATCACCCGACTCCTATACAACGGGACTGACTCGATACAACAAGACAGACCCAAAACAAAAAGACTGACTCAAAACAAAAAGACTGACTCAAAACAAAACAAAAGACTGACCCAATACCCAAGTCAGAAGCACAAAACTCGGTATTTGCACATTGCTCGATAAAGGCGTGCCATTCCCATTTGAGTAATCTGGCGCCATCTGCAGTGGTTCATCCCTCGATCACATAACATTATCCCCAAGTTCATCGACCCAAAGGCCGATAGACTTTCTTTGAGCCCGGCGGAAGGATGACCCCGTTGTCAAATAGATCCTGTACTTCATGGCGAAGACGGGAGCAATTGTTGGTAGCATGGCCAGTTTGCTGATGGTATGTGCAGTACTGGGTAGCATCATGTATAGCCGGAAGAGGGTTCGGGAGAGGCCGAGGCTCAAGGGGTTTGAGATGGCCTTGTCCAACAAGGATTTGGAAAGCTTTGGACAAAGGCATGTGGAGGGCATGGAAGACCCTTTGATCTCGAGGTTGGTACTTCTGGGTTTGTGGACTTTTAAGGCGTGCGGAAAAGGATTGGCGGTGTCTTGGCTGGTTTCTTGATCTCTTCTGAGTGCAGGATTAGAGCTAATAGGATCATTTCTGGTACAACGGCCCTTCTCCCGGTTTTCCCTTTGATTCAAACTACCCCTAACTTGGGTGGCGAAGATGCCGTCCACAGTTTTTGCAGCAACTGCGAGCACTTGTTCTTTGTTCAGTCCCTCGGCTTTCAAAGCCTTAATAGCCAACAGAAGATGCTCATGGGGATCCATGCCTGCCCCTACCTTATTCTTTCCACTCGCTTCCACTTTGCCACGGGATTGGCCTTCCTCAGATATAGCCCGCCCCAAGCTTGGGGAGCCTTTTGACATGAAATTCCCAACATGTGGTGTGGTCGATGATGGAGCCAATGTCCCGGAGGCCAGATCGGTCACAGTTCTTTGAAGATCTTCGATCATTCTCTTTAGCTCAGAAGTAATGGGTTCACAGGTTTGGGATGACTGGGGTCCAGATGCACCCATCATGCATATGTCCATGCTTTCCGGGATAAACACCTCAGGCTTGGGTAGATGGGCCGGGGTGATGTATATGCTGGGGTCATAGAGGGACGGCAGTATATGGATGAGGTTGAGATGTGGGGGTGACAGGTTTGTGGTGGCCTGAGGTCCCTTTGGTGGAGCTATAATCTCTTCGTCAATAAGATCCTGAATCTTATGACGGAGGCGGATGCAGTTCGTATCATGACCGTCTGATGGTAGGTACAAAGATGTTTAGTGGGTCATATCTGGATGGAAGAGGGCTTGAAAGGGGTTGGGGTTCTAGGAGTTCTAGGTGCCCTTTTTCCGTAACATTTGCAAAGCTTGAGAAAGACTCATGTCTGAGAGGATGGAAATTTCGGCTTGGTGCCGTGTTGAAATGGTTGGTCTTTGGCTAATGAGGAAGTGATGATAGGGTCTATCGAGCATTCCACAAATTGCTACCATCGGTGGTAGCATTGAACATGAACAACATCCTTCTTTGACGCTCATTATCTTCCACAAAGATCCCTTGTCGGATGGCCTCCTTGATTTGAACCGATGTCACGGAGGTCCTTAAATTTGAATATCATATTCTGCAATGTTTCGCTTGCCTAACCATGTCTTGTTGCGTGAATCCAATCCGATTGGAAATGGATCAACAAATCCTCCAATTTGCCGAGGGTCGCCATGATAGAGGTAAATGCTAGTGCTGATCGAGGTAATGTATCGGTGATCGGCGGATCGATGAACCGGTGAGCCCTAATGGCCTTTCTTTGCCTTGCCTCGGAAGAACACCGGTTTCCTTGAATCAAATTTCGACCTCACAAAGTCTATCAGCACTAGTTCAATGTACCTGGGGATAGTGGAGCCTTCTGAAGCTATGGTTCCCAAGACTACCTAGCAAAAGAGAAAAGCAGACAAAGATCTCAACTCGATTTCACAGAATCTGAGTATAGTTGAATGAGTGTGCCCTCTCAATTTCGCCCAAAATTCCGCCTGTAAGCTGATACCCTCAGGTAAAACTGATTCCACCAAATACTGATGCCCGCAGGCCTGATACCCAAAATACTGAATTGGTGCCCGCAGGCCTCATGCTCAAACTCATAGACTGATACATGCATTCCCTATAGAGACGCACTCTAACAAGCACATAGCAGATAAATGAGAGCCAAAACACCCCTATGTTGGGGTAGGGTTTCCCTGTCCTATTTTGTCAGGAACTAGGGTTTCACTACGCACGCAGCGACTTCAAACAACCTATAAACGGGTAAGCAACCTGTCCTAGTTTGGAATGGTCACTATGGATCCGAATATGCACTAGGTCGAATGGTCAAAAAGGGTGCCCCGGTAAAACCAGGGTTTGTGTTCCCATCTTGCAGAGCTCAGAATCGTCGACCTTATGGACATGCCTTGACAAGACAAGCCTCCGGCAAACCGCTCAGGAATAGCAGATGGCAAACACGGTGTCCTAGGCGCACCAAATGCAAATGCAATGCAAAGAAACACACAAGTGTAGTCAAAACCAGATATCATGAGTTTGAGTCAAGTTCTCTAAGTCCCCAGCAGAGTCGCCAGAAACTGTAACAACGCCCGCGGGGGACCTCGCTACAGTTCGGACTCGATTTTGTCGCGGTTCCAAATCTTGAACCAAAGAGTCCAACTCTGGCAAATCGTTTTGAAGAAAAACAGATTTTTTTTTTGAAAGAAGTGCCAAACATGGACTGCTTTGCCAGATAACAGAGTCGCCACCTAAATATTTTAAAATGGGAAATTTAGGAAACCCTGACTCGGTGCCGAAAGGCCACGTGTCCGTCATCACCAAAGTTGGTTCGGGAACTTGGGTACGATTGGGGAAGGTCACATCGTGAGCACCCCCGCTCGCCCGGTCAAAGACCGGCCTCTACTAACCATGATATCTGTTTTTGAAAACTTTGTGCGTTCTTATTCCGATTATTAGCCTAGGTTACTATGTGATGCTCGCAGCAAACAAGTATAGACTGGGCCGTCTGAATTGGAACAAAACATTTTATGTTTGTTTGTTTGAAAATGGTGTGATGGTGCTACCCGCAGGTAGGCTAAAATGCGGATTTGCCACCCTCGGGTGGGCTTAGAAAACAGTGATGTTGCCACTATCTAGTGGGCTTAAAACAAACAGTCAACGCATTGTCCCAATTCAAATAACTCAACCTCCACCCACAGGCATTCAAAGCAGTTACATCACATAAGCAGTTAGCCTCATGGCAAGCATGCTATCATGGCAACACTCACACGCATGCAAGGATGCTAAAGCATAAAAACTCACCGAGTACTCCAAGCCAAAACAGAAAACTGATTAGAAATCATGCATGAATCCTAAATATGCTGAAATGCCTAATGCAACACATGCAAAATGCAACTATAACAAGCTCGGCTATTCTAAACATGGCATATGAAATGCTACAACTAACAAGTATTCAACTTTGGAATTGAAATACAATGCAGTTTGTATGATGTACCGAGCCCGATGCATGCAAAACAGATGAATGAATGTAAACATGCTATCATACTGTATGCTAATTGAAATATGCCCTAATCTAACCAACAAGCGGATAAATAAAAGGGAGAAAGAAATGGGGGTTGGAAGACATACATCACACTCACACACCCTTATTACAGTTGTGCCCTCGCGCAGAGGGTCCGAATAAATAATAATACAGTCCGAAATATACAGTCCAAAATAATATACAAATTCTTAATTAATTAACAAATTAACTAAGAAAGTCAGAATCATGGCCAGCAGTGCCGCTTTTGCTATAATGAATAGTGTACGCTGGACTGCCTTGGGCGGAAATCCACTGGGATGCCCTGATTAGCCTCTGTTTGCAGTATTTCTCGAAATGCGCGCTGGACTCCGAAAAGTTGTTGATCCTCGATTTTGCCTTGAAGAACACTTCTTGGCTGCCTCTTGGACCGAATTTGCTGCCTTTTTAGCTGCTGGAAATCAGCTCCAAGTGGTGGAAATGGAATGGTGATGGTGATGCTAGATGTTGATGAACAAATGGTGCCAAGACTTGGATGTTTGAGGCTTGGAAATGGAGAGGGAGATGAGAGGTGTGTATGGAGCTCTCCAAGAGTTTTTTCTAACCTTCCTACCAGCTGGAAGCTGCTGGTTTTTATGGCCAAAAAGATGGAAATATCTTTCCCCAAATATCTAGATATTTTGAGGGCAAAATATCTAGATATTTTGAGGGCAGAAACAAAAGATTTTGTTCGGCCACGAAGTGGGCATCTGAGACCGCAGTGTTCCTCGGAATGATGAAACAGAGGTACCTGCCAAAATTGAACAAAAACTAATGCCAAACGAAAGCTCGGGGACCAAAACCGAGGTCCCGAAATGTATGGCACCGAAAGTGGCGTTCGACCACGAAGTGGTATCGAGACCCAGTGTCCTCGGAAGGACCAAGCAGAGGTGTCTGCCAAAATGAACAGAACATCGATGCAAAATGAATGCTCGGGGCCAAAACCTGTGGTTCGGGATCCAAAATGGGCCGCCGTGGTGTTCGCCGCAAAGTGGGTATCGAGACCCCAGTGTCCCTTGGAAGGACCAAGCAGAGGTGTCTCGCCAAAAATGAACGAACATCGATGCAAAATGAATGCTCGGGGCCAAAACCGCGTGGTTCGATCGAAAATGGGCCGCACCTAAGTGGTGTTCGGCTACGAAGTGGGTCTCAGAGTCCCTAGTGTCCCTCGGAAGGAGCAAACAGAGGTGTCTGCCAAACATGAACAGACATCGATGCAAAATGAATGCTCGGGGACCAAAAGCCGCGGTTCGGGGTCGAAAATGGCCGCCGCACCTAAGTGGTGTTAATTGCGAAGTGGGTATCAGAGACCCGGTGTCCCTCGGAAGGACCAAACAGAGGTGTTCGCCAAAAATGAACAGACATCGATGCAAAATGAATGCTCGGGCCAAAACCGTGGTTCGGGATCCCGAAAATGGGCCGCCGCACCGAAGTGGTGTTCGGTGCGAAGTGGGTCTCGAGACCCCGGTCCTCGGCGACCAAGCAGAGGTGTCTGCCAAAATGAACAGACATCGATGCAAAATGAATGCTCGGCCAAAAGCAGCGGTTCGGGATCCCGAAATGGGCCGCCGGGCACCGAAGTGGTGTTCGTCGCGAAGTGGGTCTCAGAGACCCCGGTGTCCCTGGAAGGACCAAGCGAGGTGTCTCCGCCAAAAATGAACAGAACATCGATACAAAATGAATGCTCGGGCCAAAAGCTGCGGTTCGGGATCCCGAAATGGGCCGCCGGACACCTAAGTGGTGTTCGAAGTGGGTTTCGAGCCCCAGTGTCCCTTAAATGGGAGTAAATGAGATGCATGCCAAAAACTGGAGAAATCGGAGATGGTTGGGCGGTCCCGAACTTAGGCACATCGGCTGTGATCCCAAACCGGAACCGCTCGAAATGGGAAAAATGGCCTCACGGCCACGAAAAAGCCTACACGCCTTGAGAGATAGTCTGGGACCACTCCTTCCCTCGGAAAGAAAACAGAAAAATCGAGCACGGTTCGCAAGAGACAAGGCACAGAAAAGAGTTCGGAAGTCCGGAGGCAGGCGACGGCCGACGCGACTTCTGAACGAGCACAGTATGCAACATCACCGAGCGCTCAATCGGTGACGTCTGAGTCTTAAGGTCGGTCAAAAATGGGGTGTCTACAATATGTGACGCGCAAGTCAGTGAAAGGAAGAGCGGTGGCAGAGTTCCTTGTCGACCACCCGGTTGAGGGGGATGAAGCAGTTGAGTACCTATTCCCAGATAAAGCAATTCTGCATATCGACGAGGAAACTTGGACAATGTACTTTGACGGAGCGTCAAATCAACATGGGTATGGGATAGGAGTGTTGCTGATAGCACCCGACAATTCCCGTATCCCTCTAGCCTTCAAACTCCGGTTCAAAGTCTCAAACAATGAAGCAGAATACGAAGCATGCATTGCTGGTTTAGAAGCAGCCCTGGAATTAGGGGCAAGACGGCTGGACGTCATTGGGGATTCGAACCTTGTTGTGTCTCAAGCTAAAGGAGACTGGAAAGTAAAAGAGGAAAATATGATGATGTATCACCAAACCTTGGATTTGCTGATTCCTCGGTTTGAAAAGTTAAGTTTTACTCATCTACTAAGAGAGAACAACAAGTTCGCAGACGCTTTAGCAACTCTATCATCCATGATAGACATCCCGTGTGGAGTCCCAATGCGTCCAGTCATTATTGACCAGAAATTTGCACCTGCCTATGAGTCGATTGCAGCCATAGATGAAGTTCAGGACGAACACCCCTGGTATTACGACATCTGGAACTTTTTGGAGAAAGAAGCATACCCGCCAGGGGTAAATGCCAAAGACAAAAGGGCAATAAGAAGGTTGGCCGTTCAGTTCATCATCTGCGGGGGTAAACTGTATAAAAGGGGTCATCTGGGAATGCATAAACTGTGTGTTGATGCTGAAGAGTCCAAGCATCTGATGGAAGCCATCCACGGGGGTGAATGTGGTGCACACGTGAATGGGGTAATGTTGGCGCGGAAGATCCTTAGGCAGGGTTATTATTGGTCCACCATGGAGGAGGATTGTATTGGCTTCGTCCGGCGATGCCACAAGTGTCAAATTCATGCAAATCGCATGAACATCCCACCGTCAAAGCTATACAACATGACTTCACCATGGCCGTTCTCTGTCTGGGGAATTGATGTAATCGGGGCTATTACGCCGAAAGGGTCGAATGGGCATGAGTTCATCTTGGTAGCGATAGATTATTTCACAAAGTAGGTTGAGGCCCAATCTTACGCAGTGTTGAAAGCTTCACACGTTGCAAAATTCATCAGAAACAACATCATCTGTCGCTACGGAGTCCCAAATGAGATTGTTTCAGACAATGGTTCCCACTTCAAGAAAGAGGTGATTGACTTGTTGGAGAAATACAATGTCGCTTTTCATAAGTCGTCTACTTATCGGTCGCAAACCAACGGAGCAGTTGAGGCCGCCAACAAGAATATCAAGCGCATACTACAGAAGATGGTAGAAACCTATCGGGATTGGCGGATAAGTGCCTTTAAGCTCTGTGGAGCTCAGACTTCGATTAGAACTTCTCTTGGGGCAACTCCGCACTCATTGGTCTATGGGATGGAGGCCATTTCGCCTATTGAGATTGAGGTCCGTCGTTACGAGTATTGGCCGAGTGCGGATAGCAAAGCGGATTGGCAGCGTAAGCATTTGAGGAACTCATGCTTTTCGACGAGAGAAGGTTGAAAGCACTGTACCACGTCCAAGGTTATCAACGCAGAATCGCCCGGGCTTTTAACAAGAAGGTTAAGTCCAGGAACTTGAAAGAAGGAGATTTGGTACTCAAAGACAACCGAGCTCCTATCCACGACCCAAGGGGCAAGTTCAGACCCAATTGGACTGGTCCTTACATCATCAAGTCAATCTGGTCGGGTGGAGCTGTGGTTCTGATGGATTTAGATGGCTTAGAGTTTTCCCAACCGATCAATATGGACAAGTTGAAGAAATATTATCCCTGAGAGGCTCGCTAGGCCGAAAACCCGAAAGGGCGACCTAGGCAAAACTCAGAGCATAGAAAATTTGAAATTATAAAAACTGAGCTCGCAAGGTTGAAAACCCGCAAAGGGCGGCCTTGGAAAAAGTTAGAGCGCAAAAGGAGAGCAAAAATACCCGAGCGAACCTAACCCTGAACTACGTAAGACTTGATTCCCATCTTTGGGATACGTAGGCAGCTTCATCTTGAAGTTCAGTCACAATCTTTTCCCCGATCAACTTTGTCCATTCTGATCACCTCAGCTATCTCTATTCATCAGCATTTATTGTGATCTCCGGTACAGTGCTATTCAGACTAGGGGCAACTTCCCGTTGCAATGAAGTGTTGCGGTATCATCCAGACTAGGGGCAACTTTCCGTTGCTATGAATTGCCCAGGCACTTTTCAAACTAGGGGCAACTTTCCAGTTGCTAGGGTCCGGGGTTGTGCATCTCAGTGACAGATACCAGGCGTGTCCAGTTCTGATCTATATCGAAAATAGTTTTGAAAAGTTTTAATAAAAGTTGACTTTGTTCAACTTAATCTTTTCACAATTAAGACCATTTTTGGACCAAAAGTGGAAAATTTTCAGTACCACAACCTTCAATTTCATTGATTTCAAAACAGAGTTCTTTTGCTCTTGCATACAATGGAAGTTGCTTTTTATTACACTCATAAAGAAAATTTGAAAGTACTAATAAAGCAATAAATCTGGGGCATAGTCAAGTCAGGTGTCCCTGCGCCCCCTTCCAGAGCTAGTTGAAGCCTCTGATGCCAGCCTAGGCCCAACCTGTGCTTCTTCATTGAGCCAATCCCAGCACTCGTCAGACAAAGTGCAACTGAAAGTAGGGGCGGGGGATAGGAGCTCTCTGGTCCTCCAGGCCGTAGTATGTCGAGCAAGGTGTGCACCTCGAACCAGGAAAGTAGCCAGATACTCAATCCCCTCCGGAGGGCAAGTTTGATCATGGCCAAACTGACGCAGAATGCGGAACGGGAAATAAAATACGCAGTGAGTCAAGCCAACCAGCCGGATCCCAGTATCCTGAAACATGCTATAGCTCATCGCCGGAAGGTTAAGCCAAGGACAGCGCCAAGCAATGCGTTCAGCCGACAAGTTGCACATCCATTCAAACCACCATCCCTCATCAAGGGCGTCAACCAGGCGTTGTCGAAAGAAGTAGCCGCGGGCTGAGTAAGCAGGGCAAGAGTCCACAACTCGCAATTTATCCATTAACCATATCTGGGGAGGGATGAAAAATGAGAGATGAAAAAAATAGAGAGATGTACGATGAGAGAAAAGTAAGACAAGGGTTTTGTGAGAAAAAAAATCGAGCCCGAGGGCCGAGTGATATGAGCAAATACATATGCGAGCTTGGGTGGGAAACATTACCTGTAGCAGTAGTGGACTCCCTGCAAACCTGGTTGTCTCTTGGCGGTAGAAGGCATCCAAACCTAGCAGTGTTTCGGCCAGGGTCATGGCAATGCAACTCTTTCCCTCTTTCAAGCCTTGTGCGATTTCGATCAAGCGGATGTTAGCTCCTCCGGAGCCCGAGACGAACAGAAAATGAGATAGCATGCACAAGCAAAGGGCATGCTGTCGGAAACCTTGCCAATAGTGGTCGCTGCGGTCACCAGCATCGGAGAATCGGTAAATCAGGCTCGGGATATCCAACATCCCATTACCAATCAGAGATCGAGCATCATGCGCGTTGAGACCGCACATCCGCCCTAAAGCTTGGGCATGGCCAAAACGAGACTGAGTCAAGATCTCTTCTGAGCGTTCAGACTCCATCAAAGCTTGAAAATCTTCAAAAGTAGGACATACCTCTTGCCCTCCGGGAAATTTGAAGACATCGTCATTTGGATTCCAAAACCTTGCCGCGGCATGGAGGAAAGAAAGGTGCAGTGGAGTCCGCCTCAACGTGAACAGTGCATTCAAGCCGAAACCCCGAAAATTCAACTTCTCCGAGCCATCTAAAGAAGAAATCCAAGATATGAGATTTTCTGTGAGAAACGCCTCCATTTTTGTGAAAAATGGTGATGATATGAATAAGTTCCAAGACTGGGGCTTTTATAGGAGGCTAAAACACTATTCAAGGGACACTTGTCAAGATTCTAGAGATTGTGGGGGAAGTGGCCGGCCGGCCACCTATCCTAGTAGGCCGGCCACTCTCTAATCTTTAGCTACAAATGGTTTTCAGCCATGCATTGGTTCTGTTTTGCCCGCCGGAAGGAAGTTTGAGGCACTTTCATGCATCAGGAATGTCGAAGGCCTCCATTTCTCTCAGTTACGGGTGCGTTCCATTATCCGGATTGTCCATCCGAAGTGCGTGTTGTTGTATTTTGCTTATCGAGTTGTTGTTTTGTTTATCGAGTTGTAAGTGTTGTCGAGCTGTCGCTTTTTGTGTTTTTGAATTGTCGCTTTTTGGTTATACAATTTTGTTAAGCCTTGTCTATCGAGTCGTTAACATTCTTGTACTTTGTTTATCGAGTTGTAAACTTGCTAAGATTCTGTTATTTCTTAGTAAGTTGAGTTGTTTTGATTTGTTGCGTCGGTTCATTACCTGACCCGGTAAATATACAAGGCACATTTCCATTTAATTTCATTTTTGTGCAAAATGATGCGATGCGATGCTAAGAATTTCAAATACAAACATCTTTTTAAAAGCTGTTTCATTCCATCATGTTTTTACAACAAAATAAAGGTACAAATTTTACAGAAAATAAAACTGCCTAACAATGTGCAAAGTGCTACAAACTACTAGCCAAAAAGTAAAATAAAGTAGGAAATAACATCAGTATCCTCGGGAACGAGAATGTGGAGGCCCTCTCATCCTCTTCTGTGGGATAACCTCTGCACCATCATCACCATCCGGATCAGCCGTCATCCGGATCCCCTCAGCTCATCTCCGCTCGGAACCAAGACCGGAGCCTCCCTCCCCAGGAGATGTCTCGACACACGGTCTGACCTCCTCCTCATCCTCGACAATGGGTGCCTGCGTCTGCGAGGCGACCACCGCTCCTCGAGCTCCTCGATAAGGCTGGATGGCCCAGCCTCGGGGCCCAAGACTGAATAGGTCTAACACCTCGACCTCTCTGGGAAGGCTGGGTGGCCCACCTCGTGTCGAAACATATACGGAGGCATCCGAAAATGAAAAGTGCAATACATCAGTTCAAACATAAAAAGGTGCAAGTACAAGATGTGAGTGGGTGTGTGCCGATGTGTTCTACACAACCTATCAAGTCTGAGAATGTTCAAAACCAAAGATATTGACAAATATGATAAATGCAAGAGAGATGAAGGGTACCGAAGCCCATGATAGACATCTGTGCCTCTCACGCAAGACCATCCTCAAGTGAGGCCACCACCCCGAGCATCCGATCTATGTACTCCCGAGGTGGCCGCATACAAGCTCAACTCATCAATAAATAAACAATCGCCAAAATGTACGGTGACAAATGAAAATGATAGAACATACCGGGTGAGTCGATCATCGACATATCTGCGTGACTGTGCATCGAAGGCTCCATAGGGATCGAATCGGAGAAGTAGTCCTATACCGCCAACTCGTCAACTCGATCGGCATATCCGCCATCCGGATGATCGAGAGTCGGAGGATCGGAGGAATCGAATCGCCTACCTCTAGATGCACCACCGCTAGAAGAGGGGATGTCTGCAAAGACGCACGACTTCAAGATGGTGCGCCGAGGCCTCGATATGAACCCGACTCTCGTCAAGGGGGGCATCAGATATATGCGGCGATAGGTGGCGTAGTTTCCCTCAATAAGATGTAATAGAGCATCGCTGCCCTGCATATCCCTAATGACCTCCTCAGCAGATAGCCTGTCGTCAGTCCGCATAGTGGGTGGAGGCACAGCAGGAGGGTCCTGAGACTCATACCCCCACACCTGACGCTGAAAGCGTTCCCCCAGGAACCAAGCCCTACCGACTGGTCCCTCGAGTAGGAACCTATACTGGGAACTAGTCGACCCTCCGGGGTACTGATTCTCGAGATCGTCGCCAAAGACTGCCCAGGGTTGCCAAGTGATCTGCGGATAACCAGTGCATAAATCGATCAGAAATCAAGAAATACGAGGCAGATCAAAGATGAAAATGAAAGGAACTGAGAGTTAGGCAGAATTCAGGCAGAATTCAGTAGAGGGCACAGTCATCCTGTTATGCTCGTATCTGTTTTGGTGAAATCAGGCTAAGATGCTCTCTATTTTCTCTTTTGCTAGGTAGTCTGGGAACCATAGCTTCAGAAGGCTCCGATATCCCCCGGGTACATTGGACTAGTGCTGATAGACTTTGTTAGGTCAGAAATTCAATTCAAGTGTAACCAGTGTTCTTTCGCTAAGGCAAGGCAAAGAAAGGCCAGTCAGGGCTCACCGGTTTATCTGATCCGTCAGTCACCAGTCACATCACCTTTGTTCGGACTCAGCAGATCGTGATGGCACAGGGTTCAGAAGAATTCGTGTCATGTAGCTGCTAAATCGAGGAACTACCATGCGGCCGAGACCAAGATTGAAACACAATACCATCTGGGGCATCTGCCTCACATCCAGCTTTGGGACCTCAACCGAACTTTGACCCACTTCCGCCAGTTAAAAATTTGCAGTGTCCGAATCCTCGAGAAAGGTTGACCCAAGCCGAGTTTCGGACCCTGAGTGCGACCTAATGAGAGGCTTTATCCCCTTGATGCTAATGACCTCGATCTGACCGTAGTGAAAATTGCGAACCTTGAGAAGCAATTCAAAAAGGCACAGGGCCTTAACTCCATTCCCGACATTGAGGATGGGCATACTGAGTCTGTCGTTCAGCTCCCAGACAGATTCAAAATTCCACATATTGACTGTTTCGCCGGGTCTGGGGATCTAATGATACATATCCGACTTTTCTTGGATGTCCTAAAGCCGATGGGTCTGACTAAGCCACAGAAACTCTTTTTGTATGGAAGAACCCTGTCGGGTGTAGCAGCCACTTGGTACGCTAAGTTGGAGGACAAAGTGAAGCAAAACTGGGAAGAATTGGCTGAGGCCTTTGTCGATCAGTATTCCTACAATACTCAAGTTGAAATGACCATCTAGGAGCTTGAAGCAACCCTCCAGAACCCAACAGAGTCTTTTGTGGAATTTGTTGCGAGGTGGAGAGCAAAGGCAGCACAGATGACAGATCGACGCCCTTCTGAGAGGGATCAAGTGCAGATGATGGTGCGAAACCTCGAGCATGATATGTTGCAAAAATTGATAGTCGCTCTATTATTCACTTTCAAAAGTTTGCATGAACTGGGGGTTCAGGTCGAGAATGCGTTCAACAGCGGGATCATTCCCAGAACAAGTGAACCGACAAGGAGGGTGATTTCAAGGAGTACCAATGCCGGAAGTAGTACTATTCTCAAACCCACTGAAATTAATACAGTCACCACAGCCAACCCTTTTGCCAAACCAAGCCTACAAACAACCAGCCCAGCTCGAGCTCAGGGCAGAACTTTCACTCCTCTCTATATGAGCCTGACTAGCGCACTAAAAGTCTTGATGGAAAGAGGGCATCTCAAACCCCTCGATCCTCAACCTCTTCCTGACCCACTCCCAGCCAGACATAACCTCGCCAAGTATTGTATGTACCATCAGCAGCGTGGTCATGGCACCGACCGTTGCTATCGCCTTCGTCATGAGGTCCAAAATCTCATCGACAACTGGACGATAGCTCCACCTTCAGACCCCAATGACCAAACATCTCCTGCCTACCTCAATCTCAGCCATATACTGCTATCCACCTTTGACCCCAGCATATACATCACCCGGCCCATCTACCCAAACCTGAGGTGTTTATCCCAGAAAATATGGACTTATGCATGATGGGTGCACCTGAACCCCAATCATCTCAAACCCGAGAACCCACTACATCTAAGTTGATGGGAATGATAAATGATCTTCAAAGAACTGTGACCGATTTGGCCTCCGGGACATTGGCTCCATCATCGACCACACCACATACTGGGAATTTCATGTCAAAAGGCTCCCCAGTCTCGGGGCGGGCTACATTTGAGGAATGCCAATCCCTTGGCGAGGTAAGGGCGAGTGGAAAGAATAAGATAGGGGCGGACATGGATCCCCGTGAACATCTTCTGTTGGCTGTTGAGGCTTTGAAAGCCGAGGGACTGAACAAAGAGCAAGTGCTCGCAGTCGTTGCAAAGACTGTGGACGACATTTTCGCCACTCAAGTCGGGGGCAGTTTGAATCAAGGGGCAAGCCGGGAGAAGGGTTGTTGTATCAGAAACAGCTACACTCCTGCACTCAGAAGAGATCAACAAACCAGGCCAGCACCTGCCAATCCCTTTCCTGGTGCGTCTAGCAAAAATCCACAAACCCAGAAGTACCAACCCCAAGGTCGGAGGGTCTTCCATGCCCTCTATATGCCTTTGTCCAAAGCTCTCCAAATCCTTGTTGGACAAGGCCATCTCAAACCCCTTGAGCCTCGGCCTCTCCCGAACCCTCTTCCGGCTACGCATGATGCTACCCAAGATTGCGATACCATCAAGAACCGCCATACTACGATCGCTCGCTTTCGCCATGAAATACAGGATCTATTTGACAATGGGGTCATCCTCCCGCCGAGCTCAGCAAAGTCTATCGGCACTGGGTCAGTGAACTTGGGGGATAATGTTATGTGATCGGGGGATGAACCACCTGCGGGCGGCGCTCGATTAACTCCAGACGTGGGAATGGCACGCACTATTCTGAACAATGTGCAAATACCAGTTTTTGTGCTTTCTGACTTGGGTATTGGGTCAGTTTTGTTGTTTTGTTTTGAGTCTGTCCTTTTGTTTTGAGTTAGTCTCTTTTGTTTTGGGTCTGTCTTGTTGTATCGAGTCAGTCCTGTTGTATAGAAGTCGAGTGATTATGGGAGGGGTGTTACCTCGGGCATCACCATTTTGTTTTGTGTTTATCTTTTCGTTTTGTTTTGAGTCTGTTTCTGCCAGGGAGCCAGTTGTGCCAGCAGACTTTGAATGAACAGCAGTGATTTTCACATTCTTGTGTTCGCTTCTGCCTTGTGCCAGTTATGCCAGAAGTTCTGAATGAGATGGCAGTATTTGACTAAGAACTCTGTCTTTTCTGTGCCCTGAAGACATCGTAATGACCTGAGTTTTTCAAAACTTTTTCAACACTGCGGTGAAAACGAAGAGGAAGGAATTCCTCGGGATTTGCAAAACTTTGATCAACTGAGAGAAAGAGAGGCGTGCTAAGCCCTTAATGAATGAAATCATGCTTGTTAGCGTGAGTACTGAGAAGGACCCTGGCTTGATCTAGACTGGTTTCACACTATCTTCAGCGCGAGCGATTTGTCGCCTTCTTAAAAATTTTCAAAAACAAAATGTTTTCCGCAATCCTGCGAAGACCTGTGTGGAATCAGTCTTGAGATTGTGCAGCCTAGGATCGCTCTCAGCCTCGAGACTCAACCCCTTTGCTTCCAAACCTTGAACTTGAATTCAGAATGTTCAACGGTCAACTACAATGTGAGGCCTGTGTGGCCAGATTTGAAGCAGCCCTCGAACAAGAGGCACCAAAGTTAGATCAAGAAGATCAGACCTCATCAGAAGAAGCTTGCGAAGCTAGAACAGAAGCACCCCTCGAACTAGGGGTGAAAATGTCTGATGTGCTCGAAGAGCCGAAGATGGATCATTCTGCAAATCGATACAACAGCCACTCTCCTGGATACGGATGGCTTTGGGACCGTAAAACCATTTGGCATGGACCAAGCTACACTTACCCTTTGAGAGGCTCGCTGGGTCGAAAACCCAGAAGGGCGACCCAGGCAAAAGTTAGAGCAAAAAAAAAAAAAAAAAAAGAATTGAAAAGAAAAGAAAAACATAGCTCGCAAGGTCGAAAACCTGCAACGGGCACCTTGGCAAAAGTTAGAGCCTAAAAGGAGAGGTTAATACCCGAGTGTACCTTAATCCTGAACTACGTAAGGCTTGATTCCCACATTTGGGATACGTAGGCAACTTTATTCTGAAGTCCAGCCGTAAACAATTCAAATTCAATTGTGTCCATGCGATGGTTTTGGCCATCTTTGTCTTCTCTGTATCTGAGGATTTGGCGTGTTCGTCGCTCTGAGGACTGACTGCAATGCGCTGTGGTGCCATCCAAACAAGGGCAACTTTCCGTTGCCATTCAACGCGCCACGGTGCCGTTCAGACAAGGGGCAACTTTCTGTTGCCATCCAATGCGCCGCGGTGCCGTTCAAACAAGAGGCAACTTTCCGTTGCCATGCAGCTCTCTTCAAGCACGGGGCAGTTTTCCCTTGGATCCGAGGTTGTGCATCTCAGGAGTAGGTTTCATGCTCGTTGAGCAAGTGGCTATTTGCAAAAATAGTTTTTGAGAATTTTTACTAAGGTCGACTAATTTTCTCGAAAATTGTTCCATCTTTTCCAAAATTGGACCATTTCTTGGACCAAAAAAAGGAAAATTTTCAGTGCTCATAGCCTGGCTTGCATGATTTCAAATCAAAAATTGAACAAGCATGTTAATCAAACTCTAATTCTGATCAAAATTGTTTTAGTAGAAAATCAAAACAAAACAAAAAAAAAATGGTCAAAATGATGAGCTAGGGGCACAGTTGAGTCAGGCTTCTCGTCTTTTCCCTATTGTTAATGCATTTGCCAGGAGGGCATCATACCTACCGGAAAAGGGCACAACAAAGGGCTGAAAGCTCTCTCACCCTCCAAGCAACGAGGTATCAAGCCAAGTGCGAAGCACGAACTGGAATGAGACCAGAGATTCCACTCCCTCATCTGGACAGATCTTATCACGTCCAAACTCCCCCAGCAAAGTATCATCAACCGATGTTAGCTGTAGATTTGCTACACACTCATTTGTAGCACAACCCCTTTGTGAGAGAAACTCACTAGCTGTGTGCAGAAGAAGAAGGATCTAGCTGAGTGCTAGGGGCAAAAGCCTTCAACTTCTGTTTATCCATCAACCACCCAGGGGAGGGATAAAAAATGAGAGATTAAAGAATATAGAGATGTGCGATGAGAGAAAAAGTGAGAAAAGGGCTTTTTCAGAAAAATAGAGCTTGAGGGCCGAGTGATGTGAGAACCACAAATGAGAAAGGGTGGGAAACACTATCCGGTGAAACAGGCTCCCTATGCACGTTTGAGTGTTGTGTCTTTTTGTTTTATCTCGATTCTTGTTTTGAGTTGTTTTGAGTGTTATTCGATATGTCTAGTTTGTGTTTCTTTTATTTCTGTTTTGAGTCGTTTTGGCTGTGTTCAGTTGTAGGCTCAATACCCGGTCGAGAACTCATTTTCTCAATTTCGAAAATGATTTGTTGTATGCTCAGGGTGCTGTGCCATTCTCCACATTTGTGAAAAAAAGGAATTTGTTCTTTCGAAAACTGCAGGGTCCACCCCCGATAAGTGTGAACAGTAGAATAAGGGCCTATCTGAAGCTATTTAGGTTCTGGACTGCAAAGCAAAAGAAAAGAGGGAAAATTCGGAGCAGCTTAGCATGTTTCAACTTTAGCAAAATCCGAGACTGCATTCCAGGTGCATATTCTCAAGCCTCGCCATTTCTCTGGAGTATGAGTGTGTCTCGACCCTAAGTGTAAGCCTGCTTCAAGTCAGAATGGCAGTCCAAGCAGCACCAGAGGGTTTCGCATGCAGATGTTATCTCTCGCCAATTTGAATAGGGTGTTCCCTTTTTGAGCTGAGTATGTTGTGAAGTCCTCTAAGAGGCAAATTAGAGGCGCCAGAGTACATATTTGATGCTCCTCTATTGTATAGAATGTGAACCTTCATACACACTGTTGTTACATGCGTGCCACGCATCGTTATGATTCATGCATAGAATATGCTTGCTTTCAATATTGCATAGAGTGTGCTTCCATACTTGCATAGAAAATGCTCGTATCTTTTGCATGGAAAATGCCCCCATACTTGCATAGAAGATGCATTTTATCACGCTGTCTTGAGCACTTACACTTTGTATGTCACTTGCATTGACTTGTGCATCTTGTGGTTGTATCTCACTCGCACTATTTTGTGCATTTCAAAATCAATCGCGCTGTTTAGCGTATCGCACTATCTTGTGCATTTCAAATCAATCGCGCTATTTAGTGCATTTCAAATCATTCGCGCTATTTTGCGCACCTCAATTGCACTGTTTTGTGCAGTTTATCATTCGCGCTATTTTGCGCACCTCATTCGCATTGTTCTGTGCAGTTTATCATTCGCGCTACTTTGCGCACCTCAATCGCACTGTCTTGTGCATTGCATATCATCGCGCTATTTTGTGCATCTCATTCGCACTGTTCTGTGCAGTTTATCATTCGCACTATCTTGCGCACCTCAATCGCACTGTCTTGTGCATTGCATATCATCGCGCTATTTTGCGCACCTCATTCGCACTGTGCATGCATTTCATTTCATTACTTGCATTGTGCATGCATTTCATTCGCGCTATCTTGCGCATCCTACCTGCACTTGTTAGTGCATTACATTTCATTCGCGCTATTTTGCGCATCGCACTATTTTGTGCACCTTACTTGCATTATGTGTGCATTGCATCGCGCTATCTTGTGCACCTTACCCGTATCGCACTGTCTTGTGCACTCTCTAGTCCAAGAGACCTTAAATCCTCTGGTCTAAGGAGACCTTAAATCCTGCATCATCATTCGCGTTGTTTTACGCATCGTACTCGCATCGTACTTGCATCGTACTTGCATTTTACTGGCATTTCATTTGTGCACTCTCCGGTCTAGGAGACCTTAAATCCTCTGAGGGTGTAATTCCTTTGGTGTTTGTCGTGCCCGAACGACTTCCGGTGGTCTGGTATAGCCACCTGCCTGTGTTTGCGGTGAGTTCCTAGGAGACCAACTGAGACGGTGGAAACTAGAGTTCGAATGGCTCATGCCTAGAATGCAAAGGTTCGGGATTTCCGAGACTACAGTCTGGTTTAAATACCCAGAGGTATATCCTCGGCTTGAAATATGTATGGCAGCCCCATAGATTGAGATAGCATCTATATGCGTCTCAATTCTGGATACTAATCTAACCTAGTCTGTCACCCTGTTGGAGAATAGGGAAAGCTGCGACCATAGCCAGGGAGAAAAGTAGTACCTGTGGTTCAACCAAGAAGAAGCGGAAGATTCTCACATCAGCATAAGGTAGGACATTGCCGAGGTAAGTCATTGCCAATTGCCCCTATAAGGTACCTCCCTTTTCCTAGCTATCACATCGCATTTTAGTCATTACAGTGCATTGCATGAATCCCCAATTTTCAAATCGGCTTCGCGTAGCGTATAAGTCCAATCTTCAAATCGGCTTTGCGTAGCGTATAAGTCCAATTATCAAACCGACTTCGCGTAGCGTATAAGTCCAATTTTCAAACCGGCTTCGCGTAGCGTATAAGTCCAACTTTCAAACCGGCTTCGCGTAGCGTATAAGTCCAATTATCAAAATCTTTCTGCATATCATTTTGTATCTTGCCCCTGAACTACGCTGGTTTGATTCCTTGCAAAGGGATACGTAGGCAGCCTGCGGGCGCAACCATTTATTTAACTATATTTTGTTTGTTTGTCCAAGTCTTCGGCCTTGTCAAAAATGGGTCATCTCTGAGCTTTGACATTCACTCCCGTCATTTCTTGACTTCCGAGTTCTGTCAAAGAGGGGCAACTGTAGATACCCCATTTTTGACCGATCTTAAGACTCAGACGTCACCGATTGAGTGCTTGGTGATATTTCATATCGTGCTCGTTCAGAAGTTTCAGAGTCTCGGCTGCGAGCCTTGCCTCCGGACTTCCGGGCTTTTCTGTACTTTGCCTCGGTTTGCGAACCAGGCTCGGTTTTCTCTATTTTCTCTTCCTGAGGAGAGAGAGAGGTCTCGTAGATCGTCTCTCAATGGCCGTAGGCTATGTTTCGTGGTCGCAAGCCATTTTTCCCATTTCGGAGCCTGGTTCTCGATTTTCGGAGCCATCAGGCCGTGTGCCTCGGTTCAAGACCGCCTAACTACCTCTGTTTGCTCCGGTTTTTGGCATGCACCTTATTTATTCCCTTTTGAGGGATACTGTGGTCTGAGAGACCCACTTCGTGGTCGAACACTACTCCTTGCCTATCGATTACCGGGGCCTCGGTCACAGATTTCGACCCCGAACCTTTATTTTGTATCGGTTTTCGTTCATTTTTGGCAGGGACCTCTGTTTCATCATCAAGAAGGTTGTAGAAGGGTGGGAGGCCAGTAATTGTTTCAGCAACCAGTTATATTCCTTCATCGCCCTCCGACGCTCGTTTTTCTCACTTCAAAGCCAATGTTGACCACCCTAAGGCCACTTTCTTCAACTCCAAACCACATATTTGTGTTGTACACACCTGGGAGGACACAAATATCACATGGCCGGCCAGTAATTCCATCTGACCCTTTTGAACCCCTTTGAAAAATGGCTTGTTCTCTCTCCTGTTTCATTTCCTCCAGTTTTGGACCACAGGGTTGTGTTGAGGGCACCTGGGAGGACATCAATTGGTGGTGGCCGGCCACTAATTCAACTTGGCCTTTTTGACCCCTGGCCGGCCGGCCATAGGGGATGGCCGGTCGGCCACTTGTAGCTCCAATACTTGGCCGGCCTTGATCCTTACAGGTGGTACATTACAGCTGTATACTTTTTTTCCCCCCAAAATCTGTATCTGGGGGGAAACTTTTTGGGGGGAAACTTGGCTTGTTTTCTCCTTCATTTTTCCCTCCTTTTCTCCCTCTCTTTGGCCAATATAACCAGCCTCCCAGGTCTGGTTTAGAGGTTGGAAAAAATTGCCTTGAGCTTGCATATACATCCCTCCTCTCTCTCTCTCTCTCTCTCTCTCTCTCTCTCTCTCTCCTTTCAAGCTTCAAAACATCAAGTTCTACACCCCTTTCTTCATCACACCTAGCACTACACTACCACTTCCATTTCCAGCAGCTTGGAGCTCTTCTCAGAGGCTAGGAGGCACCATTTTTCAGTCCAAGAGGCAGCCAAGGCTTGGTCTTCAAGGGTAAGCACCATTTCCCCATTTTCTAGCTCATTTTTGTACCATTCCTTAGCCCTCTTTGCTTACTGTTTTCAGCTCCGGCCATAACTGGAAATGTCATTTTTTTGAGCTCATTTTTCTGTTTCATTAGAGGTCTTACGCTGTTTGGGACCCCTATCTTGCACTTGCTTCATTACCCTTCTTTATGCCATAATTTTACATAGTATTTTTGGCCTATGTGTAATCTGTTTTGGAGCATTATATAAACTGCAGATAGGCTTATTTTGAGCCCTTATTCAACATTGAAGAAGGGCTCACCACTGTTTGGGACCTCCATGTATAACTTGCCATTGTACCCCTCTTTGGTCCCCATTGTTGCATGATTTATTAGCTTATTGAGCTTCTGTTTTTGGACCTTCATCTGAACTTAAAAGAGGCTTATTTTGACCCCCTCTTCATGTTTCATTAAGGGTCTATGGCTTTTTGAGACACCCTTTGTATACTTCATGTTATAGCCCTTTTGGTTGCCTCATTTTGCATGATATTTTGAGCCTATTTGTACACTGTTTTGAGCTTGGACATCAACTATAAAAAGCTTTATTTTTGGTCCCTCTTCAACATTGTTGAAAGGCCCTCACTTTTTTGAGACCTCCATGCACCACTTGCTTCTTTGCCCCTTTGTTGGCCTATTTCTTGCATAGCATTTTGAGCATACTTGTATCTGTTTTTGGGGTTTGTCATAAACTGTAATACATCATATTTTTGGCCCATATTAAATATTTTAGAAGGCCCCTTCTATGTTTGGGGCCAGCATTTGTGAGTTGCTTCATACCTCTCTTCTGGGGCCATTTTTGCATGCTAATTTAGTCCCATTTGTACCCACTGTTTGGCCATGCATTGAACTGTAAACATGCTTGTTTTGGGGCTGCCTTGCTTCTGTATTTACACTTCATGTTCAAATTATGCATGCATTGCATAGCTATAGGCCATTTCATGCGCCAAGTTTCATGTTTCGGGATTCGTTCCATGCATCGGGTATCAGTTTGCCATGATTCGGGGCTGTTTTGCATCTCATTTTGCCTCTGAAATTTGCATGCTTGTATGCCATATTCGATGTCTTGCCATGTCTTGTTAGAGTGGCATTTTGGTGCCTTAGGGTCGGTCCTCGGTTTGCATGCACGCGTGCACGTATTTCGAGTTGTCTCATTTTTATCTTATGGCCTCTCATGTGAGTATGGCTGAGGTCCACTCATGTTCGTGTAAGTCCATATTGCATTGTGTATGCCATTTCATTTCATAGCATTATGTATGTTAGGATGTATGTTAGTGCATTGTGTATGCCATCTTACCTCGTGCATCGTGTATGCCATTTCATAACATTGTGCATGTTAGGTTGCACCTTAGTTTGCATTCATGCATGTCATGCATATTGCATTGTGCTTGGGATAGGAGTTAGCCCGAGCACGAGAAACGAGGGACGTTTCGTACTTCGAGTGACGGAACGTGTCTCAATTCCCAAATCACCGACACTCCGGATCATCCATGATGGAGTTAGGTTTTGTCATGTTTTCACGTGCATTCATTCTATATTGAATTGTGCAATTCGGCTCCTCGGCCATCATGCATCGATATGCGTGATTGGTGGCACGAGGATCGAGGCATGCATACATTTGTGAAAATACATTGCCATGCCCATTTCCTGCTCTCTGTTGTAGCAAAATCAAGAATCAGCAGTCTTCCGAGGCTTGGCACGCATTTCAAGAACAGGTGCAAACAAAGGCTAATTGGGGCATCGTAGTGGATTTCCACGCAAGGCAGCCCAAACATACATCATTCATCAGAGTTGAGGCAGTTCCTAGCTTGCATGCCAGTTTATTATTTTTCTTAGTTAATTTGTAAATTAATTAGGGATTTGTATATATTTGGACTGTATTATTTGGACTGTAATATTTATTTGGGACTGTATATTTATTCAGACCCTCTGCGCGAGGGCAATGTTGTAATAAGTGTGCGTGAGTGTGATGTATGTCTTCCAACCCCACGTCTTTCTTCCCTTTTATTTACCTGCTTATGATGGTTAGATTAGGGCATATTTCAATTAGCATACAGTATGATAGCATGTTTGCATTCATTCATCTATTTTGCATGCACCGGGCTCGGTGCATCATACAAACTGCATTGTATTTCAATTCCAAGTTGAGTACTTGTTAGCTATAGCATTCCGTATGCCATGTTTAGAATAGCCGAGCCTACTATAGTTTGCATTTTTGCATGTGTTGTATTAGGCATTTCTGTATATTTAGGATCATGCATGGATTTCTAATCAGTTTCTGTTTTGGCTTAGAGTACTCGGTGAGTTTTTATGTTTTAGCATCCTTGCATGCGTGTGAGTGACTGCCATGATAACATGCTTTCCATGAGGCTATGTGCTTATGTGACATATCTGCCTGAATGCCTGTGGGTGGAGGTTGGGTTACTTGGATTGGAATAATTCATCAAATGTTTGTTTTAAGCCCACTAGATAGTGGCAAAATCATGTTTTCTAAGCCCACCTGAGGGTGGCAAATTCATGTCTTAGCCTACTTGCGAGTAGCACTATCAAACCATTTTCAAAAACAAACATGAAATGTATTGTTCCAATTCAGGCGATCCAGTCTATACTTATATGCTGTGCGCATCTCATAGTAACCTAGGCTAATAACCGGAATAAGAACGCACAATGTTTTCAAAACTTGATATCATGGTTAGTAGAGGCCGGTCTTTGATCGGAAGCGGGTGCTCACGAAGTGACCTTCCCCAATCGTACCCAAGTTCCCGAGCCGAGACAACTTTGGTGATGACGGACACGTGGCCTTTGGCACCGAGTCAGGGTTTCCTAAATTTTCCCATTAAAAAATATTTAGGTGGCGACTCTGTATCTGGTAAAGCAGTCCATGTTTGGCACTTCTTTCAAAAAAATCAGTTTTCTCAAAACGATTTGCCAGATTTGGACTCTTTGGTTCAGACTAAGAACCGTGACATTTGAGTCCTTGAACTGTAGTGAGCCCAAACGAACGGAACGGGACTTAACCCTCCCGGGGCGTTCGGGGACGTCTATAACAGTCTAATATCTGTTGCACAAGCAGCGTCCAACATCCATGGCTCAGCAAAATTGCCATTCATAGTTACAGATGGTAGAATATTATTTGTAACCCATTTTCCCATAACCTATCAAAGGTCTCATACACAAATTAATGAGGCTCTCGACTTGTTAATAAATCTCAAAAAGAGAAATAATTTGGATCTTCCGTTAGAACTAGCCATGACTGCGGATGATGTAGAACATTTTTGGAATGAGCAATACAGCCAAGATCCGGATTCCCCTCCATCAGAGACTGATGAAGAATATCACAATCTCATCAACAGGATAGAAGCATAGTGGACCCCACTATCAAATTCAGTTGTCTCCTGATCGACTCTAACCTTATTCAGGACATGTGGAGCAATCTGCATTATTAGGCGGAAAGTGATCAGCCACATCCTTTCAGCCGACGCTACACAACAAAGCAGCTCAGCCAAAGCTTATCTACAACAGTCTATCTCTTGGAAAACCGCAGAGGTAGACAGTGTGTATCGGTGTATATAATTGTAAAAATTGTAGCAAAGAGCAAATAATTGTAGTCTTTCTTTTAACCATTTTCGTCTCTTTGTATTTATTTTTTGAAGACTTTTTATAAAGCCTATGACTAGGCTTGACTAGGGTGATAGAAATTTTGCAACTCTTGGCCGTAAAAGTTAGATATGTTAGATATGCATTAAGTTTGGTTTTGTTTGTATTTACCCTCTTGTAAGTCTATATATTGGCATTTATGCTAACATAATGGAGTATGTAAATTCTCTCCATCTTTGAGCTCACTACTAAAGAAACAGCCTTTTGAGTCGGTTTTTTGAGTCGGCAAATTTTACCGTCGCAAAAGTTAGTCTTTTTGAGACGGCACAGAGTTACCGACGCAAATACCAACACTTTAGCGTTGCATTGCTATTTACACAAAAATTAATATTTTATAGTATTACTTGAGACGGTTGAATTTACCGACGCAAAAGATAGACCTTTTGCGTTGGCAAATTTGTGTCAACGCAAAAAATTAGACCTTTTTGTGTCGGCAACTGATGCCGTAGCAAAAAAAAAAAAAAAATTTATAGCCAAGATATATATATTTACTTGATTATATTTAATAAATATATTTATTTATGCATATACTTTTATATTAATATTGAGTATATATACTATAAATAATATATATCTCATTTAAAATTTGAAAGAGGTATAGTGGTGAAGTGGACGTAGTGTGGTGACTTTGGGTCAAATCTCTCAAATGGAGTGGATTCGAAACTTGGGAGCCTCAATGAGAAAATTATGGGTTAAATTTTTAAAAACATTTAACCACTTTTTGAGTCGGCAATCTACTGTCTCAAAAAATTAAAACTTTTTATGTCGTGATTCTGACTCAAAACCTTTGCACCCCACCATTTTCGTCTCTTGAGTTGTCAATAAAATACCATCGCAAAAAGTTTTTGTGTTAAGAATATATCTTTATTCTTGACGGTATTTACGCCGACTCAAAAACCTTATTTTCTAGTAATAGCTTCTTTCTTTGTCTCTAATTTCTCTATCATAATTCCTTATTCTATAACTCCATCATCATTTCATAAGAAAAATATTAAAAAGCTCCTTTAGGAGAAGTTGACTGGATGGTATAGTCTAACCCATGGGTTCACAATGGTCCCAGGTCAATGGTTTGATTTGTTTATTTTTAAAATTTTTTGTGTAGATCACTTATTAAAAAAAAATGAGATTGGTTGATTTCATAGTTATAATTACATAATTTTATTATATTTATCATAAACTCACATGCCTATGGTTATTAGATTAATTTGATTTTTTTTTTTAAATAAATAATCTACAAATAGGAATTGTATTATATTCATGTTTAGATATGTGGGGACTTTAAGGCATTGCTTTTTAGTTGATTTAAACATCAGCAGGCCTTGCGAATTCTATGTCCAATAACACTTTTTTTTTTTTTTTAAATGTTATATTTTTGCAACATTACGTAATTAGAGTGGACATGACAAGAATCCCATATAATTAATTACTAAACACTGAACAGGAAATCATAACCACAAATAAATTTTTTTTTTTTTATTTTTATTTTATAACCAAATATCCGGACTAATTTACGAGATGAAAGTGCTACATAACCTCTCTCCATATATATAGCTGATCATCATCTAGCCAACAAGTACAGAGCACCAACACTACAATGGAAACAACGTAATATATAACATGAGCACACTACCACTAGTACTAGCTGATCATACAACACTAACTCAGAAAATATAAAAAAACAAGGTCACACTACAATGGAAACAACATAATTGATAACATGAGCACACTACCACTAGTAAGCCGATCATACAACACCAACTCAGAAAATATAACAAACAAGATCGGCTGGTAATGACTCTTATTTCAATTCATACCCATAGTACAAAGACACCGATCAGTCGGAATGGGGAGGTGATGGAACTTTGTGGGGTGGCTTGTGGGCAACATATGGCTTGTGGAAGTCTTCAACTTTTGCCACCGGAGGGTGTCCGGGGTGGTGACCATGACTTGGTGGCTTCTCTCCCTTGGGAGGTTTGCCAAATGGGGTTGGTGGTTTGTTCTCAAGCTTCTCACCCCTAGGTGGCTTGTGCTCTGGTGGTGGCTTCTTTCCCTTGGGAGGTTTGCCAATTGGGGTTGTTGGTGGCTTGTGCTCTGGTGGTGGCTTCTCTCCCTTGGGAGGTTTTCCAATTGGGGTTTTTGGTGTCTTGTGTTCTTCTAGTAAGTGCTTTTCACCCCTAGGGGGTTTTCCAAATGGGGTTGGTGGCTTGTGCTCATATGGTGGTGGCTTCTCTCCCTTGGGTGGTTCTCTAATTGGGGTTGGTGGTTTGTGTTCTTCTAGTAAGTGCTTTTCACCCCTAGGTGGTTTTCCAAATGGGGTTGGTGGCTTGTGCTCATGTGTTGGTGGCTTCTCTCCCTTGGGTGGTTTTCCAAATGGGGTTGGTGGCTTGTGTTCATATGATGGTGGCTTCTCTCCCTTGGGTGGTTCTCCAATCGGGGTTGGTCGTTTGTGTTCTTCTAGTAAGTGTTTTTCACCCCTAGTTGGTTTCCCAAATGGGGTTGGTGGCTTGTGCTCATATGGTGGTGGCTTGTCTCCCTTGGGTGGTTCTCCAATTGGGGGTGGCGGTCTGTGCTCTTGAGGGGGTGGTATGTCGAAATCAGCAAATGAGGGAGTGGTGAGAGCTACCACTGCAAGTAAAAACACTAGAAAGCACTTGGGAGACATTTTTTTTGAATGTAAATGGTGGAATACTACGTGGTGGTACTGCCATGCTAAGTGGACTTGGGTGGCCTTTTATAATGATTTGGAGGCTTTGTATGAGCGACACGTGTCTTCATCATCTTGGGCATTTGGTTTTGGATATATGGACCGTGGGTGCTTCCTTTTTTTTTTGAACTGGAAGGTGCCCTGAGGCTACAAAGGAAAATCAGAGGCCAAAAGAGCCTTAATACCAGAAGGAAGGTTGCGTTCCCAGTCTAAGGGAAGAAGGTCATGGAGGTGAGCATTGGCCAGCCAATGGGCCACTCGATTGGCTGTTCCGGGGACCCAAGAAAAAGCTAGAGATAATCGGCTGAGTTCGAATGTCATGGAAACACGCTCTGCTTTCCCATGTAGGAACCAGTTTTGTATGTTTTTCTCGAGAAACCAATGTGATTGGTGTAGATTATGGTCCCACTGAGTCGAGAAGTTTGACAATTGAGACAGTGGTGCCTACATTGGCCAATTTTGACCGAATAGAGCATGTAGAGTCACTTTTGGCACCTTCCTTTCTAATGCAATTTTTTTCTTCTATATTTGTACGAGATACCATGCACATGCAAATCTAAATTGAGATTAAATTTCTTCGCAGAGCGGATTGTAATATAATAGAGTGTTGGTCCAAAATAAATAGTACTTAGGCCTCGTTTGGGAACCTTCTTTTTTAGTCAAAAAGTCAAAAAGTTACTAAATTAGCCAAAAAGCCAACAACCCATATCAAAAAGTCAAAGATTCTCTTTTCTCTCTACTTTTTGCACATCTTTTCGTAAAAAGCCAAAAAGTCATCCCAAACATACTAGTTTTTTTTAGCTCATATTTTAGCCAAATAGCAAAAAAGTTACTAAATTAGCATGTTCCCAAACGAAGCCTTAGACTATTTAATTAGAAATGATATACATTTGACTACTAGTCTAATCTTTACTAAACTAACCATGGATTAATAAATTTATTGGACATAGAATCCAATTCTACACCTCAATCTCATAAACAAAACAACCCCTAACACTTCATTTGGATGGAGGGGTTTGGTGAGAAGAAAAAAAAAAAAGAAATTGTGAAAATATGAAACTCTTTCACTCGTTTAGATGGTTAAGTTGGTGAGAAATTGTGAGAAATTTTTTTTCACCAAACCTATAAAATTGTTTCTCACCAAAAGTGGTGAGATTTTGTGAAAAATAAATTAGATTTAATAATAAAAAAAATTAAAAATACTAAAATTACCTTTATGAAAAAACATACCCTATTAATATAGAATGTTATTTTGATAAAATAAAATATAACATTTCCTCTTCTTTTTTTTTCCTCTTATTTACTCTATCCAAACAAGATAAGTGAGAAATTACATTATCTTTTCTCTTATTCATCCAAACATAATGGTGAAAAAACATAGGTTGCGTTTGGTTGTGTTTTGTAAATGTGATTTGAGAGTATGAGTTGTATTTTGAGTTTGTGTGTTGTAGAATTATAATTTGAGTGTAGAAAATTTGTTTGGTAAAGAGTTTTGAAAATAGTTTTGGAAGAGAGGTTTGATTTGAGTAGGAAATTGTTGATGTGATATTTGATATGTGATACAAAAATTTACAACTCCTAACTAAACATACAACTCAAAATTATTTTAAAGCACATTAAAAATTAAAAAAATTTCAGAAAATATTTTTCCCAATTATATAAATCAATTGCAAAAAAAAAAAAAAAAAAAAAAAAAAAAAATTGTACAGCAGAGGACATCCGGGTGGATGTCCCCAAGGACGTCCGGGTGGTAGTCCCTAGGGACGACCGGGTGGTCTTCCCCTGGCCAAAAAAAATACAAGAAACGCGCAGAATGGACAGAGCTTTCGGCAGAGTTTTGGAAAATTAATTCCAAAACTCTTACCAAACATGGAGCTGAAACTAGCATGTAGAATCACATTTCAAAAGCACAACCAAACACAGCATTATTTCTTTTCTTTTCTCATCTAAGTGAGAAATTACAATTATTTATTTTTTCACCTCCTCTCATGATCTAAATCGAGTGAAAATGTATAATGTTTGTAGTGAAAGAGGAAGAGAGGTGATAAGATGGGAGAGGGTGGTCCTGGTGCTAATTTTTTTTATTCTTTTATGAGTTGACATATGCAGATTACTAAAAGTGGTTATCAAATTTATCACCAAAGCATACATTTGGGCACGTAAATCTTATATTCTTATACTTGTGTAATTTACAATTTTCATTTATTTATTTTTTTTCTATTATTGTATATGTAGTCCAATTCTAGGTAGAAATTCCGCAATTCCTAGGAGGCTTAACATCAAATCTAAGTTTGTTCCCAGAAAATTGTACTCATCCAAGCATGAGTGAAGGCATAATTGCGAAAAGAGTAGAGAAATGTCATCAAATTGCTGCTCAAACTAGCTTATATGAAGAGTATTACAGTAACTAGTCACAGATTTCACATTGCATGAGCTTGATCTGTTTGGTACAACTTCTTATAGACTAAAAATAAATAAAAAACAAAAATTAAAAGTACTCATTATCCCTCCATATGATACAGCTGAAAAACCATTAGATATAAGAAACTCTAAGCCCTTTATTTATTTGTATCTTTGTAACAAATCCATAGGGCTACTAATTTGTCATACATTTCCCTTCTTCTTGTATAATAATTAAGCCTATTGTGCTTCATTATAATTTAATGATTTGTGGACATTAAATAGTTATGCAATGTTGAACAAAATTTGGGGTCTGAATGTCAATACAACAATGGGATTGGTCTAGTGGTGTAAGTTTGAGACTTAAGAGTTTACTCCTTTTTAGATCTCAGGTTTGACACGTCTTAGGTGTTATTAATTCATATGTCAGGTCATTCCATACAAAATTCTGCTCTGACTTTAATTAGGTCTCCCACTAGTGAGTGGTGAGATTAGTTCTCTAAGATCAGTCGATGTGCTCGCAAACTGACTTGAATACTCTGAGGTAAAAAAAAGAAGAAAAAAAAACAGTGGGATTGAATCCATCGTCGGCAGGACACTTTTTCACCATATCTGGTGGATTTTACTTTGGAATATGCCCTCCTCTTAAGACTCACTTCCAATTGTTTTTCTGCCATTTTTTAGTGATCTAAACTTAAGGGGCTCGCGTTCAAAAAAAAAAAAAAAAACCTTAAGGGGCTCTGTATGGGTCCCTTTTAAAAGTTGGGAAAATAAGAAATTATGAGTGCCCATTTTTCATGCTTTCGAACCCTGCCTTAATCTGTTGTGGGTCCTGGGAAATAAAATAATTTTCTTTACTTCCCTGACAGGTAGTGAACAAAATTCTTGATTTTCATTAGTTAATTAGTGAGTTGATTTTCTTTTTTTTTCTACCGTTAACCAAGTGAGTACACAAAATGCGAACTCCTTATTAATTCCACCTCTTTTTTATTAGGCCATGAGATTATTCATGTCCATTCACAAAACATACTGGACTTGTTTAACATTCATCTTTTAAGTTTTCAAAACTTAGTTAATATATTTTAGAGATTCTTTCATTTTTTGTCAGTTAATTTTAAATTGAATGTTTTAATATAATATCAAAGTTGAAACTTGAATGATTTTCAATAAATTAAGTCTCTGTCCAAGTCTATTCTCTCGTCTCCTATTTCTTTGTCACCTTCGTATTTTCATTTAATTAATATATTCCAAACCTCTCAATTCATTACTAATTGATTTTTAGTTAAATTAAAAAACAAATCATGGGCATTAATATACTGTCACTTGTGCAATTTACAATAAAACATGACATTTTACAAAGGTTTGGAGCCCTTGTGGACGGGACATTTTCGCCATCTAGTGCATCTATCTTCGAGATAGATTCATGGTAAAAGTCAAAAAAGTTAAAAAGCATACAAGTTGTCATGCTATTTTATTTATTTAAAGAGTTAAAAAATAAACCCCGAACATCTTCTTAATACAATTTTGATCTCTGTTGCCCATGATACAATAATTTTCATATCTTACTTAACCAAAACATTAGTTGAGAAAAAAAAGTAATGCTATAAACACGAATTAGTGTATCAACTGACATACCAACTAAATACAATATTAAGTAGGCCAATGTTAAGTGGTGGAGTCCACATTGATATCTTGCGTCTTAGTTAGTGTGTTTAGTGGCAACTTCAAAAAAAAAAAAAAAAAAATTCAAAATGTTTACTGTGCATACCTTAGGAATTTTTTTTTAGGATAAACATTTAAAATTTTAATTTTTTAGACTTTTCAAATCACACAAATAAATAAAATAAAATAAAATTCTATATGTAGATATCATTGTTTCAAAAAATAAAATATAGATACAAAAAATATATATAAATATATTTTGTTTTTATCACTAGCATGATAAAAGAAAAAATGACAAAAAACTCTTTTAATTTAAAGGGTAAATTACAAATATACCTCTTGAGATTTGCTTAAAGTACAGATTCTACTATGTGTTTGAAAAATTATAAATACCTCATTGTTAGTATTTTTTATTTAACAAAATTAACTAAAAAAATTAAATTCATAATTGCTCTCCTATACAATAATAAAATTACCTAAATTATTAATTGAAACATATTTCCAATATCATTAAAAACTGTTAATTGACTTGATGATTTATTAATAAAAGGGGCGATTTGTTATGAAATTAGAAACCTTAGGGGTGGAATGTAATTTTCAAAACCACATGGGCGATTCGTATTTTAATCAAATGTCAGAGAGTGTATTTGTAATTTACCCTAATTTAAATTGAGATAAATTATAAAACTATTGATCAACATTAACATTCAAGTGGTATACTTATTGAAAATTGTAAAATTATATAATTTTGTCAAAGAAGTACTTTGCATAGGCTGAGGAAGTAAAACTCTAAAACATGTTGTGTGTTCACTTCACTTCACAAAACATATATATTGATCAAAGGGTTATGGATTGGATTAAATATTCAAGAAAGTGGGCTTGGGTGGGTGTTCATCTGGAAGGTGGATTAGAATGTTTAACATAAAGTTTTGGATTGAATTATATATATATATATATATATGTATCAAATAAAATAAAAAAATCCAGGGTGTTCAATTGAACACCCAATGGTGGTTGTAGAGTCGTCCCTAAGGCTTGGTTTGGAAACAGGCTATTTTAGTAACTTTTTGCCTTTTTACGAAAAGGTGTGCAGAAAAGTAGAGAAGTGATGTGATGTGTTTTAGTTGGCTTTTTAACTTTTTGACTATTTTAGCCACTTCCCAAACATAGCTTAAGTGTGTTTGTTAGTACACTAATCCGTGCTTCTAACATTATTCAAGAAAAAACTAGTCAATTTACATGGACATCATATGGTACATGTCAAACACGAATCAGGAACTATTATGGAGGTGTTTGGTGCAGTTTATTTTAAGTTAAAAGCTAATAATTAGAAAGCATAAATTAAAAGCACACATTCCCCAACTTCTAAATAATCGATTTTTCTTAGTTTATTTAAATTATTTCTGTCTAAAAAGCTATAAACAGAAGCTGCACTAAACAATCTGACATAGATTCCTAAATTAAAATAAGCTATAATCACCCCTTATAATTCACGCTAAACACCCCCTATATCATCTACAATTTTTTTTTTTCGCTTAATATAAAATGATGAACTCACCTCCTTTACTGATCAAAAAAATCATGCGGCACCATGTGTGCATGCTATTAGGACACACCGAATAACGTCTCTTAGTTTTGAGATTTAAAGAACTCTTGTAATTTTTGAGTGAGTTAAATTGAATGGGCCCTATCTGATCCTTTTGGAGTTGCAAAGTTGGAAAATTCCAAAGTGGAAAGGAACGTTTTAGTCCAAGTGGTGGCCAACTTTGGGTCCCTCCACTCTTCCAAACATAAACCATTTTCAAGCTCTGTCTCTTGTTTTTTCAACTCCAAAGTCCAAACTGTAAATGTGGTTTTGGAACAATCCACAGTTTTAGCTTATATTATACCTACCGACGAGAAAGAAATACATGTATATATAATGCAATTATTTTATATATATATATATATATCTATGTGACCAATGATATTGTGATGATCATACTCCACAGTTTTAGCTTATATTATACCTACCTACGAGCAAGAAATACATGTATATATAATGCAATTATTTTATTAATATATATACATATATATATATATATAGGACTTTTCTTAAGTGTGCAACTCTTGAGGCGTAAGTGTATATAGGACTGCAAACAAAAAAGGCGTAAGTGTAAGGCGTAAGTTGCACACTATAACAGTACCCATATATATATATATATATATCTATGTGACCAATGATATTGTGATGATCACACTTGTGTACAAAAAATTATTTACCATTCATGTATCATTATTATATTAATTTGATGAATTCTATCATTGAATATATATTTTTAATATTGTAATGATAAATGATACTATAATAATAATAATAATAATAATAATAATAATAATAATAAGTTTAAAAAATGTTGTGACAATCTGTCCTACTATCCCTATAAAACATTGGCTTTTTGTTAACATATGCCATTAGAGTTTAGGTTAAGAAAATATTAAATGAGTATAAATATTTCCATTTATTGAGAAAGAGTAATTTTACATTTACTATCTCTTTATACCACTTTTAATGTATAAGAAAATGCTATAGACCCCAAATAAATGAGTAGTGATACATAATTCTAAAATAGTAATTCTAATGGAAGCTCTAATGAGGTGGAAGAGAGAGATAGAGAGAATGTTCAGTTCAGTTCCAGATTAGTCCAGAATGTTCAGTTTATATCACATTGATAATCAAGTTTGTTATAATTGTTTTGTAACTGTTAGTAGTTATAAAGTTAGATATAGGATAGTTACATAACTGCTTTAATATTCTGTATAAATATGCAACTCTGTAACTGAGATTTAAAATCAAGAGATATTTTTCATTTCTTCTACAAATTCTTCATGGTATCAGAGCTTTATGACGAGCAACAGAACCATCAGAGTTTTTCTTGAGACGAAAAACCCATTTGCAACCAATAACATGTTTGTGACTAGGAGGAGGAACCAAAACCCAAGTATTTTGACGTTGAAGAGCTGTAAATTCGTCAGACATAGCAGCAGCCCAAGCAGGGATAGTAAGAGCCGTAGACCATGTGGAAGGTTCAATTAGAGAAGAATCTGTGGAAGGTTCAATTAGAGAAGAATCAGGAGGAGAAGAAACAGTCAAATGAATAGGAAGCTTATGCTTAGACCGAGTTACCATGGGATGAGTGTTAAGAGAAGAAGTTAAAGGAGCATAAGCACTTAAATCAATGTGCACAGAATCAATAGGAAGTGGGGAGTTTGAAAAATCAGCAGATGAGATAAGAGAAACAGCTGTAGGCATAGCAGTCGAGGGAACAGAGACAGGAACAGCAGGACTAGAAGGAACCAGAGTAGCAACACCAGTTGGAGAAACAACAGACGGTGAAGAGACAGAACGATGGATACAGAATCTGAGAAACGAGGATCACCGCAATGGACTAAAAACAGAAGAATTAGAACTAGAAGGAGAAGACTGAGACATAGTAGATGAGCTAGAAAGAGGTGGCCAAAAGAAATCATGAAGTTGAGATAAAGAAGGGACAGTAGAAGAGGGTAGAGAAGAGTGAGAGACAAAAGGGAAGACAGTCTCATCAAAAATAACATGTCTAGAAATAAAAACTTTTCCGGAGATAGGATCAAAACACCGATAACCCTTAATGGAAGGATGATATCCAATGAACACACAAGGCACAGACCTGGGTTGGAGTTTATGAGAAGTGTAAGGTTTTAGCCAAGGAAAACAACGACAACCAAAACTTTTGAGAAAATGAAAATCCGGAGATTGATGAAACAATATCTCAAATGGAGTCTTATTATGCAATTTGGAACTAGGCAAACGATTGATAAGAAACACAGAAGTAGCTAAAGCATCAAACCAAAAAGAAAATGGTAGGGCAGATTGATGAAGAAGAGCAATAGTAGTAGTAATTAAATGTCTATGTTTACGCTCAGCTACTCCATTTTGAGAAGGAGTATGAGGACATGAGAGTTGATGAATAACACCATTGGTTTTAAGAAATTGCTCAAATTGTGTTCCAGTAAAGCTCGATTGGTTGCTAAGGGATATCTTCAGGAGGAAGGTATTGATTATCATGAGACTTTTAGCCCGGTGGCTAAACAACCTACTATTCGTGTTTTTCTTAGTGTTGCTCTTCACTTCAACTGGTCCATTAAGCAGCTGGACATCTCCAATGCCTTTCTTCATGGCATTCTTGAAGAAGAAGTGTTTATGGACCAACCTCCTGGTTTTATTGATTCTACTTATCCTTCCCATGTGTGTAAATTGCAAATAGCTCTCTATGGCCTTAAGCAAGCTCCCCGTGCATGGTACTCCACTTTTTCTTCCTTTCTCCTCACTTCTGGCTTTGTTAATAGTCATTGTGATTCCTCTTTATTCATTCATCATTCTGCCTCTTCCATCATTCTCCTGTTGGTGTATGTGGATGACATACTTATTACTGGGAGTGATTCTGCTCAAATTGCCAAGCTTATTACTCATATGCATTCTCAGTTTTCCATGAAGGAACTGGGTTCCATCTCTTATTTTCTTGGTCTATCTGTGTTACCCACTTCGGATGGTCTGTTTTTGTCTCAACACAAATATGCATTTGAACTTCTTGCCAAAGCTGGCATGACCAACTGTAAGTCCTATTCTTCTCCCATGGCTACTAAACCTTCCTCTTCTCTTGATTTTTCTACTCCCTTTGCTCAGCCAGCTTTGTATCGTAGCTTGGTGGGTGGTTTACAGTATCCGACTATAACCAGACCTGATATTGCATTTGTTGTCAATCATGCATGTCAATTCATGCATGCTCCCACTGTGGCTCACTTTAATCTTGTCAAGAGGCTTCTTCGTTTTCTTCATGGTACTCTGCATTATGGCCTTATCTTTACTGCTGGTTCTTTGGATCTTCATGCTTTTTCGGATGCCGATTGGGCTGGTAGTGTGCATGATCGCAAATCAACCACTGGATTTTGTGTTTTTCTCGGTTCAAATCTGGTCTCCTGGGTTGCCAAGAAACAGAGCACTGTTTCTCGGTCCTCTACTGAAGCTGAATATCGTGCACTTGCTCAAGCTGCTTCTAAACTGACTTGGCTTCAGATGCTTCTTACTGAGTTACATCTCCCATCTGCTGTTTTCCATGCCCGCACAAAACATATTGCTGTGGATTATCATTATGTGCGTGAACAAGTGGTTTCCAAGAAACTTGTTGTCCAATTTGTTGTTTCTTCTGACCAACTTGCTGATATCTTCACTAAGCCGCTTTCCTCTGCTCGATTTGCTTTTCTTCAGCACAAGCTCATGGTTCGTCCCTCTCCTCTTCGCTGAGGGGCTCGATGAAATACCATTCTGACAATGAAGAAGCTAACAACTGCTGATTCAGATTAGTCCAGAATGTTCAGTTTATATCACATTGATAATCAAGTTTTTTATAACTGTTTTGTAACTGTTATTAGTTATAAAGTTAGATATAGGATAGTTACATAACTGCTTTAATATTCTGTATAAATATGCAACTCTGTAACTGAGATTTAAAATCAAGAGATATTTTTCATTTCTTCTACAAATTCTTCAGTGTGAACCCCCATCATTAGAGTTCTATTGGAGCTCCCAAATTAGAGCTCCCAAACATTATTGCCAAATAAATTATCAAATTTTTTACCAAATCTCTCACATAGGTATAGAACCTACACAAATCACATGCGTGTGGGTTCTACACCCATATGAGAGGTTTGATAAAAAATTTAGTAATTTATTTGGAGTCCTTAGCATAACTTCAATATATAATCCTATGTATTAGCAAATCATTTAACATAAACGTGAGTGGTGGAACCCGCAATAATGATATTTTAATATATGGAGTGATACATTGAGAGTGATATAAAAAAGGAGGTAGAATTAATTAAAAAATTCTTTTGTCACATAGTGATCAAAATACTCTTTTACAATAAATGTTTTACCTTCTTTTTTTATTTTTATTTTTATTGGTAATAAAAATATAATAGAGAAGATAAAATAATTTTACTATAAAATTCTACATAAGGTTATTTATTTATTATTTAAGGTATTTTTATTTATTTCATTTATTATTTTTTGAAATAAATTGAAATATATATTTATTTTTGTTGTATTATTATATTATCAATGGATTAATTTTTCTTTTTACTTTTTTGTTCTAATATTATACATCAATGGATGAAAATGTAATTGTAAGTGAAATTTTCAATAATGTATTTTACAGAATTGTTTTGACTTAAATAAACTACCAGATGAACAAAGTAATATTATTTTATGTGATTTATAATTTTTTTTATATTGATAATGAAACATTATTATATTTTATTTAAGAAGGCACTATTATTTTATTTCTTTTTATGATGAAATATGAGCTTCCAAATTAAGGAATTATTTTTCTATCCTTTGCAAAAATTATGTCCTACAATTTCTAGACTTGTATCACCACAATTATGGTGTACTTACATATTTTACTTTACTATAATATAATTTTTTTTTAAAAAGGTAAAAATATATGATGATGGTGTTTCGATGGACAACTTTGTTATTTAAAAAATAAGAGTATTTTTGTTCATGTATAAAAGAATCTAACATTTGAAAAACATTAATAAATCTATATTCACTTGGATTTGATATTCCCGATACAAGTGGTGGTTGTTAAATTCATTAATTATTTCTTAACATGGGGCTTGAGGGCGAAAAAGTTTTACATACCAATAGAGTACTAAGTGATATTATTCTTTTATCAATTACAAATATATATATATATATATGCCTTCAAATATTTTCCAAATATCCAATAATATAACTCATATTTTACTATTTTTCATAATCATCATAATAAAAAGTATTACGTAAATATACTCTATCCACGTACAAAAATCAATCCCTAATAGATATTGACAACCTCTACTTTCCGAGATTTTGAGGCGTTCTATGTCCCGGACATTGTTTGTAGCATAGGACCACATGCATTGGAAACGAGCATACCTGTACGTATGAATTATGAAAATGTTGAACTACTAATTTTTTGTTTATACAAAAAATTTTATAAAAATGATGTGTCAATAATATTTAAAAAATTATAAATTGCTGTAATTGACTTTTTAATTTGAAATGACTGGACATACTCCTACCACCTCATTCTATATAAATTTTATATTTATATATCATCAATTCAATTTTGATAAAGTTTGAACTTCAACTAATACCATGGGACTAGCCATGGGCACAAAATGGAATTTTACTTCTGCTAAAATATGTTTAGAAACGTCTGTGTAGATGTCGGTGTGGAAGCTAGTCACGTTTCGACTTTGCATGGGCATGAGCGCCTACATTGACCTTTTTGTCATTTCCCATTTGTGATTGTGACTTTAGAGTAGGACCCTCCACTGTCACAAATTACATAACGCTCCCACTTTTGTTTGTTTAACAAATCTATATCAACTAAAGTTATTTGGTGAAATTAAACTTTATCCTTTGATGTGATCTATAACCAAATTGAGGAATACTAAGATAAATTTCATTATTAAAACAACTGGTTTTTTTTTTTTTTTTTTTTTTTTTTTTTTTTTGAGATAGGTATAAACAATTGGTGTTAGGGAGATCACAGAGAGTGGTATTATGTACTCAATAATTTATCTTCTACGATGAGGCTCCCACTACTCTAATCCATTACAACCAAGCTCTCATTCTATTTATCAAATCAAGTTTCATATCTCCTAAAACTAATTGGTATTAGGAAGGATTTCACTTTTCTTTTCTTTTTTTTTTAAATTTATTTTATTTTATTTTATGGTATTTGACATCTCACCTATATACTTGTTTTTAGAGCAATCTTATAAGGAGTTGTATATCCAATAATCACTATATTGGAAGAACAAATCTCATATTTTATACCCAATATTTATGTTACAATATCTAAGAAAGAGAAGAAGAATATTATATTGAATGTTGTGATAATGTACACAAGACCCCTTTATGTAAGAGGAGAGAAATCTAAGTATGGTAATGAACATATTGAAGAGAGAAACTAAAACATAAAATAAAACTAAAAATAAAATAAAATACGGATAGAACCAAGGCAAATAGATTGCAGAGTTCGAATTGGAGCGCAAGGGCGCTTGAGATAGATTAGAGGCCGGTGCTAATGTCGAGAGATAATTTTTGGTGAGGTCGTACCGGACTGCCATAGAAGAAGCCGAGAGCAAAAAAATCTCAACCAGATGATAGTTTTTAGGGTCATTTTGGACCATTCAAGAACTGGATGTTAAACTAACAAACGTGACACACATTTAACCTATGACGTGGTATTAAACCATGATAGCAACAGATAAAAAAGTATGCTAAGGGGAGGCTTGAAAGGGAACCATGTACGCTAGGGGGGTAGCTTGGAAATAATCCACGTGCGCCAAGAAGTGGCTTGGAAAGGAACAAAAAATGCGCCGATGGGGAAACTTAAAGAGTGTGCCAAGGAGGTAGCTAAGAGAGCGCGCTAAGGAAGACGGTGTAAGAAGTGCGCCAAGACTTAGGTAGTGCACCAAGACTTAGGTAGTACGCCAAGGGGATGACTTAGATAGTATGCCAATGAGGGGGGCCTCGGTGGTGTGCTAAGGAGGCAATTTCGGTGGTGCATTAAGGGAGCGGCTTGGGTGATACGCCAAGGAGGGCGACTTAGGTGGTGCGCCAATGAAGATGGCTTGGGTGGTAAGCCAAGGGATGACTTAGGTGGTGAGCCAATGAGAACGGATTGGGTGGTTTGTATGATATATCACCATGCTTACTATAATATAAGTATATTATCCCTCTCAAATTGAAATAGGTTTTAAAATAGAAATCTATTTGAGATTGAAAGAGATAACTAAGAGAGAGTGGAAGCATACCAAAAAAAAAAATATTTGAATTGCAAGTAAAAATAATAAAATATGATAGAGATAAAACAAAATGAGTTGGGGTAGAAATAAATCAATATAGTGATATTATAGAAAGAAAAAAAAATTATTATAAAAGAAAATTTTATTTTTTCTAGAGAGGGGTAGTGAGAGTGGGTGAATTGAAAATTTGTTGATGGTAGAGGGGGTGGCATCACAGTGGTGAACAAGACTAAAAGGGAATGATGATTAAAATAATAACAATAAAATAAAACAAAACAAAATAAGAATTGGATTTTTTTGGTTTTTTTTTTTTTTTTTTAATATTGTTGAGTGGAAGATGATAACTCGTAAGAGCGACAAGAATTGGGCTTGAAAAGATGGAGAGGTAGACAAAAAGGAAACAAATCACTAAAGGGACCAGCCCATGTGATTGAACAATAGCAAAGCGGCGGACAAATCAGATGAGAAAGACCATATGATATAAAAGAAGGGCGATTGAAATTGTAATGTTAGAAATTTTAAATATTTATTAAATATTTTATATGATTATGAGATTTATATATTTATGTGAGATATTTGATAAAATATTTAATAAAATATTTGAAATTCTTAATATTTTTCTCAGTGAAAACATATGTTCTGTTGTTTAGGACTCACCAAGGCCTTCTGTTGAAGTTGTAGGCGGTCACAAAGCAGTAGGCCACTGGAGTAGGTAATGGAGACGAAAGAGTTGGAGCTATAAATTAAGACAAAAAGTAAAGGTATGTCTTGAAATATTAGCGGCCATCAAAGATAAGGTTCCCCACCGGTTGCCTATGGTAAACTAGAAAAATGGGTTGGATCTTATAGTTTTGATACCATAATACAATATGTAAGAGAGGTAAGGAGAATATTATATTAAATGTTATAACAATGTATAAGATTCCTTTATATAGAAGGAGAAAAACCTAAATATGATAATAAATATAATATGGTATAGATTGTTTTGAGAAGTAGATTAAAAATTAATTTTTTTGACTTTTTTTAGTTTTTTTTTTTTTGAAAAAAACGTATAAAAAAAATAAAGAGATAATATGAAGGTTAAAAAAAAAAACTGCTTTTAACCTTTATCAAAAGAGGTCTAATGTAAAATAAACAAAATATATAATTACTATATTAACAATTTAAATGACATATGAGATATCACGTAATATGATAGATAAATTTTGTAGAAAAATTTAGGACTGAAATCTGAACACACCCCACAATGACTTGTAGTGATTACAGTTTATCGCCATCAGTCGACTTTGTTTTGCTTTATTGAAAAATTATATAATAATTTTGAAACAAGTACACGTGATGTGGCAAATCAATTTTTAGAAAAATATTATGAATCTCAAAAAATTTATTAATTTTTTTTATAATATTGGATCTCACACCTATTTGAAAGATTTAGTAAAAAATTTAATAAATGATTTAGAATTTTTATGTGTGTAAGTCTCACAACCATATAAAAAATGAATAAAGATTGAGAATTTTAATTTGAAGTTCCAAAGAGAGTATTAGTGATGTGGTAAGGAGTGGGAATGAAGTGGAACCGATTTCGAATCAATCGGTCAAATCACTCGACTGCGGCCCATTAGCATGAACCTTTCGTCGGCCAAAACAAACTCATTTTCTTGGCTCCGGAGGTCTCTTCTATTCAAATTAAAAAAAAGTAAGTATGCGGTCCCAAAATCTCCTCCGAGACTTTTGCTTGACTGCCTGCTGAAAGGCCTTTATGTCTTGCACACTACAGGAAATTGTACTTTTGCCGACTAAAAATTTAGTCGGCAAAAGTCCATTTTTAGTCAGCAAAAGTTATCCGTGACCAACATTTTTGGTCGTCACTTTAGTCGCCAATTGAGGGTCAACAAAAGTAATTAGTGACCAAAACTTTTGTTAGTCAGGAAAAAATTAGATTTGCCAACTAAATTTTTGGTCGCTAAATATATCATTACTGTGACTAATCCATTTAGTCGCTAAAACACTTTAGTCGCGAAAAGTGACACATTCCCAACCAAACATGTTAGTCGCCAATTATCACATTCCACGACCAAACATGTTAGTCGCCAAAAGTAATGTTTGCGCGACTAAAAGTTTGGTCAATAATAGACCTATTCGCGACCAAACTCTTTGGTTGTCAAAAGTTTACCAACTAATTATTTAGTCGCTAAATGTATCATTTTGCCTACCAACATTTTGGTCGGCAAAACCACACTTTGGTCGCCAACATCCAACAAAATAAACCTGTAATTGAAGACAAATATTCCATCTAATCCATTCAATATAATCTGTAATTAAAAAGAATTATTCATACCAACAAAGTATCTGAATCATGAATATTCAACAAAATACATAAATCTATTCCTGAACCTGTTTAATAAAAGTTAACAACTATTATAAGTTTCCATCCACAAGTAATTCTAAAGTACATATTCCTCCAATTTAAATTTTTATCCATGTGCATCTATCGAAAAATGTAACTAGTCTACCGAAACATTTTCCATATACACCCATCCAAAAATATAACTACCAGTCTATTGAAATATTTTCCATATACATCTATCCAAAAATATATAATACTTCCAAAAATGCTCATAGCGCCAATTAGTCCTGTACAATTTAGCTTTGTGCACAAGTTCATCCATCTGTACCAAACAAAAAAGAAAAAGAATGTTAAGAATTGAATAAGGTATATAATTTAAGTAAAACTTGTAAAGCTGAACTTACCTGAATAATGGACAAAGGGATAGAATTCACAATGATGCCCTGCGTCCTCTACAAGAAAAAGGCTTAGACTTACTGATGATCAAGATGCCCAGCGTCCTCTGCATTAACTAAAACAAGCAGAAAACCAAAGTTAATGACAATGTCTCTGCTGCAGATATTAACTGAGGGATTATATGGTTTGTCCAAGTTTTGTTTAAGAAATTAGATAATAAGGGCATGTCAACTAGTTAAATTGTTAAAAAGTAGGATGTGAACATATCAACAAGTCAAAATCTTAAAAGCAAGATATTGGCATAACCACTCCTAATCCTACTCATGTTTCATCTTTGCTATAAAATATTTGATAGATGTTTACACTTTTCTAAATACATATTAATTGTTGAAATATTTGATCATTTTTTACTTTTTAAACTTCCATTGGACTCTATTATTTTCTAAACTTTAACTATTTTTCCTTTATAAAATCTTATAATTGACTAAACACTAATTCTCCCACTATGTACTAGAAGAGGCCCATACTACCCCAATTGATGAAATAGCCAAGTGCAATCTAAAATAATCAGGCACTACCCTAAAAATTACCCTAAAGAGAATGGAACTCACTTCGTATCATTTTGTTGCCAGTACAATAAAGTACTGGACCATTCCAATAGGTACAAAATGGGATTGACAACTATGATATCTACAGATACAAAAAATTAAAAATAAATCCCAGGTGAGGAGTATCTCTGTGATTCGTAAATCCCAAGCATTATTAAGATTTCAAACATCAAAACTAATTTGCATATTATGGACGAAGGTTTCCATCACCTAAAGACAGCTCAAAATAATTTTTCCAAGCCAAAAGTAGTGCAGCAACCAAACCCAACAAAGAAAATAATTTGCATATTATGCTCATGGATGTATTCAACTCCTCTAGCTAAATTAAGGGCAATTTGCACCCTATTAGACCGTGGCAATGGGTCCCTATCTAAAAGCAACATTAGTTATACAATCATAAAACAGATTGAAATACCAAGGGATAGAATTCACACTTCATGGATACATAAGAATTTTTCACCTAAACCACGCTATGTTGACTTAAGTTGCCATTCTCAATGAATTCATAGACTAAAACTAATGAACCCTCCACACAGTGACCTATTAAGCGCACCTGCATTGAATTTTCAATAATATTAGTAACACAAACTCAATAAAAATCAACAACTAATCCCCATGTGAACACAAAAAGAACCCTCAGAATTGAGAACTATGTATGATGTGTATTATGCATGTGTATGTTGTTCACAAAAAGGTCAATAGTGCAAAGAACTGATTGTTATTAAAGATTGTTTAATGTACTCTAGTTTTTTAGTGCCAAGCCCTGATGTATATGGTATGTGATACATTGTTCTCTTTTGATTCCGGTTTTTTATTTTTTTATTTTTACCATTTTATTTTATTTGTACATAACATTATATTATTTGTTTTCATTGTTTCATTAATGTTTGTTTCCAAACAAAGGAATTAATTAGGAATATTTGCATAATGCTCCATTTTAGGTCCCAATAATGCTCTGGTCAAGCTATTGTTGTTTGTATCAGACCTCGGAAAAGGATTTGACTGAACTTAGAGAGTGTCCATTTGATCAAGGTGGGTATTTCATTATCAATGGGAGTGAAAAGGTTCTGATTGCTCGGGAGAGGATGAGCACCAACCATGTCCATGTGTTTAAGAAAAGGCAACGTAACAAGTATGCTTTTGTGGCCGAGGTTCAGTCTATGGCAGAGTCCCAAAACAGGCCACCCTGTAGCATGTTTGTCAGGATGCTTTCTACCACAAGTGCGAAAGGGGTAAGCAAAGCATTAGTTTAGGGACACTTAAAAACATGTCCCTAGCATTGCTAAAGGGGTATTAGTGTTGGCAGCACTGCATTAGTCCTTGTGGAGTATTGCAAACACTACATTATGTACACTTTTATGGAAAATTTGTGTTTTTATTGTTTTCCTTTGCAATTCGGATGATGTGAGGAATATTTCGTTGTAAATAAATGCAGGGATCTTCAGGGCAATATATCCATGCTACCCTTCCGTACATAAGGACTGAAATCCCAATTGTAGTTGTGTTCAGGGCATTGGGATTTGTTGCAGACAAGGACATATTAGAGCACATATGTTATGAATTTTCTGATTTTCAAATGATGGATTTACTTTGTCCTTCCTTAGAAGAGGCATTTGTGATTCAAAATCAACAAATATTTATTTTGTTACAGTCTCATCATTTAGTGTTCACTTAGCTGTATGGACAGTTGTTTCTATTTGCCATTGTAGGTTGCATTAGACTATATTGGAAAAAGAAGATCTACTGTGGGTGTCACATGAGATAAGAGGATTAGGTGAACAAACTTGTTGCTTGGTTCATATAGTCATATTTGATTCTTAGCTAACTAGCTTGTCTATTTTGTAGATATGCCAAGGAAATCCTTCAAAGAGAAATGCTTCCACATGTTGGTACCGAGGAGTATTGTGAAACTAAGAAGGCTTACTATTTTGGGTATGTTTAGTTAAGGACTCATATTGGGACTCATATTCCATAAAATGTTACTGATTGTTCTTAATTTCACTAAGTATATTATTCATCGGCTTTTACTTTGTGCCCCTGGTCGAAGGCCAGAAGATGATAGGGATCACTATGCAAATAAGAGACTAGACCTTACAGGTCCTCTACTCGGAGGCTTGTTAATGGTCCTTTATCTGAAACCTCTTTGGATATTATGGCAATTTGAAGGCTCAAATATTTCTATTCTTTTTCTTTTCTTTTCTTTTTTTTGAAAAAAAAAAAAAAGAAATTAGGATCAAGATGCATAAATAGATCCAAATTTTTTGTGTGTGTGTTGGTTTTAGCAATTGAGAAGTTTGGGATTGGATTTTAAGGAGTCATGCCAAGGGAAAAATGCTATTCAGCATACTACAACTCTTAATGTTACAAAAAATGAAATTGTTACTGAAGAAATAAGAGCTATGAAAGGCCCTTTAAACTATCCATATAGAAAGCACATAATGAAACTGAGCTTGAAAAGCATCTGATTAGAACATGAAGATCAAATACAACAGTTCAAATACAAAAAAACTATTTTTGAAACAGAGCATATAAACTAGGGCAATCGCAAAAATCAGAGCTAGCATGGTGTGCACAAATGATTTTGGAAACAACATACGCAATTTATAACATGAAAGAATTAGAAGAGAACTGACTAACTCTTGATTGAGAGTGAATCTGACTGAATTTGCTAGTGTATGATTCTCATCAGCCAAAGAAAATGTCGATGCTGTTTGGTCTTGGAACGACCCGTGCTCCATCTCCAAAAGCAATAATAATTCTGGGGAAACAAGAGAGTACAAAGTCAATCAACAAACAGAAAAATAAAACAAAAATTGAATCTTAATCTACTATTATGCAATTTTCTCAAGCTTTCTAGGCTCTGCATTAACACAAATGTTCATAACTAAGCCTCAATTACTTATGTGCATATACATATATGTTGGATTGAAATGTGTGTGTGTGTGTGTGTGTGTGTGTGTATGAGAGAGAGAGAGAGAGAGAGAGGTTTACCTCAGTCGGCGTTGTCGGGTTTTCATTTTGGGGCAAAACCCTAATAGCTCAATCGGAGGGACGGGTTGAACCAGTAAAGGTATCTGAGACGCCGCACCACCGCTGCCGCTGCTAGTTGTCGTCACTCACTGCTTACCGTCGTCGCTCGCTGCTCGCCATCGTCCCCTTTTCCTACTGCTGCCACTGCTGCTGCTTGCAGACATGAGAGAGAGAGATGGTACAGTATTTTGGAGATTTTTGAAATTGGAAATTTTTTTGTTTAAGGGATTAGGGATTGGAGATTTGAGTTGGTGAGAAACAAAAGGGGGGAAGGAAGGGGGGAATTCGGATAGAAAGAGGGGGAAACGAAAAGAAAAGAAGAGGAGATGCGGTGTGAATGACGTGGTTTTATTTATTTGTTTTGTTATTTATTTTTTTTTTGTAGTTAATGATTTTTTATTTTTATTTTTCATTTTTTTTATTTTTGATTTTTTTTTTTTTTAGTTACTAAGGTTGAAAATTTATTTGTTTTATTTTTATTTTGATGAAAAAAATTACTTTTATTTTTGTTTGATAGAAGTTGGGGTAATATTTTAATGAAAAATATTTTCCATTAAAATAAAGTTAATTTTTTGTGGTCAATTAAAAACATTTTTCTGCGGCCCATTTTTTTTTTTTGGTTACCAAGAATCAGGAACTAATTTTCTATGGTGGAAGAGAGGGAGAGACAGTAGTAATGAAGGTGGTAGATAAGAAGTGATGGTGGTGGTGGTGGTGATGGTGAAAGAAATTAGTGGTGAAGTTGTGGTAGTGGTAGAGGAGATAGAGTGGCGGTGGTGGAGAAAAGGTGATGGTAATAGTAGTGGAAGTAGTAGTGGTGGTGGTAGTGAAGAGCTCGAAAACCAGGAAACCCTAGCTGATGATGAAGAGGAAGAAGATGAAGATTTTCAAAAACACTTTTGAAAAACATCCAAAGCACTCGGCCCATTCCTACAACTTTGGGTAATCTAAGCTGGTTCATGTTTTCTAAGCTATTTTTTGGACCAACTAGGCATCTGAGAGATCTGTTTGAAGTAGCAATCGAGCGCGACTCCGACAATTGAAGCGCGTTTGGTCTATTTCACGGCGATTTGAGGCTCGAGAGAGAGTGAGAGGACTTCGATCGAGGGTCGAGATTGAGCGCTTAGATTAGGGTTTGGCTTGTTTCGAGGGGTGTGGTAGAGAGAAAGTTGAGAGAGATCAAGAATCGAGACAATGACTCAAATCTGATTCAGATCTCGATGATCTTTCGGATCCGGCAGAGGCACCAGTGGAAGAGAAGGAGGATGAGCCCAGCAAAGAGAGAGAGAGAGAGAGAGAGAGAGAGAGAGAGAGAGAGGCACCAGCAGTGAGATGGGGGTGAAGGAGAATCTGTGAGAGAGAGAATAATCTGATTTGTTTAAATAGAGAACAGGCGGGGACAATATTAAATGGTTTCCCTCTAAATTTTCACACCTTTGGCGACAAAAATAGTTTTTGGGCGGCAAATGTTAATAATTGGTGACTAAAATTTTGTTGTAGCCAAAGCTTAATTAACGGCGACTAAAATATTAGTCGGCAAAAAATATTAATTTGGCGACTAACATTTTTTTGGTCAGAAAAAATAAATATACGACGACTAATATTTTTTTGGTCGTTGAAAATAAGTTTTTGGCGACCAAAATTTTGGTCGCCAAAGATAAAAAATAATTTTTTATTTTCTACTCGGCGACTAAATATTTTTAGTAGCCGAAACTCAATATACGGTGACTAAAATATTTTTAGTTGCTAAAAATAAGTTTTTTGGTCGCCAAAGATAAAAAATAATTTTTTATTTTCTATTTGGCGACAAAATAGTTTTAGTAGCCAAAACTCAATATACGACGACTATTACGGCGACTAAAACTTTTTGTCACTAAAAATAAGTTTTTTGGTGACCAAAATTTTGGTCGCTAAAGATAAAAAATAATTTTTATTTTTCATTCGGTGACTACATTGTTTTAGTAACCAAAACTCAATATACAGTGACTAAAATATTCTTAGTCGCTAAAATTAAGTTTTTTGACGACCAAAATTTTGGTCATCAAAGATAAAAACTAATTTTTTATTTTCCATTCAGCGACTAAATAGTGTTAGTAGCCAAAACTCAATATACGGCGACTAAAATAATTTTAGTCACTAAAAATAAGTTTTTTAGCGACCAAACTTCAGATTAACAAACCTGCAGGAACACAAACTTCAGATTAACAACAGATGCATATTTCTTCTAGATGGGTTCTACAGCATTAAAAAGTCCATCGAGCATGAATAAAACATTATAACCAATGAAACTCATAAACTGGATGCTTATTTGACAAAAAGCATAGAAATCTATTTTTATGGCCATGTTACTGTGGATTAGAACATTACGAGAGTCGAATAGCATACCAAATTTTTTTCATTTTTTAGTTTGTTTCAGTCCATATTCAAAAGCAAAGGGGCTAAGAAGCCCAACTGGGACTATATATCTTTTGAGTGCATGAAATTAGCAGGACAACAAATTAGCAGGACAGCAAAGGCGCTAAGAAGCCCAACTGGGACTATATTTCTCTGCCAAACCAATATCTAACACTGTCAGATTACCCTGCAAGCAAAACAGGACAGCAAATGAAACCCAACTGGATTATGGTTCATTTCATTTCAATGGTTAAGGACAATAATCAAGCTTTACTTTAGGGGTTAGACTCACCACCTAACCAAAATCAAGCTTTACGTTAAAAAGTTCCATAATACAGCTAGATCAGCAACACCCAACCAAAATTAACCAGATAATAATATGAAGCCCCATACAAAAATGGATCCATCAAGATACACATTACATTACCTATATCCCATCAAAATCAAAATTAAATAAATTCAATCAAAGAATGCCAAAATCTGCATACATACATAAGTATGAGGCCCATTCCACCTAAGATCAGACTCTATATACATCAAACACACAAATGCACCATAACCATATGCATATATATATAGAGAGAGAGAGCGCATACCTTCGGCGGCTTTGAGCCACATAGCCATGGAAAGAAAAGAATTCGAAACCCAAACAATGGTGACCTAGAGATCTATTGAGGTGAAAACAAATGGAGCGAACATGGAATGGGGTTTCGAATAAAGAATCGACTGTGCTTAGAGCTTGATTGATTGATTGATTAGGGGGGTGGTATGAAGAGATCAGGAGATTTTGGGGGTTTGTTGGAGTCCAAAAACCGCTGGGACGATTGCTTGATTTGGGGTTAGAGTCACCACCTGACACACAACGAGAGAGAGAGCGAGAGAGAGAGAACCTGTGATTCAAGGGCTGCGACGGTGGTGATTGGCACTGGTGGCGGTGGCCGTCTGTGCGTCGCCGTACAGTAGAAGACGGTGAGGGGGCTGAGTTTTGTGACATTTGGTGAGGTGTGTGTGATACACTGTTGTTCACTGCCTATACATCAACATCAACGTGCACATCACTTAATGAAGTGGCGGGAGTTGAAATTTCAACTTTTACCGACTAAATTATAATTAGTCGGCAAATGAATGAATCATCAGGTGTTTAGCGACGAAATTTGTGGTCGGTAAAAGCCCATTTGGCGACTAAGCACTATGTAGTCGGGAAAAAGTGAATATTACAGATTAAATTTTAATTTTTTAGCCTAAATTGTACACCAATAGCGACTAATATACTATTTAGTTGCTGAAAAGTTTAATTTTTTCCGACTAATTTCAGATTTAGTCGCTAATTACAAATATTTGCCGACTAAAGCTTTAGTCGCCTAAGAGAAAAAAAAAATTTATTTTTCATTTTTCATTCGGCGACTAAATATTTTAGTAGCTAAAAATCAATATACGGCGACTAGATTTGTTTTTGTCTCTAAAAGTAAGTTTTTGGCGACTAAAACTTTAGTCGCCAAAAAGGAAAAATAATTTTTTTATTTTCCATTCGGCTACTAAATATTTTAGTAGAGAAAAGTGAATATTCAGCGACTAAAATTTTTTTTTGTCGCTGAAATGACATTTTTGGCGACCAAAGTTTAGTCGCCAAAGAGAAAAAAATTATTTTTTTATTTTCCATTCGGCTACTAAATATTTTAGTAGCCAAAAGTTGATAATTGGTGACTAAACTGATTTTTAGTCACCAAAACCTATACTTTTGGCTACTAAATTTTTTTAGTCGCCAAAAAGTTTTACTTTTGGCTACTAATGTTGTTTTAGTCGCCAAAACCTATACTTTCAGCGACCAAAAATTTTTGCCAATTTGGTCGTCGTAGGTGCATTTTCTTGTAGTGCGACTACATTGTTTTAGTAGCCAAAACTCAATATACGACGACTAAAATATTTTTAGTTGCTAAAATATGGTTTTTGGCGACCAAACCAAAATCTTAGTCGCCAAAAGATAAAAAATAATTTTTTTATTTTCCATTCGGTGACTACATTGTTTTAATAGCCAAAACTCAATATATGGTGACTACAATATTTTTTGTCGCTAAAAATATGTTTTTTGGCGACCAAAATTTTGGTCGCCAAAAGATAAAAAATAATTTTTTATTTTCCATTGGGCGACTACGTAGTCTTAGTAGCCAAAACTCAATATACGGCGACTAAAATAAAAATATGTTTTTTGGAGACCAAATTTGGTCGCCAAAAGATAAAATATAATTTTATTTTTCATTTGGCGACTACATTGTTTTAGCAGCCAAAACTTAATATACGGCGACCACAATATTTTTTGTCGCTAAAAATATGTTTTTTGGCGACCAAAATTTTGGTCGCCAAAAGATAAAAAATAATTTTTTATTTTTCATTCGGCGACTACGTAGTCTTAGTAGCGAAAACTCAATATACGATGACTAAAATATTTTTAGTCGCTAAAAATATGTTTTTTGGCGACCAAAATTTTGGTCGCTAAAAGATAAAAAATAATTTTTTATTTTCCATTTGTCGACTACATTGTTTTAGTAGCCAAAACTCAATATACGGCAATTAAAATATTTTTTGTCGCTAAAAATAAGTTTTTGGTGACCAAAATTTTGGTCGTCAATTCCACAACCAACTTATTTTTGATCTTCCGCAACCAACTTATTTTTTGGTCGCCAAAATGTGACCTTCCACGACCAAATTTGTAGTTGGTCGCCAAAATCATACCACTTTCTGTGACCAACTCATTTTTTGGTCGCCAAAATATGACTTTCTGCGACCAACTCATATTTGGTCGCCAAAAATAATGATCATTCGCAACTAATTAATATTTGGTCGCCAAAAGGTAACTTTTAGCTACCAACTTTTATATTGGTCGCGGAAAGTGGTCGCTAAAAGTGCAGATTCTTGTAGTGGCAGTTGGCTACCTTCCACTTGGCCTCTTCTGCTCTTATATCTCGAATATCCCTAGCCCGGTGATGAATCTTCTTTCATTCTCAAACCTCTAAGAAGTTTTAGAGCAATATCTTTATTGGCGGTTGCGTGACCTTCGATTGAAGCTATTTCTGCGGATTGCGACTGCACCTGGGGTTGGATCAAGGCTCTCAGTAATATGATGCGTGTGCCTATGTTTGTTTGTTTGTTTTTGTTTTTTTTTTTTTTTTTGTTTTTTTTTTTTTTCTCTTGCCACATCGCTAGAACTCTTTTAAAGCTCCAAAAGTAGAACTCTCTATCATTGTTGATAAAAAGTTTAGTAAAAATTTGATAAATCATTTATGATCCCTAACCTAACTCAAATTTTTATTAGCATTCTTCAATCACAAATATGTAAACATGCATAATGTAAAACATTTCTCCAACAATTATGATTGCCATTTTTAAAGTAAGAATAGCAATAAGGACTGATTGATATAAATCATAATCATCTACTGATTCTAATTTGAGCAGAAATTATCTACTTGGAGTTGAAACGTCGGAAAATTTCAAAGTACCAGAATTTTGAGTCCAATTATAGTTTTCTTGACCTTTTTTTTCAACTTGTTTTTGTTTAATAAACTTTTTTTATTATTATTATTTTTTGTCTGTCTAGACTGAATGAAGTTAAAAACTAAAAAAAATATTTGGAACAATTTTTAAAAGCTCACTAAAAAAAATAAGTTAAAATTTTGTTCAAAAACTAAAAATATTAATTTATTTTTTTCAACAAACTTATTTATTTATTTGTTATAAATTTTAAAATTTGAATTAGTATAGATTGACTTAAAAACTATAATATTGAACTTAAAATTTAATTTTTCTAAGGATACTGTAAAAAAATTTAAGTCAACTTTACAGTTTGAATATTCTTAGGAAATCACGGGAGCAATGACGAAACTAGTTTATAAATTTTCGATGCTATTCTTCTTTGTGACACTCCTCACTTGTATGATGATTTTAATGGGTCAATTATAATGTATGGTTAAGTGTCTCTCCAATTTTTTATTATTTTATTTTATTTTAAATTTAAGTAAAGAAATTTAATTTGATATGAGTTTTTTCAATTGTTTTGTCAATTTTTCATTAACTTTTTTTAAACAATTTCTCTGTTATTCTAAATTTTCCTTTTTGTCAAATTTAATGAAAAAAAAATGTATTTTTAATGCTTTATGAATTCTGAATTTGATAAAAAAAAAATATTTATTTTTTAATTTGATAAATTGGGGACCATGTTTGATTAGTTTTTATTAAATTTAAATTTAATAAAAAAAATTAAGAAATTATACTTTAATTTATTTTTATTTAATGCACTTTTATTACCCACAAAAAATTCATACAAGTAAACAGGATTTGACATCCTCTGATTTCCCCGAATTTTTTTTGACAAAAAGTAGCGGCGGGGACGATATTTGTCACATGTTAGTTAGCGCTTTGGGAACATGGCACGTGTCCGCCTACAATGGAGAGTCTACGTTTCCCACTCGTGATCGTGACCTCATAGAATCTAGAATAAAGCTACAGTAACATGTGCATTTTAGATTCTTTGCACCAATATATATATATATTTTTTTTGTGTGTGTGTGTAGTCATTTTTTTTAATTAATAAATTCTTTGGAAAATTGCCTACATTCATATCAACGTTCCTATTTTTTTTTTTTTTAAATTTGGAAAAAAAAAATCATGAAAGATGGACAAAAATCAAATTTTATCAAAAAAAAAAAAAGAAAAAATTTATAAAAAAATGCTTATTTTTTGTGAACTTTCAAAATCTACTAATTTTTTTTAAAAAAATTAGAAGAGTCTAGTTTAAATAGACTTAAAAAATTAACATATTCGGACTCAAACTTCTACCCACGCCAAAAATAAAAAATTTGCATGTACTTAAAAAATATCACAACTTATAAGTTGTAACAAAAAGATTGTACTAGTTTTCTTGGGCAAGTTGTCTTTAATTCACAAAGTGAATTGGACGGTATTATTGGATCTGTAGAGCTCACCACAAGTTCTGTTTTAATAATTTAAACCGATCAATGTGTAAAGTTCGTTGAGTACTTTATTCTTATAAAAAATTACGTTGATCGGATATTGATAACTGTTTAATCGGATCATATTTTTGTCAATAATTTATTTTGAAAATTATATTTACTGTTGACAGAAATCTAATCCAAACAAGTAGTTATCGAAATCAGATCAACATAATTTTTTACACGGATAAAGTATTCGACGAGTTCTACATATTGAACGGTTTAGATTATCGAAATGGGACCTGTGATGAGCCCTCACGGATCCGCAATATGCTCCAGTCCAATTATGGACTGCAAAGAAACCTAACCTTTATTATTATTATTTTTTTTTATAACCAAATGTCTAAATCAGCTTATACGAATCTCAATTGATCCTAATAGACCAACTAGTGAGTATTGAACTTAACACCTAAAAAGATCACACTCGGAACTCCAAGTTGTGTCCAGTAGTACCCACATGCAGATTAATAATAGATCAGTAATGTGATTTGCAACACCTCCAATATCGGGGTCATTTTGATCATCATTTTCTTCGTCTTCTTTTTCGTCATATTCATTTTTATTGTTTTGTATTTTTGGTAAAAATAATGTAAAATTTAAAGCACTCACAGTTTTATTTTTGTATGAAAAAGGATTTTCAAAAACTTAAAGAAACATTAGGATTGTTTTCATAGGCTTTTAGTACACTTAACTATTTTGAAGGCCAAACTGAATGTATATATCATTTTGTCTATAACGTTCTAAGACCTGCACTTTTATTTACTTGATCTAGTATTAGTATAGAAGAAAACTTTTAGCACGTGACTTTTATTTATTTGATCCATCAAATAAATAAAAAAAACACACACACATACAAGACTTCATTTATATATATATATATATAAAATTATGATTTGAGCATGTCAAGTATTGTCTACTTTATTTTTAAGTCTAGAGAAATTACAAGTTTTACAAACAACCTTTGAGTCACCAAACCATGTCTACATTAGGAATGGCAACGGGGCGGGGCCGGGGACCACACTCCCCGTCCCTGATCCCCGATAGTGAAAAATTCTCCGTCCCTGGCCCTGATCCCCGACGGGGATCCCATCGGCCCCTCCGCCCCCGATCGGGGATCGGGTTTCCCCCACCCCGAAAATCCCCGACCTGTTCATTTTTTTTTTAACACAAAAACAACAAAAAAAAAAAATTTTCAATATGTATTCAGTAATCTATCATCATCATCATCATCATTAAAATTTTCAATCTGTTGTATAATCTATCATCATCAACTTAAAAAAAATAATAAAATAAAAATCTCAAATTCTTCATTACACACAGATATATATCATCATCAACGCAAAGATATATATATATATATATAATTTGGCGACGAAGATATATATATATCTCAAAAAAAAATCTCAAATCTCAAAAATTTGAACTTGTTCATGTCACAGACATGCAGATATATATATATATATCATCAATAACAACTTTAAAAAAAAAATAACCGCAGATATATCATCATCAACACTGTTGCGACGAAGCTGTAGTAGAGGCTGGACAGAGGCGATGTTGCGACGAGGAAGCCATGGCGACGAATGCGGTGGTGGTGGAGAATCGGCGAATCTGTTCAAATCTGATCTAGATGATGATAACGGAGGGCAGATCTGTTTAGATCTGTTCTAGATAATGAGAGACGTGGTTTGAGGGAGAGAAATTTTAGTGAGGGAGAGGGAGATGAGAGACGTGGTCTGAGGGAGTAGAGAGAGCGACGATGAGAGTGAGAGAGAGAGCAGCCTCATTTTGTTTGTGTTGTGATTGTGTTAACAAACCCTAAACACAAACATATATATATATACACAGGGGCGTAGTCGTAATATCACTTCGGGGGAGATACGGGGCTAGAGCCGGGGACAGGGACGGACCGGGTCCGGGGCTGTGAATGTTATCCCCGTCCTCGCCCCGAAATGCTTCGGGGATTTAATTTCAAATGCCATCCTCGTCCCCACGGGGGTATTTTTCGGGAAAAAACCATTCTGATCGGGGTCGGGGGGTCGAGTCCCCGTCGGGCCGGGTTTAAATTGCCATCCCTAGTCTACATAAAACATATTCTTAATAATCTATACAATTATCAATCCAAAACCAAATAAACCACTACAAGAAAAAAAGTTTCGGCGACTAAAAATCTCCTTTGATCGCTGAAAGTAGCATTTTCGGCGACTAAAAACGCATTAGTAGCCAAAAGTGAAGACTTTTGGCGACTTAAACAATTTAGTAGCCAAATGTATAGGTATTGGCGACTAAAATCTATTTGGTCGCCAATATATGGCTTTTACCGACTAAAAAAATTTTAGTAGCCAAAAGTAAGGACCTTTGGCGACTAAAAAAAATTTAGTAGCCTAAAGTGAGGCATTTGGCGACTAAAAACATGTTTAGTAGCCAAAAGTGAGGCTTTTACCGACTACAAACATTTTAGTAGCCAAAAGTAAGGCCCTTTGGTGACTAAAACAAATTTAGTAGCCTAAAATCAGCGACTAAAAACATGTTTAGTAGTCAAAAGTGAGTTTTTTGGCGACTAAAAAGAAGTTTAGTTGCCAAAAGTAGTAATTTTAGTGCGGAAAATTTATTTTTTAACGACTAAAAAATAATTAGTAGCTACAAGTATAGAATTGGCGACTAAAATTATGTTTAGTCGCCAAAGTGGTCTCTTTTTTTTTTCTACTAAATAATTTATTTTTAAATAAATTATGTTTAATAAAAAATAATTATGTTTATATATATACTTTTATATTAATACGGGTTTATGTAATATATAAATAATATATGTTACATACATAAGCATATGGTGTTATGGAGGTGTAGTGGAAAGAGTGTATTTTTTAAGGTTTATGATGTGGGAGGTTCATGGTTCAAAACTTCGGGAGAGCAGAGAGGTAATTTTTTTTTTTCACAAATAAGCTTTTGGCAACTAAAATGTTTGGTCGCCAAAAGCTTGAGTATTGGTGACTAAAAAAATAGTCGGTAAATGTATTATTTAAAAAAATGTAATTGACTATTGATGACTAAAACATTAGTCGGTAAATGTATAATTTAAAAAATATAATTGACTATTGGCGACCAAAGTTTTGGTCGCTAAAGACTTTCTTTTTAGTAACAAAAAGTTTTTTAGTCGCCAATACCTTCCTCAACCGTTTTCTGGCGACCAAACCGGCGACTAAAAAATTTAGTCAGGGAAAGTAAAAAACCTACTTTTGGTGACTAAAAATTGATTTTTGGTGACTAAAAATTTAGTCGCCAAATGTGTTTTTTCTTGTAATGAACAATAGTCTTATGGTTTTGTTTTTCTTTTTAAATGATAACAATCGTATCGGAAATAAATTAAATCAAGGGGACTTACCTATAGGTTTTAATAAGTGAATTTATTATTCAATAAGTTTTATGATAATTAATGATATTTTTCATTAAATACTATTAAAAAACGTTAGTAATTGTTAATTTTCAGCGACAGTTTAATAATGGTCACAAAAGATGTTATTAATTATAAGTTTTAACAACAATTTAAAAAAATCGTCACAAAAAAACTTTACTAATTTTCAACTTTCAAGGTTTTAGAGACCAAAATTTAGTGACAAAATTATTTTTTAGGAACCAAATATTTTTGTTGCGAAAAGTGTTGTTATTATATTTTCGCAACGAAAATTGGATATTAGTGATGAATTATTATCTTTTTGGGACGAAATTTTTTATCTCAAAAAATAAATTATTTTGAGACCAAATTATTTTATCCCAAAAAGTGTATTTATTAGTGACATTTTCAAAATTTTATCGCTAAAAGTTTTATTTTTGACTTTTCAAGAAGACTTTTTAGTGACTATCCTCACGACAATAGAAATTGGTATCTAAACGTCTTTTGCAACAAAATTTTTACTTTTAGAGGTCAAAAAATTTGATCTCTAAAACTCTCATATGTTGTAGTGTTTCAGTGACAATTTAAAAATTTTATCACAGTAAAAGTAACTAATTATAAATTTTAGTGATAATTTATAAAAATCGTGACAAAAAAAGTTACTAATTATTAATTTTTAACGATATATGCAAAAAATCGTTAATAAAAATTATTTTTAACAATGATTTTATTATGACTTATTTTCAATAACACTTTATAAAAATTAAGTACAACTATTAAGATCTATTGATAATTTATCTTTAAATTCAATTAATATCTTACTGCGCTTGGCGTACAATAGTAACGATATAGTGCTGTTTTGGGTACTTGCAAAAAAAGTTTTGTTTTACAGCTCTTCCCAAAAAAGCCAAAATGGCTTTTTACCATTAAAATTATCTGGGAAGTAAAAAAAAGTTACTTGTGAATTTACAACTATACCCTTCATGAATCAAAATGAGCTACATAGGTGAAATTGTAAATTTTTTAAATTAGGTGGGGATAATTTAGTCATTTTATTGTGATGTAATATTATAAAGAAATATTAATAAAAAAAGCCAAAAATAAATTTTTATTAATTTCTCAAATCACTTTTTAAAAAAATTAAAAAGTTCGGTTAAAAATTAAAAATTAATTTTTAATCATCTTCTGAAAATCCTCCATAATAATAAATGGTATCACAGCGTTGTAGGGAGGAACACCCCATATACTGTTATGCTGTATTTGTTTGAGGGATTTGAGGAGGGATTTAGAAAGAGAAATGGAAAAGATAGGTAAAATGTGAAAAAAAATACCTACATTTCATATAATTTCACATACATTTTTCTTTTTTCTTTCTAAATTTATCTCCAAATTTCCTAACCAAACACAACATTAATAAATCACATATTCATTGTAAATGGTATCACATCGTTGTAGGGAGGAACACCCCCACATACTGTTAATAAATCACAAATTAATAATTAAAATGAATATGGTTGTCAACTCAATTTGACTTTTGCACGAACTACTGTTTTAATCACTACGTATGTCACCATCATCGTAATAAAACTGTATATAGCAAGGTGATAATGGTGATGATGATGATAATGTTATACCGGAAATATGATGATTTGAGAGTGATGGGTGATTATGAATCTTACCCTTATAGATAATCAGGCCTTGTTTGGGAAGACTAAATAAGTGTACTTTTTGTCTTTTTTGACTAAAAAAGTGAGGTTGAAAATATAGATGTTTAGGTTAACTTTTTGACTTTTTATGAAAAAATGTGTAATAAAAAATTGTAAAAATTAGTTTTTAGAGAAAAATTTGAATTGGGAGTTGTGCAGCCGTAATTGTTGACTTTTGATGAATAGTGTTAACTTTTTAACTTTTTAAGTAACTTTTTAACTTTTTAGCTTATTTGGGACTTCCCAAACATAGCCTCAAATATGTCACACTTTGACAACAAAAAAGCTGCACCGCTGCCACTCGACTTTGTAAACATAATCACCGACGTAATTATATATTGAATAATATGATAATAATATTTTATGTTACAATTAATTAAATTTAATGACATTCAAGTACGGCTCATTATTATTATTAATATTTAACAAATTTTATGTATCATATCAAATAATAAATAAAATAAGTAATAAACACATTGAAAAATATATAGAAATGTATCAATGAAAATGATTTAGATTCATTTTGATAACACATTAATTTGGCCTAATTTGAGAATTTGACTAAACGATAATTTTTAACTTTTAATCTATTTTAGGCTTTGTTTGGGATAAATTAAAAAAGTCACAAAATTTATTAAAAACATTAAAAAAGTCTATACTATTCAAGGTTAGCTTGTGGGGGAAGCCAATAGGGTAAAATTATTATTTTGCCCTTTGAATCCAACTATTCAAAAAATCAAAAAGTTAAAAGTCAAAAAGTCAAAAGGGTAAAATAGTCATTTTGATTTTACTACAATATTTTATTACATATCTTTTCATAAAAAGTCAAAACGTTATCTCAAACATACATTCTCTACTTTTTTAATCAAAAAGTCAACAAGTACACTTACGTAGCATATCCCAAACAACTACTTAGATTACATTGCCTCTCTACTTTTTTACACGTTTTTTTTTTTAAATTAAAAAAAAATCAACTTTTAATTAATTTTCCAAAATAATCCTTTATTTGTATACTTTTCTTTACGCATTACATTTGTTTTTATTCTTTTCATACCAAAAATAAATTGTATTCTTTTATATCAAAAATAAATTGTATGCAAGATTCTTTGGATCTAGCTAAGAGTGCAAACTCGAAACATGTGTGTTAACATGCTAGTCTCACATAATGGATGAGTTTTTTTTATTTTTATTTTTTCAAACAGAACAAAAAGATGTTTTATAGTGTCATTACGACATCTGTAAGTCCAGACTCTAAGTAACTGGTTGCCAGCCTAACTTGACCCAATCACATAATGGATAAGTTTGTTCATGTACTTTTCTTTGTAAAGGTTTTTTTTTATTGATAATTGAGAATGATTGTCTTTGGCCCCAATAGCACAATTCAAAATATGTGCAACCACCTGCTAATCTTACATATCGGGCGGAATAGGATATAAGGACTAATAGAATGTGCGGCTTACCTGATTTTCACTGTTCTTTGCACATAGCATTATTAAAACTAGTGTTTTTTTTTTTTTTTTTTTTATCGGTAAATTTTTTTTATTAAAACTAGTGTTTGATGAAACAAAGACAGAAAGCTAGTTCAATGGTGAGAAATTCAAACTAAAATATGAGTACTCTAGATGACACTTAGCAAATAAGTGCAACTTTGCTCATTGTCATTTACAAGCAAAGTAAGTACGTGTCTACAACAAGAAGCATACTAAGAAAGATACAGAGCAGTAGCACTCCCCACTAGCAGTAACAACAAGTGATCAATATCACATATGATCAGCTAGCAACAGCTCTTATTTCCATCGATGGAACAACTACATATATATGATATATGCCCAACAAAGTCACTCAGTTGGAGCTGATAGGTGATGGAGGCATGTGAGGAACACTTGGAGGCTTCTTCTCAGGAGTTGGTGGTTTCTTATATGGAGTTGGAGGCATCATCTTCTTGGGTAGCTTGACTTCTGCTTCACCACTCTTCATTGGAGGGTGGCCTGGATAGTGACCATGAGTTGGTGGCTTCTCTCCCTTAGGCGGCTTGTGTTCCATTGGTGGCTTCTCACCCATGGGTGGCTTGTGCTCCATTGGAGGCTTCTCACCCATGGGAGGCTTGTGTTCCATTGGTGGTTTCTCACCCATGGGTGGCTTGTGCTCCATTGGTGGCTTCTCACCCATGGGAGGCTTGTGCTCCGTTGGAGGCTTCTCTCCCATGGGTGGTTTGTGTTCCATTGGTGGCTTCTCACCTTTAGATGGTGGTTTGGGGAAGCCAGCGACGGAGGGAGTGGTGGTGGTGAGAACCACCACCACACAAAGGAACAAGACTAGCAAGTGTGTGGGAGACATATTTCCTTTGCTTTGGGCAGTCTGGATTTTTTGGTGATGCAAAACTAGGCCATTTGGGTGGCCTTTTATAAGTGTTTGGAGCCAATGTCGGCAGGACACGTGTCATTACTTTGTGAATTTTGCTTTGGTAGTGTGTGGTAATTGTAGCACAGTACTGTGAATGTCAAATTGATGTTGTGATGGTTAGTAGAAAATATCTAATGTGAAATTTTTCTTTAGTATATTGCCTTTAAATGTGATGGGCTCCTCTGGGACCCTCCAAGCTGATAAGTTTGACAAATTCTACAAATTAAAGCGATGTTCGTCCAAATATGATCAAGAAAAAGTTAGGTGGTCTGGAAGAGATTGTGATACTTTGTAATGATTTTTTTTTTTTTAAATTTAAAATAAGAATAATGAATTATTTTGATCATTTCATAATTCTTAAATGTTGGAATGGAGATTTTTCATTACAATCATAATATGAAAGATCCAACCCGTCTGTTTGGAAGATGCTTCAAAAAAAAAAAAAAAAAAAAAAAAACAGCACTATTATAATTTTAAAAATTTTATCTCAAAACATTAATATATAATCTAGATTCAGTTTATAATTTATACTAAGGCCTCGTTTGGGAACAGGCTAATTTAGTAACTTTTTGGCTAATTGGCTAAAAAGGTTGGTAAGAAAAACCTGTATGTTTGGGCCAACTTTTTGGCTAATTACGAAACGACGTGCAAAAAGTAGAGAGAAAAGGGAATCTTTGACTTTTTGGTATGAGTTGTTGGCTTTTTGGCTAAAAATGTAACTTTTTGGCTAATTGACTATTTTAGCCTCTTACCAAACGAGGCCTAATTTAATCTCTCTCACACATACCCATTGATACACTAGTAATTTTGAAAAAATAAAGTATATAGTGTATATCAGTAATACTAGAATAACTACATTTTATTTATTATCTAATTTGATACACCACTATCAATGTTAAAAGCTCTACATAAATTTCATTAATATTTAACCACTGTGAGTATATCATATCAGGTGATACAAAAATATGCTGACAATAGAATTATTGGATGTATGTTAAAATATAATGTAATGATTACACTTAGAATTTTTAGTATTTAATCATATTTTATTAAGATACATTACAAATACACTCTTTAAAATTAATTTAAAATACAGATTGTCCTTCGATAGTTTTGAAAATTAAAAATGTCCTCTTTTTTCATAATTGTTTATTTAACAAAAAAAAAATATTTTTATATATAACAATAAAATTACCTTAATTGTTAATTAAAATATATTTTTGACGGCATTAAAAACTATTAATTGATTTGATAATTTAATAATATAATATAATATATCATTTGTTATGTAACTATTAAAAATTTAAAAGGACATGATATAATTTTAAAAATTAAATAAAATAATCTGTAGTTTAAAAAAAAGGGACATGCACAAATAAATCCCAAATTTGTATCTTGTAACCCATTTGGTCCTATGAATTTTCTTATGAACCGTTAGGTCCTATCCCAATGTTAGTGACCATTGAACATCATAGACATCAAACATTATCCATCAAACATCAAATTTATGAGTAACATCATCGAAATAACATCAAACATCATCATCAAAACAACATCAAACATCAAACATCAAAACATCATACAACATCATCAAAACAATATTAAAAATTACGATTAAATAATTTTTAAAATAACGATTAAACATCAAAATAAAGATTAAACAATTTTTTAAATAACGATTAAACATCAAAATAACAATTAAAATAATATCAAACATCAAAAATAACGATTAAACAATTTTTTCTGATCAAACATCATCATCATAATAATTTTTTTTTGATCAAACATCATCCTAACAATTTTTTTGGACAAACATTGTCATAATATTAAAAACATCTCAGATCGAAATCCAGATCTGATTCGGATAACTTCTCAAAAACCCACATCTCCTCGGCCTCTTTCGCATCTTCATCTTCTTCCGATGACAACAACCAAACCCATATTCCACCATCATCCCCAACTCCTCCCCAAATCCCCATCTCTTATCCCTCTGATGGAATCCTAACTCGTGATTGGGTCATGGACCTCATCATCGCCTTCGATTGGGCTTCTCAAAATCTTCACAGGCATAGAGCCGCGGCGGTGTGGAAGAGCCACAGGAGGCGCAACGCGGCACCTCATTGGGGTCCTCGCGATTGTCAGACGGCTTTGGCGGCGCACCCTCAGACACTCCTGCAACGCCCTGAACGGTTTCGCACCACCACGCCGCGATCGGAACTCCACCAAGTGAGGGCACAGCTGTAAGGCCCCGGTGTCCCACATCGGGAATGGAGGGGGAGTTCCTGGGCTATAAAAGTAAAGACCGGGACCCTTATACAGTATCGAGGCCTTTTCCCAAGTGGTGAAATCCCTATTAGAACTCCGCGGTTAAGCGTGCTTAGCCTGGAGTAGTTCTAGGATGGGTGACCCCCTAGGAAGGACAAATCCGTGCGGGCGTGGCCCAAAGCGGACAATATCGATGACGTGTGAAAGGTCGGGGCGTTACAACAGCTCCGGCACCACCACTCCCCTCCGCCGCTGATACGAATGATCCATCTCCGCCACATATCAACACCAACCGCCAATATAGATATATATGTATATAATTTGATCGTCGACATTTAGGGTTTATATATATATATATATGATCGCGTGTATGTACGTGTTCAATCTGTTTGTGTTTTGAATTGTAATCGAGACTGCAGGAGGAATTGATCTGGAAATTGATGATGTTCACATTTTTTTTTTTTTATGATGTTTTGTTAATGTTTGATATTGTCAATTGGTGCAGTTAATGTTGCTAATGTAGCTAATGTTTTGATGATGTTAATGATGTTGTTGATGTTGCTGATATAGATAGTGAGACTAAATGGTGCATAAGAAAATTTGTAAGACTAAATGATTTAATTTTTTATCATATAGAATTTACTGATAATTTTTTTTTTAAAAAAATTAAAGAGTGTGTTTCTAATTTGCCCTTTTGTTTATCATACGATACATCACATTTATATATAATCATTCATACAATCAGTCGCTGGTTAATATGAATAGCATCTAATAATTGTCAGTCTTTCACGTATGATAAGTGTGGACATGTTGCATTTGTCATGCACGACTTTTTATAGATAAAGTAACGTAATTATTTATTTATTTATTTATTTTTCGCGCAGCAGTAAAGGAAAATCAGACTTTATTAGACTTTAATCTCTATATAAAATGTTATCAAGGTTGAGAAAAGTCATAAATTTGGTCATGGATCACCAAGAATCCACTAAAAAATTTTGTATTGGGCACACATCACATATCACATTTAACGTGCCATATAATATAATATCAAGTATGTATATGTTAGAAAATATATATGAATTTAATCGCAATTTTGTTGGACGTTAATTACAATGTCAGAAAATTTTGTTCACTCTTTATGAGCACTAACACACTGCAATTTGTTTCTTAGGAAAGTCTAGACACGCAAAAAAAATACTCCAATTTTTAGATCTATGATATAGGATGAAACTTTTTTTATGTTGGATCATAGAAAAAATCATAGCCCTTCACTACAAATTTTGAATTTTTTTTTTTTGTTTTGTTTTGTTTTGAGAGTTTGGAATTACTGTTGTTTCTTGGTTTCTCACTGACATTGGCAATTCCATTATTTAAGAGTTCGATTCTTTCTCTCAGTAACTCCAATTGACTAAGGAGCATAGGGTGCAGTGGTTTGGTGAATAATTCCATGTTTAGAATAAAATTTCTCAAATGGTGCATCATACTTACCACCTGTCACGACCCAAACCTGTCCTTATACGTTTAGCGTCATAACCTGCCAATAATCATTGGATTACCAAAGGCATCTTAACAGAATGACATATAATAAGGTGCTACGGAAGCAAATATAGAAAATATACAATATCCATAGAGCTGTGTTAACATATATAAGACGGAAAACTTCAAAACAACTTATATATATATATTTGATGTCATAAATACATGAGTCTTACATCACGCAAATACACAGATAATGCCAAAAGAGAACTTAGCCCAATGTATAGATAAGCAAACAAAGCAAAAATATCTGTAGTAAGGTTACAAAACTAAACATTTCAAAGGAAACCTCCCCGGGAGGCACAGTGGCTGGCTGACCTAAAACTCTAAGCAGCAGTTTAGGCCTTGTCACGCGCCTACTCAACTACATACATAATATAATAGAGTAAGAGGAAGCCCAGTGAATAATAACAGAGTAAATGGTTTAAATGAATGATGTTCATAACAGGTACAGAAATCAGAGTTCATATTATAAATAGATTTATATTCATGTTCTTGTTTAATCTACACACAGAAATCAGAGTTCATGCTTCGTCATACATGGTACATCCATTAGTGTTAACTTGCTTGTTCGTCCCATAGGGAACCTCCGATACCAGGAACTTGTAATATACTTGAGCTACAGTATTGTTACCCTTAGGCAAGGGCCATAAGACCACGGTATTATTATCTCCAGGCAAGGGCCTTGCTTATAAACCACGGTATTGTTACCCCCGGGTAAAGGCCTTGTGCTAAGGATCCCACGAATACTTGTAAAAAATTGAACAATCATTTATTGGACAGAATATAACATTTCATAAAACAGAGCATTTCTCGTCCTATTATATCATATAAGAAATTACTTAGACGTAAACATAGCTTTACAAAGTTATTACTCATAGATGGCTCCACTTGCAGAACAGACAAATCAGATAACTTGTGGCACGTGACCTATACACAAACATAGTAGAAACATATAATGAAACACACACTCGGTTGGTACTTAACTTTTTTCGTTTCATTCTTAGTGTGTTTCTAAGTCTTAACCACTTATTGAGTCTTAATCATGGCCTAGGAATGCCTATGATGCAATGTGGATGTCAAAATGCATTTTGGAACCCTTAACAACACTTGCTGAAAACAGGGGTCCCGTTCGAGCGCAACTTCCTTCGCTCGAGCGGACATGCAAACATGTGAGGGGCCGCTCGAGCACAACCTCCTTTGCTCGAGTGGTCTGCAAACTTTGAAAAACTATTGGTTGTGTGATTTTCACGCTTGACGGACATTCGATGGTTGCTCGAGCATGAGACTCAGGTCCTCGCTCGAGCGCAACTCTTGTCGCTCGAGCGGTCTGCAAAAACATGAAACTTCTGAGAGCTCACATTTCATGCTCGAGCGGACCTTAGATCGCTCTAGCGGAAGTGTAAAATCGCAGAGTGGTCACTTGAGCGCAGATTATGTTGCTCGAGCGGAAGTGCAGAATTTGGAATTTCCAGATTGCACTCCCAAGGTCCAAACTCGAACTACACACCTTAAAACTCATCTTTTTGGGTCAAAACTCTAGAAAATATTTAGAAACTTGTAAAATACCATGGTTTGAAGATCATTTCACTGAATCAAGGCTCAAAAGCATGCTAATTGACCAAAACTCCAACTTGAAATTTATGAATGTGCCATGAACATGACATGCATGAATTACTTTGAACTAAGGCTTTCCAAAACGTGATTAATTAAGGTCAAATGGTAAGAATTATGATGAAGTCTCAAAACCAAGTCAAGATAGACACATGCATGTGACAATTCTTTAGAAATCTATTCAAAATGCCATGATATATGCATGCATGCATGAAATTCATTCATTAAAGCTCAAGTCTTTTACTTAGTCACCAAAACTTCTTGAATTCTCTTCATTAACAATTTAAATACAAAGATAAAGAATCAACCACTCACCTAAGACCTTCAATTGAGCTCTAGGTTGTTCTATCATTGAGCCTTCGAGTCAATTCCTCTAGATGGCTAGCAATTCCCTTGTTTGATTTCAATTCTCTCTCTCTCTCTCTCTCTCTCTCTCTCTCTCTCTCTCTCCACATGTTGGAGCCAAAAGATGAGGAATGAGAGTATGTAAAAGGTTTTAAGGTTTATATTAGCCTTATATAGGTGGTGTTTGGGAAGTCTTGAACTTGGGTTTTTTTTTATTTTTTTCACAAAAAGACAAACTTTTTGCAAAACTAAAAAAAACACATCCAAACAAAATATCACATCCAACCCCATAATCATTTCAATTTTTCTCTCACAAATATCACATCCAACCACAAAAAAACTCAACTATCTTCCCAAACATAAAAAACAATTTCTCCAATAATATCCTATAACTAAAAAAACCTATATAAAAACTCACTTCCCAAACACCCACATAGGCTCCACTAGTGGGCTTAATTAATCTTAATTAACTTAGGCTAGGTAAGGGTATTAATTAATCTAAATTGATTCGTTCTGAATCGAATTTCAATTGAACCTACCATAATGTTCTACAAATTCCAAATAACATATATACCAAGTCAATTTCACATTCGGTTGCCGATAAGGCCTTTAATTTATAAATCGAAACAGAAATACAAACAAATATTTCTACATTAGATAGATAAAAACACAAATAATGCAATGCACAAGTAATTAACTCAGGATTTCATCTTAATTACATATTAGGAGTATTAAATCATGGATTAACTTTAATCAGAGGTCGGGGTCGTTACATCACCTTTGTCACTTCTCACTATCTTAATATTTTTGCCAAGTTAATTTTCAACCTCAAGTTTATATTGCTTAAAAACTTCTAAGGCTTCATCTTTACTTCTCAATAAGTAAACATAGCAATATTGAGTGCAATCATCAATAAAAGTAATAAAGTACTTTTTACCTTCTCTAATTTGAACAAATTTTAAATCACAGATATCTGTGTGAATTAAACTTAGAGGTTCAGTACTTTTTTCTACTTTATTAAATGATGTCTTAGTGAGTTTTGCCTCAACACAAATCTCATATTTATGATTACGATCAGACTCTAAGTTTGGCAAACATTCTAAAGAAACAAGTCTACTTAAAGAATTAAAACTAACATGTCTTAATCCATTATGCCATAAAAAAGAAGATTCAACAATATAAATAGAAGATGTGTTATTATTGTCAAAAGCCAAATTTGGTACAACAGCTAGTACATTGAGCTTAAAAAGCCCATCACTCATATAACCTCACCTCACATACATTCCACTCTTGGAGAGTACAACCTTGTTAGATTCAAAAACTAATTTAAACCTATTCTTGATTAACAATGACCTAGACAGAAAATCCTAGCGAATCTCCAGCACATGGAGTACATTGTTCAGAGAGATTTCTTTCCCCAATGTCATTTTCAGCACAATCTTTCCTTGTTCTTCCACAGTTGAAGTGGAGGAGTTTCTCATAAAAAATTGTTCTCTACTTTCCACCACTTTGTAGGTTGTGAGCATCTTTTTATCTGCACAGATATGACAGGTTGCTTCATGTGGAGAAGTAGGTTTGGAAATACTCTTGGATCCTAAAGGATGTTCCTGATCCTCTGATTGCCACCTAAAAAAGGGATTAACACTCCGGTCGAGGGTGCCGGAATTAGCACTCCGACGGACAAGTTAGTATATGTCTCTTGTTTACTTGTGTCTTAAGTTTCTTAGGTCTGTTCTCATATACCTTTCTTTGGTTGATGTTCCTCTATTTATATTCACTTTTGGGCCTTAGGGTCGGGCCCGATCTTAATCCATCGCATGATTGCTCATTCGACCCTTCTGTCGTGTGCCAATTCCCACTCGGCTTTTTGTTCAACTAGTTCTATGGCCGATTAATCTATTCGACTTTGGGATCGTCCAGGACGGAGCCGAGTATAATATATATGTCCTGATTTTCTTCAGATGGATTCGGTTTTCCTACATGTACCGATATTCGGCTCCAATAATTGCCCTCCAAACATCCTATTAACACCAGTTAGTCGGCGTGTTTGGTTTCGAACTTAAAAAGTCAAAAAATATGGTGGTTAACCTCATTCCAACACAAGTGTCAGAACGTATACACTTTTTAGGCATCATTACAATTTCCCACCCCTTCGTACGCCTCCTTCATTTAACGTGATTTGAAACTATGTTGTCCCTTCGAATATATGTTTTTTGAATACGCAAAGCTTCTGGTTTGCCTTTCAGTATACCTCCTTCATTTCGCGACCTCCGCACCTTTCTCATGTTTCTCATTGTCTTCTCCGCTTCTTGTAAGTTCTCTTCTTCTCTATTTCGAATCCCATTTCCTTGTTTGTTTTTAGTTTAGCATACCTAAACTGGCTAGGATGGCAAAACATTTGAAAGCCCTTCTTTCTGTAGATCGAGTTTTTAGTTTTCGATGCCATTTTTCCATTCCTAATGACGTCCATCTGTCACTCGTGGCAGAGAGCACAATTGATATAGAGAAGACTGATGAGAATACAATTATCTTTCCTCTCCTATCAATTGCTGAGGGTGGAGTCTGTTTCCCCTTTCACCCATTTTTAAGGGCCGTTCTTTGTCACTGGGGTCTAATCCCTTTCTAACCTAATGTAAATTTTTACCGAATCATAATGGGAATTGTAGAGTTGAATCGACGCCTTAAGATCAATCTTGGTATCTCTGCTATTTGGCATTGTTATGCCTTGGCCAAATCTTCTGGCCGGCAGGGGCACTACTTTCTCAGGGCTAAGGACACTGACCATTATTTGGTGACTATGCTTGCCAGCTTTGGCAAGCATGTTGACAATGTCATGGTCGTTGGCCGAGGCAACTAGGAATTCGGCGAGGGCGAAGATCGCCTAAATCTTGTGCCTAGATGAAAAGGCAAACCAGGTGACCGTATAGTTCCTTATGTGTATTTGCTATATATTTACTCAGCTTTCCTTCCATACACTTATCATTTTATTTATGCAGGCAACAATTTGAAGAAAGTTTTGGTTTCGGCTGACGACGCTGTACTTGCGAAAATCAAAACCGCACTCCAGTTCTTTGGCCGTCCAAACCTCCAGAAGCAAGGGAGGGCGACCCACATACTTTTGAGATACGAGTCGACTTACTCTATATTTTCAGCTGCAGATAACATTTCGATTCCAAGGGGTGAATAGCAACTCACGGCCCTTATCTTCCCCAACTTCAAAAACCTCAGGCAGATTGGTTTCGAAGCTTCTGATTCGGAGCAGTTGGAAGAACAAGTAGGCGAAGAAGTCAACGAGCAGCCAAATCAGTCCACCTTGGAAGCTGAAAAAGTTGACCAGGCTATAAACTTGGCTTTTGAGGAAGCCGGCCTTAATCCATCCAACCCTTCATCCATTATAGGCCGAGTAGACGTCTCCTTTGAAGATATTTTTACCAACTTAGGGGACCTTCCCAGCGCATATCCTGAGAACATGGCTGGGGAGTCGCTCACGCAGCTGGCCAAGAGGAAAAATGTCGAAAGGATGGCCGCCCGGAGAAGAGCCGAGACTAACCAATCTGAACCTCCCCCTGTTGCCGTGACTGAGTCTTCTCCACCTATTACTGTGAAAGAAACGACTCAGATTGAAACAATCGAAATGGAGCAAATCGTTAAACAAGGGGATCAGGAGGCCAAGCAAAAGGGGGAAAAGCGTCTCGCCAAGCATGAAGCCAACTCTGAGGAAAACCTAACCGATAAACGTCCGCGCATAGAGGAGTCAAACACGGCTGGCTCAAAGCCTTCACTACCACTAATGTGACATTGGCGCAGGCGATGCCATACGAGCAGCTGGACATTGAGTTGTTGGAGTCTAACCCTAAAGATTGACTAGGGTGATATTTTGATTTTTGTTAGGCATCTTCCATACATAGTTTTTGTAGATTTTTGTTAATAGATTTGTTTTTATTTACTTCGGTTAGAAGTTAAATGTAGGGTAATTTTCATGTGTAAAATGACTACTATCTATACTCAATTTATTAAGGAAAATTTCCTTTGCTTTTCTGCCTACTCATGTGCTAGTTAACAATCTAGTAGGATGTAAGTTCATAGGATGAGTAAATTAAACATCCGATAAAATAACTGTGTATCTTTGCAATTTAGCCGAATAAATTAATGAATCTACCTTTGCCCTAGTTAATGAATGAACTGGAACGCCGAATACCGGCAGCTCATGGAGTGGCTAGGGCATATTAACTTATCGGCGCAAGGCCTTGAAATTTAGCCGATTAAATTAACGAATCTGTCCTTGCCCCCCGTAATGAATGAACTGGAACACCAAATACCAGTGGTTCACGGAGTGGCTGGGGCACATTAACTTATCAGCACAAGGCCTTGAAATTTAGTCGATTAGATTAACGAATCTACCCTTCCCCCGCTAATGAATGAACTAGAACGCTAAATACCGGCTGTTCATGGAGTGGCTGGGGCACATTAACTTATCAGCGCAAGGCCTTGAAATTTAGCCGATTAGATTAATGAATCTGTCCTTGCCCCAGCTAATGAATAAACTGGAATGTCGAATACCGGCAGTTCATGGAGTGGCTGGGGTACATTAACTTATCGGCGCAAGGCCTTGAAATTTAGCCGATTAGATTAACGAATTTGTCTTTGCCCCGACTAATGAATGAACTAGAACGCCGAATGTTGGCGGTTCATGGAATGACTGGGCCATATTAACTTATCGGCACAAGGCCTTGAAATTTAGCCGATTAGATTAACGAATCTTCCCTTGCCTCGGCTACTAAGTGAACTGGAATGCTGAATATCGGTAGTTCATGGATTAGATGGGGCACATGAACTTATCGGCGCAAGGCTTTGAAATTTAGCTAATTAGATTAACGAATCTGCCCTTGTCCCAACTAATGAATGAACTGGAACGCCGAATACCGGCGGTTCATGGAGTGGCTGGGGCACATTAACTTACCGGCGCAAGGCCTTGAAAGCGAGCATTGATGAGATTGCCTTGGGAGTGCTGCACTCATAATGAATAAATGGGGTGGGGGCTGCGTGCGCGGAGGTGCCATTGTTGTGTTCAAATCCAACAAATTGGGAGAGGAAAAAAACAGTGTAGACGACTGTAGATGGCAAGAAGACTATTCTTCAATAGCAGAGGGGAATGTAGGACACTGGCGGAACTGGACGTAGAGATAAATTGAGGTGGCGAGCCTACGCACACGCGGAGTAGAATGTCGAGGAAGTGTGAGAAGCACCATTCCCCACGTTGTCGAAATAGGTCACCCAGAAAAGAAAAATAGCAACGAGGTAACTCCCCTTGCTCGAGAGGAGAAACCAGTGTGACACCGTGCCCGTTGAGTTTTTCAATTTTCGTTGGGAACAAACCGATGACGGAAGCGGATTCGATTATCCACGAGCCAAATGTAGCAATTGAGTTTGCTCGATAGATTTTTCTGCCAGAAGTTCAGCAGTCTATGGTTAGCCGGGTTTATTATGAAGTTTTTCGAGAGGGCATCCATGGAGCAGTAAAGGGTTTGTATACCTCCTATGAAATCGGCATGCGTCTTCGTGCCGTGCGAAGAGAGATAGAGCAAAAGGATGCTCGCATTCAGAGATTGCAAGCCCTCGCGGAGAAGGCCGAAAATGAGCTGAAGAAAGCTAAAACCTCTGAGACTCATTCGGTGAGTCAAGTGAATCCGATTGTCGCGGAGCGAGTAAACCGGCGAATTTTGGATCATGCGATTGCCGACCGAGAAACGGCGAGTATGTTCGCAATTGAAGTTGTGAAGGCCAGGTCCTATGAAAAAGGCTTCCATGACGGCTGAAAAATTAGAATAGAGAAGATGAAGGAAAAACTAGCCAAGAAAGTATGTCTATGCGAAAATCACGGATTTAAACATGGATGGATCAAGGCTCTCCAGGCCGCAGGCGTTGATCTAGCATCACCCTTGTATCAAAATTATACTTTTTCGTTTGAGGCTTTTGATGCCGAGAAAACTGATGACGAGGACGGCGCCGAATAATTTTGATGTAAATTGTTCCGTTTATATGTAAAGCATGTACTCATGATCTATTGAATAAAACATTTTATTCTAAATGTTTATATGTTATTTCGATCAATGCGTGTAGATTAAGTTATGTCTACTACTTTACATCAATCATGTTTGCACTTGTCAATCACAATATCTAGGAAAGGAGCTCCGAATTCGGAGGCTTATTTGGCCCAATCGTGTCATTCACGGATGGGGCTCCGAATTCGGATTCTTTTTGTGTTGGCCAATCGCGATTTCCACGAAGGGCGCTCCAAATTCAGAGGCTTATTCAGCCCAAATGTGTCATTCACGGATGGGGCTCCGAATTCGGAGGCTTTTTGTGTTGGCCAATCACGATTTCCACGAAAGGCGCTCCAAATTCGGAGGCTTATTCGGCCCAAACATGTTGTTCACAAAAGGCGCTCTGAATTCGGAGGCTTATTTGGCCCAAACGAAACGTGTCGTTTACGAAGGGCGCTCTAAATTCGGAGGCTTTTGATGTTAGCCAATCATGATTTTCACGAAGGGCGGTCCAAATTCGGAGGCCTATTCGGCCCAAATGTGTCCACAAAGGGCGCTCCGAATTCGGAGGCTTATTCTGTCCAAACGTGTCGTTCACGAAGGACGCTTCGAATTTAGAGGCTTTTGATGTTGGCCAATCATGATTTCCATGAAGAGCGCTCCGAATTCGGAGGCATATTCGGCACAAACGTGTCATTCACAAAGGGCACTTCGAATTCGAAGGCTTATTCTGCCCAAACGTGTCGTTCACGAAGGGCGCTCTGAATTCGGAGGCATATTCAGCCTAAACGTGTCATTTATGAAGGGCGCTCCGAATTTGGAGGCTTTTGATGTTGGCTAATTGTGATTTCCACAAAGGGCGCTTCGAATTCGGAAGCTTATTCGGCCCAAACATGTTGTTCATGAAGGGCGCTCCGAATTCGGAGGCTTATTCTGCCTAAACGTGTCGTTCACGAAGGGTGCTCCAAATTCGAAGGCTTTTGATGTTGGCCAATTATAATTTCCACGAAGGGCGCTCCGAATTCAAAGGCTTTTTGACACAACCATAACTCATTGGGCAAGAAAGAAAACATTGTATTGAAAAAAGAAAGATGCACGCGGTGTAAATTCAAAACAATCTATCATGCTGTACAAGTTAACTTAATGATAAAATTTGCGCTAGTGTGTGGAATTCCAAGGACGCGGCAAACTTCTTCCATCCATGTCTTTGAGCCGATATGCCCCTTTCCCTGCGATTGAGTCAATCTCATAGGGGACGTCCCAGTTAGGACCTAATTTTTCGTCAGGGGGATTCCTAGCAGCGGGAAGCACTTTCTTGAGGACCAATTCTCCTAGTGTATAACAGCGTAGCTGAACACGTTGATTATACGATTTAGCGACCTGTTACTAGTACTGTGCCATGGAAGCAAGGGCACGGTCTTGGCGTTCTTCAATTAGAGTCAAATCCAAGGCCAACATCATGTCATTTCGGCCCATGTAAAAAACCTTTGATTTCAAGGTTGGAAGGCCGATCTCCAGGGGGATGATTTCCTAGGTTCCGAAGCACAGAGCAAACGGCGTTTCCCTAGTGGATCGCCTCAGAGTAGTGCAATGAGCCCACAGCACGATGGGTAACTCTTCGACCCATCTGCCTTTAGCTTTCTCCAGCCTTTTTTTGATGCCATCCAAAATAACTTTGTTGGTGGCTTCCGCTTGACCGTTGCTTTGGGAGTAAGCCGACAAGGAAAAGTAGGGCTGGATACCATAAATGATGCACAATTCTCGATACACGCCACAATCAAATTGGGTACCGTTTTCTAAAACAAGTGCTCGTGGTATGCCGAATCTCGTTATGATGTTTTTCCATACAAAACACTTAACGTCGGAATCTTGAATATGTGTTAGTGCCTCCGCTTCGACCCATTTTGTGAAATAATCTGTTGCAACAATTAAGAATCGCTTGTTGCTTGGGGCCCGTGGTAATGGTCCAACGATATCAAGTCCCCATTGAGCGAACGGCCAACGACTGGTGATAGAGTTTAACTCCTCGACAGGCAGATGAGTTAAGAAGGAAAACTTCTGGCATTGCTCACATTTCTTGACATAACACTCGGCATCGGTTTGCATGGTCGGCCAGTAGTACCCCTGTGTTACGACTCGATGGGCCAGAGAATGTTCACCCAAATGGGCACCACAACTGCCTTCATGTATTTCAGACAAAAATTCCTTGACTTTTTCTGGGTTTCTAAATACGGCCCAGAGAGAGTTTTTTGTAGAGCTTCCCCTGTGGATCCAAGTAGTATCGAAGGGCTTTGTTTCGCAGTTTGTGTGCTTATTTCTTACCCATCGGGAGCTGCTCTGAAGATAGGAATGCGGCGATAGGGTCCATCTAACTTGGACCCAATTCGATAACGTTGATCTAAACTGATTCTGAAGAGGCAATGCTCGGCTCAGGAACGAACCCTACTTCAATTATCTGCTTAATTTCTGAGTTGATGGCAGAGGCCAAGCAAGCCGGGGCATCTACATGCGTGTTCTGATCCCAGGTTATTTGATTTAGTTCGTGGTGATCAAATTTCGCGAGCAAAGAATTCGCCATTTTCATATAGGCTGCCATGCGGTCATTTTTGGTTACATATTCCCTTTTCAACTGGTTGATTACTAGTTTTGAGTCACAGAAAATATGCAAACGCTGCACACCGAAGTGAAGTGCACTTCGTAGGCCGGTTAACAATGCTTCGTATTCGGTCTCATTGTTCGATGCATCGAAGCCTGGTTTGACGACCTGTTCGATTATTGCCCCTTTCGGGGGTCATGATTACTATGCCAGCCCTACTGCCACGCTGGTTGGATAACCCGTCGTAATACATCTACCAAACGTCGCCAACATACATTCTCTAGTTGGGCTTAGTTTGCACTTGATCAGACTTAACGTTGGTGAGGGATCCTGTGAATTAGGCTACAAAGTCGGCAAGCACTTGCCCTTTGATGGAAGTTCTTGGTAAAAACTGGATATCATACTGGCCGAGTTCGAGAGCCCATTTTGAAATGCGCCCCGACGCTTCCACGCATGCGGAGCGCTGACCGGAGGGGATATTCCGTTGGTACCCCAATGATATGCCCCTGAACATAGTGCATCAGTTTTCTTACAGCCATGACGAGATCAAGTATAAGCTTTTCTAATGGAAGGTAGCGTGTTTCGGCGTTGGCCATAGCTTTGCTCACATAGTAAACTAGTCGCTACTCCCTAAGTTCTTCTTTTAACAGTATGACGCTGACCGCCCGATCGAATACTGCTAGATACAAAATGAGCGGATCGCCTGCCGCAGGTGTCGCCAAGAGTGGTACTGATCTGAGATAAGACTTCAAGCCATCCAAAGCGGTCTGGCACTTGGGGGTCCAATTAAATGCTCTGCCTTGCCGAAGTGTGTGAAAGAATTGTCAACAGCGATCTGTGGAACGGCTGATAAACTTGTTGAGCGCGACGACCATTCCTATCAGCTTCTAAACCTCTTTGACTGACTGAGGGGATCCAAGCTCTAGAATTGCCATGATTTGCCTCGGATTGGCTTCGATTACACGGTGGTTAACGATGTAGCCAAGGAAATTGCCTGATTCGATGTCGAATGCACACGTAGAAGCGTTCAATTTCATCTTGTACTTTCGAAGGACGCCGAATGTCTCTGAAAAATTGGCTAAATAGGAGTGCTTTTCCTTAGATTTGACCATCATATCGTCGATGTATACTTCCATGGTACGGTTGAGTTGTTCCTTGAACACGGCAGTCACTAGTCTTTGATAAGTTGCCCCCGCATTCTTCAGCCCAAAAGGCATGACCTTGTAGTAATAGGTTCCTTTTGGGGTGAGAAATGCGATTTTTTCTTGATCCTCCAGATGCATGGCAATTTGATGATAGCCCCTATAGGCATCCAAGAAACTCATGCGTTGATGATGTGCCATTGCATCTACAAGTTGGTCTATTATGGGTAGGGAAAAACAGTCCTTGGGACAAGTTTTGTTTAAGTCTGTGAAATCCACACAAACATGCCAAGAGCCATTCTTCTTCTTTACGACCACAGTATTGGACAACCATATAGGATAGGTTACTTCGCGAACTGCCCTGGCGTCAAGTAACCGATCTACTTCTTCAACAACGGCCGAAGTATGCTCCGCGACTGACCGCCAACTTCTCTGAATAATTGGCTTACATTTCGGATCAACGTTTAAGCGGTGTTGGGCCACTGATGGATCCACTCCTGGCATCTCGTATAGGGACCATGCAAACACATCAATATTGCTGAGTAAGAAGGATACCAACTCATGCCTTTCAACTTTATCCAAGGAAGCCCTGATCATGAAGAACTTGTCAAGACTTTCGTCAATTTTGACCTGATGTAGGGCTTCAGTTGCATTTTCACTTGGGATCCTCCCAATGTCTTCGAGGCTCTCCCTATCGAGTACCTCAATTGAACGCATTTCCTGCTCCCTTGGTCTCTTTCCAGCTAGAAAATAGCATGCCCGTGCCGATTTCTGAGAGCCGCGAATTTGTTCGATACCGTATTCAGTCAGAAAACGAAGTAGTTGGTGGTAAGTGCTTAGCATGGCTTGCATCGTATGTAACCAAGTTCTGCCCATGATGAGATTATACGGCGAAGGAAGCTTGATAACTAGAAATTCTATATCTATTGATCTGGTGCTGGCCTGTACTAGAAGTGTGATTTTGCCCAAAAGATACTCCGAGTTAGCATTGAAGCCGAATAATGGGTAATCAGCCGGAGATAGGTCCGAGTCGGTAAAGCCAAGTTTGACGAAAGTTTTGTAATACATTATTTCCGAAGTGCTACCCTGGTCAATGAGAACAGGCTTAATGGTGAATCTATTTACGCGTAGCTCGATGACTAGGGGATCAGTATGGGGGTGGGTTACTCCAACTAAATCATTATCATCGAAACTAATCATTCCAGTGTCATGGGGCCATTTCGCTGGCGTTATTGGGCTATGGCGGCTAGACTGCAGCCGAATTGTATGCACCTCCGATGATGCCAGCAAGCTATATATCATATGAATTACACCAAGAAGAGGTGACTCCAGCCATAAAGCTAATGTATTTGTTGAATTGTTCTTTCGGATGTGTTGCGTAAGACGATCGTCTTGCACCAATTCTTCCAGGTGATCTTTTAATGTATAACAACTATCGGTGTTGTGATCGTGGTCTTTATGATACTCACATCGTTTATCCTGTCGTCTTGGATCAAGAGGTCCCGTCATCTTGGGCGACCATTTGAAGAATAGAAGGTGTTGAACTTTCGACAGAATCTTATTGATCGGCTCTGTTAGCTTTGTGTATTTCTTGCCTGAGTGTTATCATCTTCCACTTTGCAATATTCTTCGACCTTCTTCATTAACGCCCAGACAGTTTTGGGGGGCCGTTTGGTTAATGAACTGCGGAAGGGGCTATCAAGATGCAATCCCATCTTAAAGGCGGTGATGGCCATGGAGTCATTGCAAACATCATCTACCAGATTAAAGCACTCCCAATAGCGGGCCGAGTATTCGCGAAGAGTTTCTTCTGGTTTAATTTGCATGGCCCAGTGAGAATCGACTTACTTCGGCTGGACCTCATTAGTGATGAATCTCACCCTGAATGACTTTTGGAGTTGGTGGAAGCTCTTAATCGATACCGGCTCCAATTTATACTACCACCTCACGGCCAGTGGTCCTAGATTGCTTGGAAATATTCGACACATGAGGGCTTCGTCGTCAGCATGGAGCGTCATCGCTTGCTTATAATGACGAATGTGATCAGTGGGGTCCGATTTTCCGTCGTAAAGGGTGAACAACGGTGCCTTGAAATTTTTGGGTAGCACAGTTGTTATACCCCTATTCCGTAATATGTTAATTGGTCCTTGATATGAATGTGATTATGTGTTTTGACATGATTGTGTGGACCATTATGTGAAAATATGTGGTTTTGAATTTCTATCTGTTCACCGTAGGAATATATGTTTGATTATCTGCTTTGGAAATTAAATTGAAGGCCTTATCGGCCAGAGAACCCGAAATTGATTGCGCCATTATGATTAGCGTAATTTTTAGAGCCTACGGTGAAATTTAGTTAAAAATAGATTCGGGTCAGATTAAATTGATTTATTTACTGGCTTTGTGCTCAAAATTTTAATATTTGTAATTTTGGTTAGTGGGATTTGTTGTGTAAGAGCACTACACCTCCCATTCGCTCTTGTATCTTCACTTGGGCTGATCAAACTCTAAGAAAGAGAGAGGGGCCGACTGTTAGAGAGAGAGAGAGGGAGAGAATTGTGTAATTTTTTACTCAAGCTTGGGAATTTGAAGTCTAGTTCAGGAATTAACCATAGATTGGGCTTCTAGGTAAGCATTGGTTCTTGAATTCATGAATTTAATGTGTAATCTTGTGTGTTCAAAGTTGTGTGATGATGTAGAGCATGAAATGGGTTGGTCTCGTCGAATTTGAAGTCTTAGAACTCATGCATGTAAGTTTTTAGTTGAAGATCATATTTTTGACCATCTCTTCATCTTATAAATTGGGAATGAGAGTAGTATACCACATGCATGTACAAATTTATGAAGGTGTAAGTGTTGAATGCATGAAATTGTTATGTTGGTAATGAGTTTGGTGGAAAATGAGCCATGCATGTGATTTATTTGTGAAATTGAGCTTCATTGGGTTGTAATTTGGGGTTTATACCATGTTAGTATGATTAGACTTGAGATTTGAGCCATTGCATGCAAGAATTGTTGGCTTGAAGGTTGAATTTGAACTCAAGAACACAATCTGGGAAACCCAGAATTTTGATGTCTGCTCGAGCGGGGTATTTCACGCTCGAGCGAGGGAGCTTTGTAGACAGGACTTCCGCTCGAGCACCCTATTTCACGCTCGAGCGTATTTTTCATGCAACCAGTACTTTTGCAGGCCTTAAGGGTCCGCTCGAGTGGAGCGGGGACCCTGTTTTTCGAAATTTTGTTTTTGCATTCTGTGTTTCGTTTTCCGTTCTCCTTCACTTGCAAACACTCTTAGGCATGCATTAAGCATTATAATTGAGTTAAAGAGATAAGAATAAAGCCTAAAAGAGGAAAATGTGAATTTAGAATGGAATTGAATTGTTAGTGACCCTTTTGTGTTCGTAGAATGTGTAAGGTCGAGCTACAGGGAAAATCCACAAGCAGATCATTGTGAGTAATATCTTAATAAGATATCTGGAATATGTTGTTGTCCTATTGTTTATGTAAGTTATGTAAGTTCATTAGTTTGAATGGTGGACAACGATTGACATAAATGATTGGGCCGAAAGCCGATTGACATAAATGATTGGGCCGAAGGCCAATTGACATAAATGATTGGGCCGAAGGCCAATTGACATAAGAGATGGGACCGAAGGCCGATTGATATAAATGATTGGGCCGAAGGCCGATCGACACAAATGATTGGGCCAAAGGCCGTTTGCTATAACTATTTCAATAATTGCTTAGGTATCTTTTTTTTTAATTGATATTATTCACTGGGCATTCACTCACGCTCATTCATGTACATGTAGGTGAGCCAAAGAACGTCCAAAACTAGCCCCAGTGAATTATGAGAAACAGTCAGAGTTTTGAAGAGTCAGCCCAAAAGTCTTACGCATGAGACTGTCTTCACCTTTTTGTCCTCTGTTTATAGTTTGGTTTTGTTGGCGAAATCATCGGACCATTGTTGTATATAAGTCTTGGGTTTGACTGACTTAAATCTGGATGATCCTGTATGTACAGTGTTTTGTATTAGTACATATTCTGATGTGAGTTATTAACATATAAATGTTTGAAATTTTATGGTGTGCATATAAGCACAACTCTATGGACAAAGTTTTAAATTGTTTCCTTTTGGCCTCTTTTACTCTGATGACCTTTGACTTATTTGGTTGAGGCCGTAGGTAATCACATGATTAGTGGCCAGTTATGGCCTTAACCCATAGGGGCGGGTTTGGGTCGTGACAACAGCCCATGCAATTTGTCGCACGAAAGGGTCATGTTTATTTTCCTCATCCGAATCATCGCTTTTTCCTCGTTTATGCCGTACATATGGACTTCCTTTAGATGAGCTGGATACATCAACGCGTCCTTTCTTTCTGGGCTCCAGGGATGGTGAGTTTGAATCCCTGTCATTATTGCGTTTCTGAAGTCAACGTCATCGACCATCTTTCTTTCTCAAAGGTCGACCCCAGTCTTGGCATGCGATTTGTTAGGATTTTGCTACCTCCAAGGCCAAATCCTGGCGTAGGCGCTCGTTCTCAGCCATCACATTCTCCAGCCGCTGTTCATTTTGCTTTGCTTGATCCATAATCGTCTGCATTGTCTCATGTGTTGAAGTTGAAGGTGAGGTCTGAGCTACTGAATCAAAGTTTAAGGCACGTCGCGTGGCGATATTCTCCGATCCCAGCATGTTTCTTGTAGTGAGGTTGTCTCTTGGTGTAGTTTCATCAGCGACTATCGGAGGATCTTCTGTGACACTCGCCATGGATATGCTTGAGTATTCTCACAGACGGCGCCAATTGTGGAGAAGTAGGTTTGGAAATACTCTTGGATCCTGAAGGACGTTCCTGATCCTCTGATTGCCACCTGAAAAAGGGATTAACACTCCAGTCGGGGGTGTCGGAATTAGAACTCCGACGGACAAGCTTGTATATGTCTTTAGTTTCTTGGGCCTGTTTTCACATATCTTTCTTTGGTTGATGTTCCTCTATTTATATTCGCTTTTGGGCCTTAGGGTCGGGCCCACTCTTAATCCATCGCATGATTGCTTATTCGGCCTTCTGTCGTATGCCAATTCCCACTCGGCTTTTTGTTCGACTAGTTCTATTGCCAATTAATCTATTCGGCTTCGGGATCGTCTAGGATGGAGCCAAATATAATATATATATCCTGATTTTCTTCAGATGCATTCGAATTTCCTACATTTACCGATATTCGGCTCCCACACTTCAATATCCACCCACCACTCCTTGGGATTGCCCACCAAATTTGCTTCAGAGACTACTATAGTAAGATTGATGTCTGTCACTCCATCAGAAAGATAAAAATCCTCGGCTATGTTGGCTTGTACTGGCTTTTTGCTTGAATTCCCTCCATTCTTGTGAACGTGACAATCCTTAGCACAATGTCCATCTTTGCCGCACACAAAATACTTGCCTTTGAACATTTTGTTGAACCCGTTGTTGATCTCTTTGTTGATCTTATTAGTGGATCCTTATTTGCGACCATTGCCATCATGTTTCTACTTCTTTCTGTTGAACTTTGACCCTTGTCCATGTTCTATAACATTTGCTTTAGCTTGCATGACATGGTTTCTTGACTTCTTGTCGGAACCACAATTGTCCTCTTCAATTTTGAGTCAGACTAGCCGTTCCTCTAATTTCATCTCCTTGTGCTTATGCTTTAGATAATTCTTGAATGCTTTCCAAGATGGCGGCAATTTTTCAATCATTGCCACTACTTGGAAAGATTCACTGAGAACCATCCCTTCCGTATATATGTCATGGAGAATTAATTGGAGATTTTGAATCGGGCTAATAACCATCTTGGAATCCATCATTTTAAAGTCCAGAAAACGGCCAACAACAAATTTCTTTGTTCCGACATCCACTGTCTTATATTTATGATCTAGAGATTCTCACACTTCTTTTGCAGTGCTTTTGACACTATACACATTGTACAGTGTATTGTCCAACCTATTGAGGATATAATTATGACACAAAAAATCACCATGTTTCCATGCATCAACTGTGGCAACCACTTGCCGGTCAGTTTCTTCCTCGTTCAGTGCCAGAGTTTTTTCATGAGTGAAGCGAGCCAAATTCAATGTCGTAAGATAAAACATCATTTTTTGTTGCCATCATTTAAAATCATTTCTATTGAATTTTTTTGGCTTCTCCCCATGATTTACCGGTACTACCAGAGTCATCACTGGTATAACAGGTGTGGGGGTTGAAGTATTAACAGCCTCAGTACTGTTTGTTTTAGTAGCCATATTTCTGACGAAACAATTAATGCACAAATCACAAATTTATACAGAATACAATTTACACACAAAATATACAAAATAATATTTTGTAACAAAATTTCAATGATAAACAGTAAATGACTACTATGTTATCAAAAAAATTATTAAACAGTATATTACTACTATTTAAGAAATTAAACAATGTATGACTACTATTTAATTTCTCGAAACAAAATAGAAAAATGATTGGGACCTCTAATAAAGGAGCTCTAATGGGAGTGGACTCCACTGTGATGTGATGTTTTGGCCTTGGTTTTATTTTTTATTTTTTTTATTCTCTGCCACCTCATTAGAGCTCAATTAGAGCTCCCAAATTAGAGAGATGTATCATTGCTCAACAAAATATTTGTCTGTCTAACACACAAATTTAAAAAAAAAAAAAAAAAAAAAAAACGGAAATCTACTTTAAGATTGTTATTCCCACAGTGGATGTGTGTAAATTAAATGTCTAAATAAAATAATTTAGAAAATAATTATATAAATTAAATTCTGAATTAAATGCTTACAGAAATTATAAGTCGAGGCTTGTGTTGGACATAATCATTTTAAAGTAGATTTCGCCCTCACTCAGATGCTTCGAGTTTTAATGACGTCTACTTCCCAGGATGCAACGACTACTACTTGATTTGCAGCACTACAAAATCAAGTCTTGCGAACCAAACAATGCTATAACTCTTTCTCTTTCTTTTCCTAGACGCTAAATGGTAAATAGATGCAGGAGCATAAGAGGATGAACAGAAGAAGAAAATGAAGAGTTTTTGGAAATTTTTTATGCAAATGAATTGTTGGATGGTAGACTATTTATAGGAGGAATGCTGGCTTTTCCGAACAGGTAGAAAACCTGTTCATACAAATTCCAGATTTGAATAGAAATAGATCTGTTCGGATAAAGTGGGCCATCCTAAGTTTCCAAGTATCCCAAGTAGCTTGGGATACTTGGAATAGAAATACTTGGAATACTTGTGGAATGGTGATGTTATGGATAAAGTGGGCTAGACCCATTGGACCCAAAACAATAAACATGCATGCCGCCATTTAAGCGGGCTGGAGTTGGGCTTGTTCAGTCCAATACTTACATTTTTAGGCCAAAAACATTTGTATTTTATTTATTTATTTTTAATTTTGGTTTCAAAATTCAAAATAAATTGGTTCAAATTTTTCCTTCACCCAAATAGATCCCGAATAGGTTTTCTATTCCAAGTATCCCAAGCTATTCCAAGTATTTCTACTTGTGGCCCATCCTAAGTATTTCAAGTATCCCAAGTATCCCAAGCTAGAATATATATACCCATATAAATCCTTAAGCTTTTCCAATGTGGGACAAACGCATTTCACAAATGTGTTAGAAAACCTACCTAAAGCCATATCCACGAACTCGAAAATGCACGTTGAATTCTCATTCATCCGAAAATGGTTTTAACCAACCAAATACACGATGTTATTCATTACGCAGCATTAAACACACTACAACAAAATTGACTTTTTACGGCTTGCAATGCATGCCGTAAAAACTCTTTCACGGCATGCACACAAATGCTGTTATATGACATGCCGTCGAAAGTGGAGCGTCATTTACGGCATGCAGGTAAAGTTGTAAAAAGTAATAAATTAAACATTAATGACATACTTTGTATGTCGTATATAACTTTTTACGACATTTTTATCATGTCATAAATCATCATATTTTCCATGACATAATTTTGCATGCCGTAGAAGATTATTTTTAATATATTTATGGCATACTTTGTATGCCGTATATAGTATTTTACAACATTTTCTTGCATGTCATAAATCATCACACTTTTCACGACATAATTTTGTATGCCGTAGAAGGTCATTTTTAATATATTTATGACATGCCTTGTATACTGTATATAATCTTCTATTTTCTTACATGCCATAAATCATTACACTTTTCACGGCATAATTTTGCATGCCGTAGAAAGTTATTTTTAATATAATATATATATATATGAACATGACCTTGCCTAACCGTATGTAGACAATAGCTTATAAAATGCAACCTGTTACAAACCAAGCAGAAACAACAACTATGAAGTAAGCAAAAAAATCTAACTTACCATATCTAAACTATCATATGGCCAAACACTAACAGTATCCCATAAATGAATACAGTAAATACAACCAAATTTATCCAAAAAACAAAAGGAGAAATTGGCTGCTATTACTGAAGAGAAGTTTTGGATGATTCTCCACATTAACGAACCAATTGAAACCACAGATTGTCTCACAATTAAGATAAGGCACAGAACAATGCCAAAGGCAAAGGAGCCAACATCATGAGCATGCCCCATCCAGTAATGAATTATTGTTTGTGCTCCCTCATCCCCTATCATTTTAGGCATATACATGGAAGAAGTTTTGAATTACAAATTGTCAATGCAAATACAAAGGCATGCAGAACCTGAAGAAACCATTGTAGCAAGCAGGTACTACATACCCCCAACCCAAAATCAAAGCTTCCAAACACAAATATTCAAAGAAAAAATTATTCCTACCACAAGAACTTCATTTTGTCATTTTAAATTATGCCTACCCAAAACAGGTAGTCAACATCATTTCAAATTTAGGTTTCTTACCTCAGAAAGAGCACAGTATCTCCGGAGACCAGCTTCTTCTAGTTGATAAAAACACTCCAACCAGTAGTCATCAGATGCCTTTGAGGCTGGCCTGCTCAATGGAAAATATACATACATGTATATATATGAATTTCACCCTAATTTACTGATGATAGCATATTATTCAATTTGGTCTAAGTTGAAATAAATAAGAAATCAGTATAAGAATAAATGATAAAGGTGTATAGAAGAAAAGACTATTCCAATCTATAAGCCACAACCATTACATTTTGTCTGAGTTCAAATGCCACCAGCTACGTAGTTAGCAATTCACTTCCACATATGCTTACAGACACAGTACAGTGTAAATACATGCCATGCGATCCTCAATGATGTGGTGAACAGAGAATGCTGCCATGTGCACCAATTGACTTCCACATATGCTTACAGACACAGTGAAGAAGCAAAGACAGTATGTGAACCTATCAAACACCTAACAAAAATAACACACACATATTAACTTAAACATCAGTGGTACAAGATTTACTTACTTAATCAAGAACACAAAGGTTTTGTTTGCGAACTTGGACTATGTATCTAACAGAGGTTTTCCAGATTGAAGGTAATTTTATTCATCTTTAGATGGGGAATTAAAGGTTAATCTTACCATTTAATGAAAGCCCATTTTCAGGATTGCAATCTAGCTAAGCATCTATGAAACATGGTACTTCAAAAACATAGTCATAAACGTAATTGTACCCATTGGCAAACACGGAAGCTTGCTTTTTCTCCTCTCTGCCTCAAGAGTGGGTATCTAGTTAAGAACGGAGTTGCTATCTATGTTCTATAATATAGATGACAGATCTAACTTAGAGGGCTGACTTCTGAGGATGGGAATGCTTATTTCAGCCTTTTTATATGTTTTACAAGCTTCTCATACAGACTCTAACTTCTTGTATTGATCTCTTCTCTGATCTAATAAATGATATTGTAATGAGAATTGATTATCAATAATCCTATTTTTTTAATTCTGATTCCATGTAGGTTTAATAGTTTTTACATTTAAATTACAAAGTTGTCATAGAACTTTCTCAATTTCCATTAGGGGTGAGCATGGTCCGGATTGGACCGGATTTAGGTAAAACCAGGACCAATCCGTTATCTACAGTTCCTGAAAAATTAGAACCAATCCAATTCATTTAAATCATGGAACCAATCCGAACCAATCCCTTTAAACACGAATTGGATCGGTTTAGGACCACGGATTCACATAATTAAATAATAAAAATATATATATAACACTTTAATTTTATAAAAACATAAATATAGCGCTATATTAGTTCCACAATAGCAACATATTTTTCTATAATAGCAGCATATTGTTCTAGAATTTAAACAACCATAAGAAAACTAGTTTCACCATAAGTATTCAAACCATTACAAATTAAAACTAAAAACTAACAAATAAAAATAATAAAAAAAGATATTATACGGGTTTAGGTTTGAGTTTAGGTTTTATATAGAATAAAAGAAGATATTATTGGGGGAGGATGTATAATAAAAATATAGATTATTTGTATACGGTCCAGATCGGTTCCAATCCAGAACTGTGGGATTCAATCCGGAACCAATCCGTGGACTACGGATTTTTAATTCTTCAATCCGGAACCGAACCATGGATTCAAAAAATCAATCTAAACCTATCGGATTAGACTGGACTGGATCGGATTACGGATTTCACGGATTCTTTGCTCAGCCCTAATTTCCATCATAGAACTTACCACACAGTTGAGAAAAATGGTAGAATGAATTATTTTAACAAAATATGATGGCTCAATTTCAGTTTTCAAGGTGCAACAAAACTTGTAGTTATTGAATGTTTCAAACGCAATTACATAAATTTTGACCATCGATATTATAGGAATTTTTCTCATGAAATGTACCACATATGGAATGTCTTAATGGATTTTTCTACTACTATGATTAGAGTATGAAAATGGCATACTCAAGTGGTAGTTTGAACTATGATATGCTCTTTTATTTAATTTTTGTAGTTGATTAAACCAATAAAGAAGCTGGAAACAAAGCCTTAAGTGATATTGATATGCTAGGAAGAACGAGCATTTTAAGTATCTCAATGAGAATGGGCAAAGTTAGAACAAAACTAACAGCTAGTGGAGTTTTGAACTTGTCAGAAACTAATAGCAAAGTTAGAACAAAACTAATAGCTAGTTGCAAAATGAAAAGCTTAAGTATTCAGTACATCTTTCTCTCTCTCTCTCTCTCTCTCACCCACACACACACACACACAAACACACACACAGGAGATAGAGTTGTACCTTTGCGTTTAGATAACTGTTGTAATATGAACTGTTGCCACTGTTCTGCAGAGAAAAAAGTTAAATAATGGCATAAAAACTGGTCAGACTGTTAATCATATTTGACAAGCTTGCCTACAATTTAAAAACGATAAACTAAGCAAATTGTCAATGGTCAAATGAGATGATTTGGATGACTTCATTACCGGTTCATCAATTACCACCTAGCAATCAAAACGTCACATGGGCACATAAAGAGCACAAACTTGAACACAGTACCCTTCTATTCGTTATGGAGCAGCATCTTACATGTTTTCATATTAATGTGACAGCATTAAGTCCTAATTGAATTACACTGCTGCATTCACTATGTAGGACACTTATGTTAGATTATTTAGGGCAAGCATTCAAAATTTAAAAAACAAAAAAAAAATAAAAAAACAACATGAGGCAGTACACCAAAATTACCCGAAGACATGGAAAGAATGTACCTTGGTTGAAACCAATGGAGCTCTTTCACCTTGTACTTTCACATCATGAAGGAAATTGAAATCTGATTCAATCAAAGACATCTTTGGTAGGAACTTCTACAAGTTTCTGAATGTTTGAGGAAGTGAATTTTGCAATAAGTAAACTTGAATTAGAACAAAAGGAAATATTTCAATATCACATCTCAATGTTTTACCAAGCAACCAGTTGGTAGCCAACATCTTCGAGGCTTTGGAAAAATTTTAGCCCAAATATTTCTTGCTGTAGAAGTTGTCCTGCCTCCTTGAGTTGTAAGATCCTTGTCCAAATCCAAGATCTCCATGCATCTTATAATTAGTGGATCGTGTAATGGTTTATACAACTCAGTGAGTTCTGACCTTAGATGGTAATGCCCCAAATCCCAGCCCTCGTACAGTCCCACAACGCTCGAGACCAAAAGTATGAAAAATGGCATCATCTTTTATAGATTTTGGACCCTCATCAGTAGAAGCCTTATGAAGTTCTTGAACATTTTTCTAAAAATATAAAGCATGTCTTAATAAATTGATGTGAAGTTTTTGAGTTTTAGATATCATGTTGGGCTAACTGCAGTGATGTCTTATCCCCAGATCCATACTGATTCTCAGCTTAAGATTCAGCATTAAAAGTTGCCTCAGATGATGTTATTGTATTGTTCTGTCATTCAGCAATTTATTTAGCTGAACTTAAATGATTTCGAAGACATTCCATTTTTTTCTTCTTCTCCTGAAGTCTGGTGAATTTGATTGAAGTAATTTGCTTAAATGAGATAATTTATTGTCTTCTATTTGATCAAAGCTAATTTCTGTTGCATTTGGTGCATTCTGCAGGTGGATATAACTGCATTAAGGCAGATGGGAGACAATGACCTCAAAGACTTGGGAATACCTATGGTATTATTCTTTTCATCTTTGCTCTCAGTTGATTTCAAAATTTGGGCATGACTTGGTTTTTCTGTTTGATATTGTTGTACTTATTTAGTCTTTCTGCACGATGTTTATGAAGTTCGAATTTTGATGAGTTGTTCTAAAAGCATTAATAGATTATTATACCTATCTTTACTATTTTTCTTCTTTGTGATTATGAGTTATGGTCAACCAAAGAACTGTTTTCTTCTTGATGCTTATGAGTTATGGTCAACGAAATTACACTTTGAAAACGAATAAAAGTTCTCTCTCTCATCTTCTCGGTTTCTACTTATTCAAAATTAAGATGAATTACATTTCAAAATTAATTGAGACAGATGTAATCCATTGTATCAATTTCTTGCTAAAATGGTCTATTGTACTAGTTTCTTGTTAAAATGGTACGCCCACCAAAGACCTACCGGTATGGAACAAGATTCACATCCTTGGATGACTTGACCAACATCTAGAGAAAGAAATCAAGTGGGAGTATGAATCAAGCAAAACTCCAAGATAGAAATCCTACAAGATTCTCTTACTGTCCATATGCAGATGCTTTAATCTGTCAACTACCATTTTTCTTTGACTGCTAATTGTGCTAGTCAAACCTACAATTTAAGTTACAATGCCACTTTTTCGCTTATTCATTGTTAATAAGGCTAACAAAACTTGACAATGTACTAAACATGACATTTTTTTTCGTCTCATTAGCACCACTACACTTGTCATCAAAATCTCACTTTGATTCTTATACTTTCACTAAAATCCCACTTCAATCCCTTCACTTTTAATTTTTGTCAACCTCACTAACAGTAGATGGACAAAATAGTGACATTCTAACTTCATCAGAGGATGGGGCTTGCTGGAGGGCAACTAGCGGTAGGCGGTAACCGAAGGTGGTGGAAGAGGGAGAAGAGAAAGAAAGTGAGAATATCTTCTTCTCCTTTAACATTTCCAAAAATTTTTAAATTTGAAATCAATTTCACTTTTTTTAAAACAAAAACAATATATCAAATAATTTTTCATTTTCGGTTTCCAGAAAAATGAAAACGAAAACAAAAGACAACGGTTTGAAATTGAAAGTTCTAAAGCATAAAATTGAACAAGAGGTCCTTCCGAACCCTCTTGAATCTTTATTCTACCCTCTAGATGTCCAAATAGATTCCACCAATTCGGAGAAGCATAAATATGTCATCAAGAAGGTCTCCAGCTATTCTGATCCAATAATAAACACAAAAAAAAAACAAAATACAATGGAGCCAACCATGCCAGTGATACAGGAATTCACACCTTCGCCTAGTTCAACAGCCAAGTTCGTATAACTAGGCCACTGCTATTTCTAAAATCCTAACACATCTGCAAGCATTCCAGCGATACAATATCATTTTTTTAAATACAAATGTTAAAACTTAATTTTTGAAGAAATTTGTATAAATATATATACATTTGCATTTGATGTGCATATGTATATAACAACCAGCGTGATAGATGTTCATTTTTGACATCTAGCGATTTGATTTCTTCCAACACAAACAAATATACAAAACAACAAACCACAGCTTCTGTATTTTTTCTAAGTGTAACATAAATGCTACCATAAAACTATTATTTCACAAATTGAAGTAAAATCCACAAGCATATATGATACTTGAATCATTCTCATTCATATAAAAAAAACCATTCCTCTTAAGGCAATTGCTGAAGACACCCTACATCAAACTGCAACCTCACAGAGATACAAGGAAAATTTATGTAACAAATTCGAAAGAGATTAATTCTATATCAGGATAAATGTGAGTACCAAATTTCCCAATTTTTTATTGAGAAAATATCACAAATGGCCACCAAAGCACTATTCTGAAGCAATTTGACTAGCAGTTCATACATAAGAGGAACCAATCAAACCGAACTGAATTCTAAAACCAATTGCTCAAACTCGACGGGAAGAGCTTGAGGGAGAGAGAAAGAGAATACGAAACTGAGAGAGAGAGACGGTGGTGCTCACCTTAGTAGACGATGGTCCTTGCTTCCCTCGCCGGTGCAGATGGTGGAGGCGGTGGAGCTTCGGAATCTCAAAATCGAAATTGCCAATCGCTCTAAGATTGGATCTGAGATGAATCACCAATTGCTTTGAGATCAAATCAAGGCTGAAGAAGGCTGATTCGATCAGTTAAGAGAGATTAGGGTTTAGAGAGGGTTGAGAGAGAGAGAGAGAGAGAGAGAGATCGATACCAGAGAGTGAGTGAGAGAGTAAGGGGCCTAAAATGTTTTTCAGTGTTTTGTTTTAGTTATTGTAATATTTGTAATATTTTAAATAATTTTGTTTTTCCTTTTTAAATTCAAATAATTTACATATATTAAAAGAAATATTTAATTTTAATTTTAATAATGTTTTACTTTTTAATTTTTTTTAAAAAAAATCACTAAATTCAAAAAAATATAAAATTTAATACATTTCATATATATTATATTTTATTATTTTTTTTACAAATATTTTATTTTTTAGTTGTGTTCAGATTAGACACATGTAAAAAGTAAAAAATTAAGAAATTATTAAAAGAAAGAAAAATATCAAATCAAGGAAATTTTAAAAAATAATAATTACAAATTAGTGAGAAGCCAAATAAATATTAATCATTAAAATTATAAACTTTTTCGTGAATGTGTAATTTTTTTTTCCCAAAATCCCACTGGGTGCGATTATCCCTTAAAAGAGACTAAATTATAAAATAATGTATAAATTATTTTTTATATTGTCCTCAATTAGGAAAATTTAAGGTGAGAAACTTGGTTGGAAATTGTTAGCTTTTTTAATTAAAAAAAAAATCAAATTGAAATTTTTTTAATAAAAGTTTTCACGACATGCTAATACATGCCGTGTAAAGTTATAATATTTTACGACATGAAATGTATGTCATCTTAAGTACAAATATTATATGACATATTTTTGTATGCTGTGAAAATATACATTTTTTACAGCATGCTTTTGCATGCCATAAAAAAAATTATGATTGTTATTATTATTTTTTTTTGTAGAAGTTTTCACGACATGTTACTGTATGCCGTGTAAAGTTATAATATTTTACAACATGAAATGTATGTCGTCTTAAATGCAAATATTTTACGACATATTTTGTAAGTCGTAAAAACATACATTTTTTACGGCATACTTTTGCATGCTATAAATATATGAATCAACGACTTACATGGTATGTATGCTGTTATTGAAAAAACATTAACGGCTTGCAAAAAAAAATGCCGTAGAATGTACTAACTACGACATGCATTTAATGCATGTCGTAAACATGATGCCGTGAATAGTTAGTTTTGTTACAACAAAATTGACTTTTTACGACTTGCAATACATGCCGTAAAAACTCTTTCACGACATGCACACAAATGCTGTTATATGACATGCCATGGAAAGTTGAGCGTCATTTACGACATGCAGGTAAAGTTGTAAAAAGTAATAAATTAAACATTAATGACATACTTTGTATGTCGTATATAACTTTTTACGACATTTTTATCATGTCATAAATCATCATACTTTCCATAACATAATTTTGCATGCAGTAAAAAATTATTTTTAATATATCTATGTCATACTTTATATGCCGTATATGGTATTTTACGACATTTTCTTGCATGTCATAAATCATCACACTTTTCACGACATAATTTTGTATGCCATAGAAGGTCATTTTTAATATATTTATGACATGCCTTGTATGCCGTATATAATCTTCTACGACATTTTCTTACATGCCATAAATCATTACACTTTTCACGGCATAATTTTGCATGTCGTAGAAAGTTATTTTTAATATAACATATATATATATAGGAAGATGACCTTTCCTAACTGTATGTAGACAATAGCTTATAAAATGCAACCTGTTACAAACCAAGCAGAAGCAGCAAGTATGAAGTAAGCAAAAAAATCTAATATCCATACACCAAACAACCTGCATACTAACTTTTATCCTCAACTTCTATCATATCAAGCTGATAACAACCTCAAACATACAAATCAAAAAAAGTCTCCAAATCATAAGATTCACTAATCTCTAAAATACGACTTTAAACATCCAAAAAGTATAACTACAAATTGTAAATCAATTAGTCCAATATTTCGTCCAAAAGAATGAATTGACTAGGCTATGCAACTGTACTTCCTATTGCATCTTGAAGATCATACATCTCATGAGTAGAACGAAACAACGGCACGTTGACTGTTACGTGGTTCACCCATACTTTCCAACACAAAGGTCCAAGAATTGCATGATGCACCTTTGCCTTGGGATCCCTTGATGCAATTTGGCCTTCTGCAACCACCAAGTTTGACCCCTCCTAATGCAACAACTTGCATTTGACATTTGCTAAGCTCGATACACCATTACTTTGATCCTACAAAAATTAAGAGTATATAAGCATACTACATAACATTCATCCCATTTACGAAGTATTAGTTCAACAAAGGAAATGAAAGTGTCAAAAAGCTTCAACGAGAACGAACTTACATATGTCATCAATGTCAGAAAAGAAAATTTCAACCTGATGAATACATATTTTGAGGTGGTCACACTTATGAGTCTACTCAACCTGATGAATATATAAAAACTAAATGGACATTCTAATTCAAGTGGATCTCTAATAAGTTGGAAACCGTGAGAAATGAAAAGAAAGAGAACTTTAATTTTATTTTATAGGTTTCATTTCTCACCAAAAGTAGTGAGATTTGGCAAGAAACAAGCTCTGATTGCTTGTGTATCTTCTATAATACCGAGATTGTTCATTAAAATGCACTAAAAGAAAAGAAACATCACCCATATCCCTATATCACATTTTGCTCTTTTACTCATCCAAACATGATAGTGAGAAAACACGATAATTTCTTTTCTTTTCTTTTACAATCATTTCTTTTTCTTCTTTTTCTAACCCCACAATCCAAGCGGAAGGTAAATTTTGCCAAGAAACAAAAAGTGGGCGGAAAATCACTATCATCAGGTGTTGGCTTAGAGCTAAACTGTTACTGCTGGACCACATTATAGCCCTAAAAATATGACAAGGCTCAAAAAAAGGATCTTAGGGCATACAAAGGCTATTCAACCACTACATAAACATTACCATCCAAGGTATAATTAAGACACATTTGAATGTCTGAAAAAATATGAATTGGATCACTTTAGGATTGGCTCATTAACAATCTCATACATACTACACTCCAAGTTGCACTAACAGACATACATACATACATACATACATACATACTACACTCCAAGTTGCACTAACAGACAACCTCTCTCTCTCTCTCTCACAATAATAATGTCTTCATTTCTTCCTTTTTCACACTCCAACTGAATTTTTATTCCTTTCTTCTTTTTCTTTTGGGGGTTTCTATTCTATCGGAACTATCATATCATTCAAATTGTGAATTGGCAAATCAAATGAAGCTCTGGTTCTTAACCATCTTGCTACCCAATACAAATATAGGTTTGGGAATTAGACTCTCTTTTTTGTGCATCTCTACTAATCAAATTTAATCTTCTCTATTTCTCAACCCAACCAATTTCTCTTGCTTTTAAATTCTAAATCTCAACTGTGTAATCTTCAGTGGATCACAACATTATTGTCACCTCAACCACAACACAATCTTCAGTGGATCACTTTAGGATTGGCTCATTAACAAATTAGATAAGTACATGTGTTGCGCTGTAAAGATGACAACTAAAAAATTGATTAATTTACTTTCTTTGTGAGAATTTAAATTAGTTCATTTCTTTTAAACGTAGAATTACTTAAATATAAAATTGAGAGATTCAAAATCTCTTTTGTTCGACACGACAACACTCACACAAATTTTGAAATAACTCATTTGATCTACATTTGTGTAGCTCTTCTTTTTTCTTTTTTTTTTTTGATCTACATTTGTGTAGCTCTTTTTTAACTAGCATTTTTTTTCCCCTACTTATTTTATACTTAGGTTGAGCACTTCAGCTCAATAATCTCAATCAATAGGGATTGAGCCCAAAACCATAAAGCCTATTAGTGAAAATGAGTGCACATAAAGGTTTCAGTGGCAAAATTGACATATTATTATAAGGTTGAATGGTTAATAGCAACATGTAATATATCTACTAATTGAAATCCAAAAGATCACCAAGAATTATGTCAATTGACAATTATTTTCTATACCATGAGAGAAACAGTGAGCTAAATCCAATGAAAACGCCATATCAAGTCGACATGCTTTATGTTGACCAAAAATATAGCGACCCCGGTCTTTTCCCATTTGAGTATTGTATCCGGACTTATGTTCCGTGGATTCTATTGTCATATTATTGTTGTTGTTGTCCTTTGATTCCTTATTCTTGGGTTATAGGATGTTTTGGGCAGGTTGATTGCAGGTTGGTTGAGTTTAGAAACCAAGGGATGATGTTCAGTTTTTGGGTTGGTCGCTCGAGCGAGGTCCTTGTTTTTGGTTCTTCGCTCGAGCCAGGGTCCCTTCGCTCGAGCGAGCCTTGCGTTCAGTACTTAGACCTGAGAGCAGTGTTTGTTGGCTCGAGCGAGCTTCTCTTCGCTCGAGCGAGCTTCTGTTTCTTGTTTCTGGTCGCTCGAGCGACCAGGTCTTCGCTCGAGCGAGCCTGTCCAGTATTTAAAGGTAGCAGCGGGATTTTTAGGCAGTTTTTTATCCTCTTTTGATCCTAAACCCTAAATTCCAAGTTCTCTCTCTCCCTACACACCTTCTCTCCTAGGTTTGATCTAGTTAGGGTGGGTTTTTACCCTAGTTGCTTTACAAATAAGATAGAGGAGAGTGAGGGCTTTCATTTAATCTGAACGATTGTTGATTTGGAGCACTTTGGAGTTTCGAGCATCTTCTTCATCTTCTTCTTTTTGGGTTCTTTCTTCGAGGTAGGGATTTCCTACTCCATTTATACGTTTTAATCCTAAGTATTGGTATTTTGGTATGTGGGGGTAGTTTGGTAATTTTGGGAGAAACCCTAGGGTTTGACATAGATTAATTAATGTAATTAATTTAGGGAATAATGTGGAATTGGGTTTAATTCATGAAATTGGGGAATTATGAGATTAATTGATGTAGTTGGAGAATTTAATCACTCATTTATGAAATTGAGAGTTATGTGTTGTATATTTATTTCTTGTTTAGAAATAACTGTTTTGGGCTATCGGTGGAGGATAGCCATGATTGTTATAGACGTTGCATGTGGATTAGGCAAAATTGAAACTAATCACTTGATTAAGTTGTTGAGTATAAAGGTTGGAATAGTACATTAAATTTATGTATTGATTGACTGTGTATATGACTTTATGTGTATATGCATTACTTGTGTATGGGAGGAGATAGGGGATGTACTCCACGGTTTAGGGGAAGATGGGGGATGTACCTCTAAACCGGTTAATGATTATGGGAAGATAGGGGATGAACCCAGGGTTGCTGCTTATATGCGCGCCTATAGCAGAGATACAGCTCATATGCTTATCTATTTGATATGATACATCACAAAAATGTGTATCAGTTGGGAAGTATGGAAGTGAATTTGATTGTGATTGATACAATACCAACATGTGTATTTGTTATGTTATATGAGAGATTTAACTTGATGTGTTATCCCTGTTGAATTGGAAAGATTGTTAATAAGAGATGAAATCCCCGTTGAGCTATTTAGGCCAGGTTCTGAGCCATAGTTGGAAGGTGAATTATGCCATAGACAAAGTGTCATAGGCAATGTAGACATTTGTGTTATGAAATTGTAATTGGATTATTTTGTGTTAACCATGTATCAGATGCTACTGCTTTAGTTAATTCATATGATTGGTTTAGTATTTTTCTCGGTCATGGCTCACCCTAAATGGGACCTTCTTTTTCAGGTTTAGGTGGTACACTATCTCCAAGGACTTAGATTGTGAGGATTTGGACTCGAAGATTTGTTTTATTTTATTTGTTGTATTTGAACTTTATGTAAACATTCAAGCCTAGGGCTTTATTTGTATTTGAGTTAGAACTCATGGAATTGTGTCCAAGTGTTGGCTTGGCAAGATGTAAGCCCGTAGGGCATTTATTATGATGTTCTTATTTCGCAATACTCTGATGATTGAAATAATACAATGTATCCTTTTGATAATACATGTTAATGTCTTATACTTAATGGGCTTAATTTTGAGGGCGTTACATTATACTTAATGGGCTTAATTTTGAGGGCGTTACAACTTGGTATCAGAGCGTACCGGGTTTGAATACTTTGGGTACGTAGGAAGTGATTAGTATCACAATGGGTTCGTCTCGTTTGATAGAGACTTAGTGTAATGTTATATGTTTAATTGATAGCATGTTTATGTGACTATGTGGGTATGGAATGTAGTTCCTAGGATGTTGATTGGATCCTTGAGTCTCTGAAAGTCTTGTTGGAAAGGCACTTGATCAATGTTGTTTCCAACCGGAACTTTAGTGGCGCCTCGGGACTATCATTATTCAGGAATGAAATTCGTAGGTGCTTATGTGATTATGTGCTTACGTGGTATGATTTATTGTTGTCCAATGTATTAGGATGTGAGCTTTTAGTTTAGGCACATTTATTAGAGTGCTAACGATCCTTATCACCTTTATTAGGATGTTAGGACGAGGAAGTTTGGATTTCCCTCCTTCCGCTCGGGAAGAATTGAGGAAACAATTTGTGGGGTTACGCCAGGGTACTACACATTTGGTACAGTTTGAAACGTGGTTTGCTAACCTGTCAGTGTTTGCTCCAGAGTTAGTGGAGACGGAAGAATTGCGTTGTGCGGAGTTTGAGAGAAAGTTGTGTGACGACATCCGTGTAAGGATTGCGGGTTCTTGGCATAGAAGTTACTGCAGTGCTTGTTAAGGTCGACTCATGTGGAGGCAGCGGTACTAGCTATGGGGCAGAATAGGGAAGAGACCATAGTTCGGGGTGTTGGTCAAGCTAGGGAGAAGGTCATCTCGGTGACTCCCACAACTTATAGGTACTCTAAGCCAAGTAAAAAATGGAAGCGAAGGTATGCTCAGTCCCAGGTAGGGTCCTTACCTCCGCCAAGAGTTTCAGACACCTCTATTGGAGGGCCCAGAGAGGTCCAGGATGTCTCTTGTTTTAAATGTGGTCTGCTGGGCCACAAGGTGTCGGTTTGCCCACAGAGGAAGAGGGTCGGATTGGCGATTCGACCAAGTGGCACCACCAGAACCTTTTGGTCAGCCAGATGTTGGATCGGCAGAGCGTACAGTGGGGAGGCAGTTGTTGGAATCCCCACCAGTTCAGATTTTGCACCAGTCGTATATTCGGGATCCACTTACTTGTTGGGTGTGTAAATAGCAGGGTCATCTTAAACGTTTCTGTAACCAACCGGGGGCTTCTTTAAAGGTTTTGCAACCTAGTCGTGCTCGATTTCATTTGATGGCGGGTGTCGTTTTGGGGGACTAGCAGGCGGACTCATCAAGAGAGTCGAGTTCCAAAGCCCCAGATGGGGAAGTTTGTGGTTGTTCCAGGTGTGGATAGAGGGGTCACGTCGGTAGTTCTTGTCCGTGGCGTGGAAGCTCGTAGATTATCTTATGTTTGGGAATGGCCAACTTTGGCGGTCTAGCAAGGGGCATAGTGGTGGTGATACCGTCGGGTTGATTTTATTTTGACTAATTCGTTTTGTCATTAGTGGAATATTGTTTTGTGATCATTAGGTTCGGTTGTGTAACCTATGTGTTTTGGGAATGTTGAAACATCTAAACTGTTTGGTTATCTATATATATATGCTTTGTTTGTTAATTCCCGTGGATTGGGTGGATTTGGAGCTTGTAATAGCTCTACAGCTTTTATTAATGTAATAAGTCATTGTAAGACCATAAAATTTTTGGTATTAATGCATTTTATGTGGGTGACTTGATTTGGGAAAGATAAGGGCTAAAGAGCCATGTTTTTATAAGTTGAGAACCACCGAGGGTTGCGTGTCTTAACCTGTGCAATATTGGGGCGAGGACTGCTTTACTTGCGAAAGTGTGTGGAATTTTAGGGTGTTACCCATTTAAAATTTTGTGCGTGGTATAGATTTTGGTCTATTGTCGGGTGAACTCGAGAGGATGTGAAGTGTGTGATTAATACTAGTTGTAGTAAGTATTTAGTATGGTGTCCCATCGGGGCATAATGCATAATTTTGTTAGGGATGGACTTGTACCTTCGTGGTAGGTAGTGTTGTCAAGATTGCATGAGTACAGTTTGGCCGTTTTGAGTAAGGGATGTTAGTCCCTATATAAGGTAGTGGTTGTCGATTGGGAGTGGTATGTTGTGAGTATGGTACTATATCTCGGGCAGTGGTATACTTGGTGTGTCTTAAGTTTTCAGATTCCTTTATTTGGATCGAATGTGATAAATTTGTATTTTAGCACTCGTCAGGCCAGGTGATGTTAAGGGTTGATTGGGTGTATAGCCGTGGTTGAGGTGTGACCCGTGAGTCGAGCCACTGTGGTAAGTCTTTTGCGAAGAAAGGGTTGAAATGTTAATGAGAAGGTTGAGGACTTTTACTCCTCTGGGAAGTTTGAATGGTGTGTCTTTGAAAGCCTTATTGGCGATATGTAACGGTGTCGGAGTTGGTTCATGGAGGTTGTCTAGTGATAGATTGGCTAGTGGTTTGGCTCGGGGTTGGGTGTCTGAATTGTACTCTTGGGGTGAGTGACAAGTAAAATTTGGAATGAAAGGTGGACCCTATAGGTCTTTAGCGGATGAAGATATGATATTAGTTTGTATTCGGTACGAACGGTGACTTGGTTGTGGTGAACGTCTCGGTGTAGCAAACCCAGTTAGTTAACTTAGTACAGGGGGAAAGAAGTAAGCAAATTTTGTTACTCCAAGATCGGTCGAGGTGATGAGTGAAATCTCTAAATGAGGGAGTTTTGCACCGTACGATGCATGATAGTGTGTGGTTAGTATATGCTGTTAGTTGATGAATAGAAGGGAATTAATCATAGGAAATTCCAGAAAATTTCTTAGTTAGGTTTTGGTTTGGTTTTTGACTGAAACCGAGAGGTTGGAGGTTTGGTAGGCTAGGTCACTTCGGCATGAGGGTCCATCGCTCAGTTCAGATGGTGACAACACAGGTGAGGTGGTAAGGTTGTGAAGAGTAAGTGGGTCACCCTATTAGAATCATTTTGACTAGTTCGGTTCGTATTTGTGTGGTGTAAGACACGAGGGTGTGCAATGTTATCCTTTAGGTCGTGCGTTGTTGGGAAATTTCAAGTGTTTGGGGGTCTTCCTTGAAAGTGTTGTGGTGAGCATTGCGTCATCACCATGGGTATGGCGGGTGTTATGGGTTGGCTTTGTGTGTTTCACTTGGGGTTCATTGGGTACTCTTTGCAAGCTAAAATAATCTGAGAGGAATCTTTGAGCTTGACTGTGGCCAGTTGTAAGTGTCATGTTTTGGTGGTGGTCGTATTAATCCAAATAATGTGTGGGAGTTAGACTCAGCCTAGCCTAAGGGCTGGTTGTTTACTGTGAGATGTTGGCTGGACAATACAATTTTGGGATGGTAATGTGCCGTAATATTGTTCCTTACCAGCGCTTTGTTACATATACCTGATTTGTGGAAGCTAACTAGAAGCCTTATGTGTGAATATTTTCGCGTTTCCCTTGTTGGGGGTATTTAGTGCTAAACACTAGTTTGAGTGTGGTTAGTAGTCGAGGTGTAGTGGACGTTGCAGAACGTGGTAGTGATAGTATGTGTTTTACTATTCTCATTGTTAATGGGTCTTGCGTAATCTGAGTGAATTTTAGATCTGACAGGAATCCCTAGATCCATTAATGGGTATTTGAGCATACGTTATATCTTCTGGTGTATTGTTGAACTGGGTGAACATGGTACATGTTATGGTTTGTGGTAGTACTTTGGGGTTTTGCCTTGAAAATGGAAATCTATTTAGCATTATACATGTTAAATGTGTTGTGGAAATGTAAGGGCATCATTAATATTGAATGTGTTATAAAATTGTGGACCACCCATGTTTGTTGTTATGTAATCTCGTATTTAGATTTCATCATATTAGTGGACTTAAGAGCTTTATATATGTCTTAAGTTGTAAAACATTGAGAATGTTTTGGTTTAATGTTAACATTTTGAAACTTGCCTTTTTATGGAAGTGGAGTATAACACTTTTATATTGAATGTGTTGTTTATATCATGAGATTGAATATGATATGGAAATTGTTAACATTGAAAGGGTTAATGCATAATATTGATGCAGGTTGAAATATATGTTGATTTATACATATTGTGAGATGCCTCTTGATAAGAGACGAAGTGACCGATTTTGGGTCAAGTTGTTGTTTATTGTTTTATAATATCATTGGGAATTGAGAAAACTTGTTTTTACAAACCTATGCTTAATTTCGGGGACGAAATTCTTTTAAGGGGGGGAGGTTATAGCGACCCCGGTCTTTTCCCATTTGAGTATTGTATCTGGACTTATGTTCCGTGGATTCTATTGTCATATTATTGTTGTTGTTGTCCTTTGATTCCTTATTCTTGGGTTATAGGATGTTTTGGGCAGGTTGGTTGAGTTTAGAAACCAAGGGATGATGTTCAGTTTTTGGGTTGGTCGCTCGAGCGAGCTCTTCTTCGCTCGAGCGAGGTCCTTGTTTTTGGTTCTTCGCTCGAGCCAGGGTCCCTTCGCTCGAGCGAGCCTTGCGTTCAGTACTTAGACCTGAGAGCAGTGTTTGTTGGCTCGAGCGAGCTTCTGTTTCTTGTTTCTGGTCGCCGGCGACTGTGTCTTCGCCGAGCGAGCCCGGCCCAAAGATTTAAAGGTAGCAGCGGGATTTTTAGGCAGTTTTCTATCCTCTTTTGATCCTAAACCCTAAATTCCGAGTTCTCTCTTTTCCTACACACCTTCTCTCCTAGGTTTGATCTAGTTAGGGTGGGTTTTTACCCTAGTTGCTTTACAAATAAGATAGAGGAGAGTGAGGGCTTTCATTTAATCTGAACGATTGTTGATTTGGAGCACTTTGGAGTTTCGAGCATCTTCTTCATCTTCTTCTTTTTGGGTTCTTTCTTCGAGGTAGGGATTTCCTACTCCATTTATACGTTTTAATCCTAAGTATTGGTATTTTGGTATGTGGGGGTAGTTTGGTAATTTTGGGAGAAACCCTAGGGTTTGACATAGATTAATTTATGTAATTAATTTAGGGAATAATGTGGAATTGGGTTTAATTCATGAAATTGGGGAATTATGAGATTAATTGATGTAGTTGGAGAATTTAATCACTCATCTGTGAAATTGAGAGTTATGTGTTGTATATTTATTTCTTGTTTAGAAATAACTGTTTTGGGCTATCGGTGGAGGATAGCCATGATTGTTATAGACGTTGCATGTGGATTAGGCAAAATTGAAACTAATCACTTGATTAAGTTGTTGAGTATAAAGGTTGGAATAGTACATTAAATTTATGTATTGATTGACTGTGTGTATGACTTTATGTGTATATGCATTACTTGTGTATGGGAGGAGATAGGGGATGTACTCCACGGTTTAGGGGAAGATGGGGGATGTACCTCTAAACCGGTTAATGATTATGGGAAGATAGGGGATGAACCTGGGTTCTTTGCTTATATGCGCCTATAGCAGAATACTGACTCATATGCTTATCTATCTGATATGATACATCACAAAAATGTGTATCAGTTGGGAAGTATGGAAGTGAATTTGATTGTGATTGATACAATACCAACATGTGTATTTGTTATGTTATATGAGAGATTTAACTTGATGTGTTATCCCTGTTGAATTGGAAAGATTGTTAATAAGAGATGAAACCCCGTTGAGCTATTTAGGCCAGGTTCTGAGCCATAGTTGGAAGGTGAATTATGCCATAGACAAAGTGTCATAGGCAATGTAGACATTTGTGTTATGAAATTGTAATTGGATTATTTTGTGTTAACCATGTATCGGATGTTGTTGCTTTAGTAAATTCTTATGCCTGGTTTAGTTTTTCTCTTTGGCCGTGGCTCACCCTATATAGAACTTCATTTTCAGGTTCAGGTGGTTCACTACCTCCAAGGACTGAGATTGTGAGGATTTGGACTCGAAGATTTGTTTTATTTTATTTGTTGTATTTGAACTTTATGTAAACATTCAAGCCTAGGGCTTTATTTGTATTTGAGTTAGAACTCATGGAATTGTGTCCAAGTGTTGGCTTGGCAAGATGTAAGCCCGTAGGGCATTTATTATGATGTTTTTATTTCGCAATACTCTGATGATTGAAATAATACAATGTATCCTTTTGATAATACATGTTAATGTCTTATACTTAATGGGCTTAATTTTGAGGGCGTTACATTATACTTAATGGGCTTAATTTTGAGGGCGTTACAAAAAAAAAAAGAAGAAAAAATGAAAAGTTGTCATGCTTTGAAATTAGTAAATCTGCCAGACCACAAAACTTGGTTATTCTAATGAGTGGAGAATATGCAGCAGTGCCTATTTGGCTTGAAGCTCAATCTCCAGCAAATCAACAATGCAGTTTATAATTTCATTACTACAAGACCAGTAGTAAACTGCAAAATGGACTTTGAAGAAAGAAAAAAAAAGGCACTTCTACAAGCAACATAACTTACCATATCTAAACCAGTTGGAAGGTTTGCAATTGAAGAACCACCACGTTTAGATAATTTCATAGCTTCAATGCTTTCAGTAACAGAACCAACTTCATTCACCTAACAAACCATGAAAACACTTCATTAAGCATATAACTACCACATAATTCCAACAATTAAAGACGTGAAAAGCAGATAAAAATGTTTTGAAAATACTATTTTCACTCACTGAAGTTGGAAGGTTGTCATGAGGAGTAGATTGGAGTAGATTGGAGCTTCTTTGGGAGGGATTGGTACCCTACAATCAAAGATAAACATGCAAGTGATTTAAATATAAAATAACAAATTAAAGACAAACAAATTATGTGCCATGACATTATATTATCATGTTTAGCTTTGCCTCTTACATCATTTTGCCTTCTTTCTTTGATAAGCATGACTCTTATCTCATCGAGTTGTTGTTCTAAGTCCAGCACCTTGCTTTCAAGTTTTCTCATGTGCTCATTTTTCCTTTTAGCTTATCAAACATGATACTGTAAATAGTTAATTTTGTTGTAGTGGGCATTTGTAGAGCACGAGACTCATTTCTTTTGTTGACTATTTTGTGACAACCTAAGGGCTTTATTGTTAGAAAAAATAGTTTTATGATGACTTTAATGTGAAATTAAAGTAGGTTCCATCCATCGGTTGAGGTGGGATCAAATAGGTTTAGATTCTTTGTAACAAGATCTTTACACCACAAAAATAATAACAAAAAACTATTAAGAATCGAATGAGAAATAGTCTCATAAAGTTGGCCTCATGAATGAGGTATTGGGAATGGTGTATAATCACCTATCCCACATTGATTGTAGAGGAAAGTATTAATGGGTATTTAGATCCCAAGTTTATTATATGGGCATGAGCCTTTTGAGGCATCCAAATTTTCTGCAAGAAGGGAGTTATGGATGGTTCATGTAACGCCCCGAAATAATAACAATAGCCCATCCACAATATTAAATGATTAACAACTACATTCTGAAATAATACTCTTTCCATTCACATGATTTCATTATACAAAAGTAACATATGCAATTATACATTCATAAGTTCTAACCTTGAATTTATAGCATATGCCAAGTGTGGAAAATATAGAATAAAAGTTAAACAATCAAAGTAATGCCCTAACAACTACAATTTTCCAAGACGATGCTTGGTTACAACAAAAATGAGTTTAAACTCAAAACAAATAAAGCCTTAGGCTTATACAGAATAAATACAAGAAATAACAAAAAAAAGCCTTCAGCTCCAAGTTTCCTCCCAAGCTATGTTCTTGGCGAAAGAATATCATCAACACCTGAAAATGATTTTCCACATAAGATGAGCCAAAGCCCAATAGAGATACTCTACACAATAAAAAAATTTCATTTACAATAGAAAATAGGGCAATGAGTACACACTCTGTGAATCGCTAGGTACGTGTTTGCAAGTAGGCTACACAAGCACTACCAATTGCCATTTTTACTATTACTAACTGGAAGGCTTGCCACCTATCCGTGCGGGTTTCTGGACTTTCACCAAGGACACACAAGCCAACATAATACCACAACCACACGCCTACCTAGATTCACCAAGGTATTCACCCATTTTTCTCAAAACAATGTACATTTTCAATGTGTTAAATATGCAACACTGCTCAATGTCAATGAATGAGAAATTAGTTTCAATTCACCTCATTCTCATGTAATTTCTATAACAATCATAGTTATCCTTCACCGATAGCCAAAAAAAAATATTTCTAAATAGATAAATAAATTTCCATTAAAGACATACACTTTCTAAAATCTTGAGATGGGCGTGATAATGCATATCCAACTCCATTATCATCATCAGCATCATTCCAATTTCACAAAATCCAATATTGTTTCCATTTCCTCTTTACGAAATCAAATATTCATATTTTAGGGCAAACGCTCCCCCCCCCTCATTCTCTTCATAAATCAATTCCAAATATAAAAATACATCATTTTATCACAACTCAACCACATTTATAATCTCACACCCATTTTCAAGATTTCAATTGAAAATCCCTCTTTTGATTTCAAACCAAAACCCTAGATTTTATCTAAAATCCCCAAATCCCATGATTTATTTAAAAAGACAAATAACCAAACTAAAACCGTACTAAAGTGTGGCGAAGTCCTTACCTCGAAGCTAAAAGGCAAGAGAGAGATAAGAGCCACAAATTTCAAATCAAACATCAATACATACAACTTTACAAGCCAAACAATAATTCTTTATAAGCCAAACAATAAATTCTTGATAATATTGATTTCAAAGACAGCACAATATTCACTTTACAAGTATATTCCCTCATATTAACTTCAAAGAAAATAGCTAGTGAAATTATATAAAAAGGAAAAAATAAAAAGAACAAGTAAAGAAGAACTAGTCAAGCCCAATAAGCATTCAGTTATATGAAAATCAAATGTTCCTACTTCTCATTAATCATGCAACACTTCCACACCCTCATAATCCATCCTCACGTAGTGCTCATCTTCATCATTAGTATTTGCACCAAGTCTAGATGCATCTAAAGGTGCAGATGGCATATAGGCATCTTCATCATACATATCCAAATCACGAAAGCCTCTTGAAGGTGCTTTAAGTACAACTTCCCAACTAGATGTATCATTATCCCTCAAATAGACAACTTGTTTTGCATGTGATGCTAGAATGAATGGATCTCTCTCAAATGGATGTCGTCCTTGTTGGATGTTGACCAATGTAAATCCATTTTCAACTTTGACACAGTTTCCAGTAGTTGCCCAGTCACATTTAAATAGAGGAACTTGAAATTTGTAGTAATCCAACAAAATTATGTCTCTGATAACCCCATAGAAACAGATTTTTTCAATAACTTGTGCAATGTCTTTTTTACTAGATCGACAAATAGTTTCTACTTCAATGGAAACACTGCTATTTTGTGTGGACCTTTGGACATCACTTGTATGAAAGCGATGCCCATTAATGACATAGCCCAAATAAGACGTTGCATGTTTTCTTGGGCCAGCTGCAACCCATTTCAATCTATCTAAAACCTCATTACCACATGATTCAATCTTTGCTTTCAACCACTGAGCAAAAGTGTCCATTTGTCTAGAATGTAGTAGAGCGGCATCCCTCAAGAAACGTTTGTCCAAAAGCTTAAGCTCCTCCGCATGCATTCTAATAAGGAAGGCAAATTGTGAGATAAATATATCATATAAACACTCAAGTAGTAATAGATGTTTATGTTATCATACTTACTCTAAATATGGTTGGACTTCAGAACTGTTTATTAACACACAACAATGAGCAATTTGTAACATATCATCAGGTATCATGATTGAATTCCCCAACGTAATTGGACGTCCTTCTAGTATTGTTTCATTTTCAAATTCTTCATTGCGGTTATGTCGAGCACCTATTTCAGTTGCTTGCTTCATGTACCCATTACAAAATTGCATGCACTCTTCAGCTATATAGCATTCCGCTATGCATCCCTCGGGTCTTGCACGATTCCTAACATATCCCTTAAGTATCTTCATATATCTAGACCATAATATAATTAATATTCAGGTTAATAGCTTTTTTGACAAATACATCAATAGATATACATAATAAAAAGTGATATACACCTCACCTTTCAAATGCGTACATCCAATGAAATTGCACTGGTCCACATATGCGAGCTTCTCGTCCTAGATGGATTGTCAAGTGAACCATAATATCAAAAAATGATGGAGGGAAGAACCTTTCCAACATACATAAAGTCTCAACAACATCTTCTTCGAGTAGTTCTAATTTATTCCTATCAATCACTCTTTGACATATTTGATTGAAAAAAGTACACAATCGAAATATTGCATTCCTTGGTCCCTCTAGTAAAAGTCCCCTCAACGCTACTGACAACAACTGTTGCATCAAGACGTGACAATCATGTGACTTGAGGCCTATCAGCTTGCACTCTTCTAATGAAACACAATTAGCAATATTGGAGCTATAACCATCAGGCAATTTTAAATCATGTAACCTAGAACAAAAGATCTGCTTCTCGACTTTTGAAAGTGTATGTGATGCCAGTGGCAAATAAAAATGAGTCCCTCTATTCTCCGCATGCAATTTTTGTCTAATGCCCATTTCTTCCAAATCTTTACGAGCTTTAAGGCCATCCTTTGATTTCCCCTTCACATTCAATAGTGTGCCAATGATACTTTCGCAAACATTCTTCTCAATGCGCATTACATCCAAGTTATGACGCAAAAGTAATGCCTGTAACATCAATCAAATATTCATTCTATAAAAAATAAGAATAACAAATTCAACTAATTTTGAAAATAGGAATTCTACTTTCTTTAGACTTACATTCCTAATATGGTAAATTGAAAAATATGGGCTTTTTCTTCCATGGTTGAACACAAACTGGCTCTTTTTCTTTGATGGTCTGGGACTTTTTCCTTTTCCTCTCCTTTGTTGCTTTTCCCCAATTATTTTCAATGTCTTTAACTGCACTGAAAACATCAGAACCATTTAATGGTTTAGGCTTCCCTCGAAGTTCTTGCTTTCCATCAAACCAACTTCTTTTCATCCGAAATGGATGGTCAGGTGCAAGAAATCGTCTGTGGCCCATGTACACAGTCTTTTTACTATTACTCAACCATTGTGAACATGTGTCAGTACTACATATTGGACAAGCAACTTTTCCCTTTATGGTGCATCCAGCTAAGTTTCCATAAGCTGGAAAATCATTTATTGTCCACATCAAAATAGCCTTCAAATTAAACATGGAGTTGTTGGCTGCATCATAAGCCCTGACACCATTAGTCCATAATTCTATTAGGTCTTCCACAAGCGGCTCTAGATAAACATCTATGTTGTTGCCTGGTTGCTTTGGCCCTAGAATTAGTAATGTCAACATGATATTTTCCTTTGCCATGCATAACCATGGGGGAAGGTTATATGTAACTAACATCATTGGCCAACAACTATACTTTGAGCTAAGATTGGCAAAAGGATTAAACCCATCTGTTGAAAGACCAAGTCTAAGATTTCGTGGATCTGATGCAAAAGAAGGCCACTTTTGATTGATTGATTCCCATGCCAATGAGTCAACTGGATGTCTCATCTTGCCATCTTGGCTTTTGTGAGAGGAGTGCCACGTTAATTGCTTTGCCCTCTCTTGTGACTTGAACATCCTTTTAAATCTTGGCATTATTGGAAAATATCGCAACACCTTCGCAGGAACCCCCTTTTTAATCTTCTTAGTGCGTTTATCCACTTTCCAGCATGAATAATTGCATTTCGGACACATCTCCTTAAGCTCTAAATCTTTTCTAAACAAACAGCAATCATTCACACAAGCATGGATTTTCTCATATCCTAGATCAAAGGCTTTGAGCATCTTTTTTGCTGAATATATAGATTTGACAAGCTTGTTATCTTCTGGTAGCAAATCAAACACTATTCGAAGAAGTTCATCAAAGCTTTCATCAAAATGATCATGTACAGCTTTATGCTTGTATAAAGCAACAATTGCTGAAAATTTAGTGTACTTTGTACACCTTGGATATAAAGGAGTGTCAATATCTTCTAATGATTGTGTTAATTCTCTCTCTCTCTCTCTCTCTCTCTCTCTCTACTTTCACTTGTAGACTCTGCAAAATCATCATCTTTAAAATGCACGTCTCTGAACATCTTATATGTATCTGAAATTTCAACATCTTACTGATATGACGATGCAATTAGTTGTTCCCCATGAAGGAACCAAGAAGTATATTTAGGATCCATCCCTTCCATGACCAAGTGCTCGTACACAATCTCGCAAAATTGGTGAGATAGATTTCGACAATTTCTACAAGGGCAAACAATCATTTCGAGATTCCCTACATTCGCCTTAGCTATATCTACGAATTTGCGTGCTCTATCTAGATAATCCTTCGAGACTCTAATAATTTTACATCAAACTTTATTATTCCAATAAAATGACCATATAAAAGCTTAAAAGTTATTGTGTTTGAGAAAAAAAAACCTTGAAAGATGCACCCAGGATTTATCCATGTAGACCCAGGTAATCTCTTGGATACGATTGTGCTTAGAGCTACATGTAATCTTTGGATCCAAACCCAAGTAAATGAGTCCATTTCCAATGGAAGAAGAGAGAAGCAAAAATTTAAAATAAGGGCACTACAATTCTATTTCTTGTCAACCAAACAAATAAATTAAATTATATAAGCCGTACATATGTCTAAAAAGTCAGCTTTTTACCAACTTTCCAAAATACCCCCTAGTTACATGTTCTATTTGATCTGTACTTATATACAATGAATAGAAACAATGTAATTCCAACACGAAAGATATTCTACAAAGAAGGGATCTTGTTGGAGGCGGTAAGACACTCTATATAAAGATTAACACCATATAAAGACTAACACCTCAAGGGTAAAGATATGTGAGTATTTGTGCAGTTCAACTTATTGTGCTTTGAATGTCTTGTGAGTGGTCATTGATTTTATTATTGGAGTGTTCTCTCTGTTGACAAACAATTAGGGTAGGTACTAAACTAACCTTAGTCTTGCAGGTGCATATCTCAACAAATTCATCTAGTTTAATTAATAATATCCCATAAGAAATTGGACATAAATCAAAAGTAAAATAGTCAATTAAAAAGGGAATGGATAATTATTGTTACAATTATTATTGTGAATTAATTTGATTTACGTTGATTTATTATGGTGTTTTGATGATTTATGTTCATTAGAGGTTAATTTGAATGTCATGTTTCATCTATCTTTTTAGGATTATTTTAGATTGTTTATGGGTCAATTTATAATTTATTAAATAGTGTTGGATTGCAATTATATTTTAATCCCAACATTATTTACACCGTGCCTAAATACGCTAGTATACATATATTTCACATAGTTTCATCCACTTTTTCTCTTTCTTTTTTCAAATCCCTTACCAAATTCCCTAACCATAAATTTGGGAGTGCTGACCTGTTATTCTGTCTATTTATACTTGGCCCTAGCAATCAACCATTGAGAGAGAGAGAGAGAGAGAGAGAGAGAGAGAGAGAGAGAACATGAAATCAGTACTTCTTCTTCTAGCCATCTCTTTGGTTATTCTGTTATGCCTGCTCAGTCACTGTCAAGGTACTTATGGCGTCTACATATTTCAGTGTAATCTTTAGAAAATTACTATCATTAAATCAACATGGGTTATTTGTACTTCTTATCACCTGGGTTTCGATTGTTTTTCTCTAGGGAAAAATTAGCGATCATGAAAATGATCATGAAAAATTTATGATTCTTGGATTATCTTGATTAGTGTGTGGTGCTTTATTTTAAGTATAATCCAAGGGTCACAAAGCTTTCATGATTATTTTCATGAAATTTTTTTCATGATACCTAGCATTACTGTTTTCTCTAATAACTTCAACATATACTGAGAAGGTTGAACGAATTGACAAACTGTCCTAGAGATGGACAGTGAGTAGGCAATTCTCTCCTATATATATACATGGAAGAGAAAAAAAACATAGAGAATCTCACAGAACAGAGAGGTGTCGAGGAAAAACACTTTTAAGAGCAACTTCTCTAATTTTTATATTTCTAAAAGGATAATTTCGTAATATTAATGACGCAATGTCAATCATCCTACAAAATTAGCCAATTGGTTTGGCCCAAACGGCATTACGCAAATTCTCTTTTTATTTTTCTTAATGCTATACAACAGAATGTGTTTTTCAAATAACTTATTTTATTATATATAAAGCAAAATCAGAAGAGAGAATGAATCAAACATTGGAACAAAACAAAACTACTTTTAAACAATAATAAAAAAATCACCCATCAGAATGGATTGGCAAAAATTTCGAAGCTAATTACCGACTTTAGGTGTTAAGAACAAGTCGAAATTGACAGGACTGAACGGACTTCATGACGATGCTTCTAAAACTTCAATCCAGAATGGATCGCCACTACTCCCCCAACAAGATTTTCATATTCAACCTCTTGAAATCCAGCATCTGCAATCATTGAAGCAAATTTCTCCTGCAATCATCAACGTAGAAATTATAAAATAGGTACATTTAGAATAAGACAAACAAATGGAAAATAAAAATCAGTTGTTTCTGCCAATGATCAGTAGAACATGCCAACCAGATTCTACAGCCTGTGGTACCAGGCTGTGCTTTTTATTAGCTCATTCATTGATCTGAGATGAATCACCAATCACTCACCTTAGTAGACGATGGTCCTTAGCGAATAGTGGTGCTCACCTTAGTAGACGATGGTCCTTGCTTCCCTCGCCGATGCAAATGGTGGAGGCGGTGGAGCTTCGAAATTGCCAATCGCTCTGAGATTGAATCTGAGATGAATCACCAATCGCTCTGAGATTAGATCAAACGGGGCTGAAGAAGGCTGATTCAATCGGTTAAGAGAGATTAGGGTTTAGAGAGGGTAGAGAGAGAGAGAGAGAGACCAGAGACTGAGTGAGAGAGTAAGGGGGCCTAAAATGTTTTTCAAGTTTTTTGTTTTAGTTATTGTAATATTTGTAATATTTTAAATAATTTTTTTTAACTTTTTAAATTCAAATAATTTACATATACTTAAAAGAAATATTTTATTTTAATTTTAATAATGTTTTACTTTTTAATTTGTTTTTAAAAAAAAAAACTTTTTAATTTGTTTTAAAAAAAATCACTAAATTCAAAAAAATATAAATTTAATACATTTCATATATATTATATTTTATTATTTTTTTTACAAATATTTTATTTTTTTAATTGTATTCAGATTAGGCACATCTAAAAAGTAAAAAATAAATAAATTATTAAAAGAAAGAAAAATATCAAATCAAGGTAATTTAAAAAATAATAATTACAAATTAGTAAGAAGCCATATAAATATTAATCATTAAAATTATAAACTTTTTCATGAATGTGTAATTTTTTTTTTTCCAACATCCCATTGGGTGCAATTATCCCTTAAAAGAGACACTAAATTAGGAAAATTTAAGGTGAGTAGCTTGGTTGGAAATTGTTAGCTTTTTTAAATAAAAAAAAATCGGATTGAAATTTTTTTAATAAAAGTTTTCACGACATGCTAATGCATGCCCGTGTAAAGTTATAATATTTTACGACATGAAATGTATGTCATCTTAAGTACAAATATTTTATGACATATTTTTGTATGCCGTGAAAATATACATTTTTTACGGCATACTTTTGCATGCCATAAAAAAAATTCTGATTATTTTATTTTATTTTTTGCAGAAGTTTTCACGACATGTTAATGTATGCCGTGTAAAGTTATAATATTTTACAACATGAAATGTATGTCATCTTAAATGCAAATATTTTACGACATATTTTTGTAAGTCGTAAAAACATACATTTTTTACAGCATACTTTTGTATGCTATAAATATATGAATCAACGACTTACATGATATGTATGCTGTTATTGACAAAACATTAACGGCTTGCAAAAAAAAAATATCATAGAATGTACTAATTACGACATGCATTTAATGCATGTCATAAACATAATGCCGTAAATAGTTAGTTTTGTTGTAGTGTCATATGGTGGTGGCTTGTCTCCCTTGGGTGGTTCTCCAATTGGGGTTGGTGGATTGTGGTCATAAGGTGGTGGCTTCTCTCCCTTGGGTGGTTCTCCAATTGGGGTTGGTGGCTTGTGCTTATATGGTTGTGGCTCCTCTCCCTTTGGTGGTTCTCCAATTAGGGGTGGTGGTCTGCGCTCTTGAGGGGGTGGTATGTCAAAATCAGCAAATGAAGGAGTGGTAAGAGCAACCACTGCAAGTAACAACACTAGAAAGCACTTGGGAGACATTTTTTTTTAATGTAAATGGTGGAATACTACGTGGTGGTACTACCATGCTAAGTGGACTTGGGTGGCCTTTTATAATGATTTGGAGGCCTTGTATGAGTGACACACGTCTTCATCATCTTGGGCATTTGGTTTTGGATATATGGACCATGGGTGCTTCCTTAATGTGAAATTTTGTATGTTTTTCTTGAGAAACCCATGTGATTTGCGTAGATTATGGTCCCAAGTGGAGAAGTTTGACAAGTATTCGGATCCTCCATCGCACTCCCTCGCACCCATTTCAGCCTCCAAAACGACGCTTTTGGAGGGTTTTTTTCTTCTTCTTCTTCTTTCTTTTTCTCTCTCTCTCTCTCTCTCTCCTCATTTCACATTGCAAATTGAATCGAAGAGAGGAGCAACAATCATCGACCCAAACCACCCCTCTCCTCGGCTTTCCACGGTGGTGCCACCACCTCGACCCAAACCACTCTCTTATGCGCCACCAACCTCCTCCTCAAAACCACCATTTGGTCCGAACTCGGGCGCTCCGTTGGCGACCTCACCACTCTCATCTTCACCTCCCTCTACAACATCTCCACCGGCCTCCCCTTCGGCACCCCCATACCCGTCTAACCCATGAAATCCATCGCCGCCGTCACCATCTCCAAATCCCCTCACCTCAACACCTCCACCGGTCTCCGAATCCCCTCACCTCACTATCCCCTAAATCGCCTCCGCCGGAATCTCCACCGCCTCTGTGCTCCTCCTCCTTGGCACCACCGGCCTCAACAACCGAAACCCATCAACAGAAAGAAAGAAAGAAAAAAGAAAAGAAAAAAAAGAAAAAGAAAAAGAAAAACCTCCAAAATGACGTCGTTTTGGAGGGTGACAGGAATGGGCTGCAGAGGAGTGCAACGGAGGATCCAGATTCATTTGACAATTGAGACAGTGGTGCCTACATTGGCCACTTTTGACCGAATAGAGCATGTAGTGCAATTTTTTTTCTTCTATATTTGTATGAGATACAATGCACATGCAAATCTAAATTGAGATTAAATTTCTTTGCTGGATGAGAGCGGATTGCAATATAATAAATTGTTAGTCTTAAATAAATTATACTTGGATTATTTAGTTAGAAATGATATATATTTGACTACTAGTTCAACTTTCACTAAACTAACCAAATGATGGATTGGTAAATTTATTGGACATAAAATCCAATCCTACACTTCAATCTCATAAAACAAAACAACCCCTAACACTCCGTTTGGATGGGGGTTTGGTGAGAAAAGAAAAGAATTTGTGAGAATATGAAACTCTTTCACTTGTTTAGATGGTTAAATAAGTGAGAAATGGTATAAGAAATGATGAGAAATTTTTTTTCTCACCAAACCTGTATTTTGTTTCTCACCAAAAGTGATGAGATTTGGTGAGAAATGAATTGGATTTAATGAAAATTCTTTAAAATACCAAAATTATTCTTATGAAAAAACATATTTTATTAATATAGAAGGCTATTTTAACAAAATAAAATACAACATTTTCATTTTTTTTTTCTCTCTTATTTACTCTATCCAAATAAGATATGTGAGAAATTACATCATCTTCTCTTTTATTCATCCAAATATAATGGTGACAAAATATATTAATTTCTTTTCTTTTCTCATCTAGGTGAAAAATTATAATAATTTGTTTTTTCACCTCCTCCCATGATCCAAATGGAGTGAAAATGTATAATGTTAATAGTGATGGAGGAAGAGAGGTGATAAGATGAGAGAGGGTGCGTTCCTTGTGCTAATTTTTTATTTTTTTTATGAGTGGACATATAAAGCCTTCTGCAGATTACGAAAAGTAGTTATCAAATTTATCACCAAAGCATGCAACTTGCTGAATGTAGTTCTAATTTTGAGTATAACCACGTAAATCTTATATTCTTATACTCGTGTAATTTACAATTTTCATTTATTTATCTTTTCCTATTATTGTATATGTAGTCCAATTCTAGGTTGAAATTCTGCAATTCCTAGGAGGCTTAACATTAAATCTAAGTTTGTTCCAAGAAAATTGTACTCATCAGCATTAATGAAGGCATAATTGCCAAAAGAGTATAGAAATGCCATCAAATTGCTACTCAAACTAGCTTATATGATGAATGTTACAGTAACTAATTACATGTTTCACGTTGCATGAGCACTTAAATTGATCTGTTTGATACAATTTCTTATAAACTAAAAATAAAAATAAAAAACAAAAATTAAAAGCACTCATTATCCCCATATGATACAGCTGAAAAACCATTAGATATAAGAAACTCTAAGCCCTTTGTTTATTTGTATCTTTGTAACAAATCCATAGGGGGCTACTAATTTGTCATACATTTCCCTTCTTGTATAATAATTAAGCAACTACTGTCCATTATAATTTAATGATTTGTGGACATTAAACTTACGGCGAATTACACTAACGGTCCTTATAGTTTGGGACTTGTATCATTTTGATCTTAAATTTTTCAATTATAAAATATTTGACCTTTAATTTTAAATTTTGTTTTAAATAAGGACAATTGAAAATCCATTGCTCAATTTCAATAGCAAAGTGATCAATTTGATAAAATATAAACTAGTTTGACTAAAATAAATATCAAAAAATTACTTTTTAATTTTCAAAAATTGCTTATACCCACCAAAAATAAAATTATATCAAATTGATAAATCTTTTACATATTTATTTATTTTTAAAAAATTAATTTTTAATATATGTTTGGATAATGATCATGTAATGGACAGTTATTATTATTTTCATTAAATTAGTTTCTATTTTTTTAAAAGTTAAATATGACGACAACTTTGATATCATTATTAAACCGATCCATTAAATGAAAAAAATTCAAAACTAAAAATATTTCATATGTTCAATATATCCATCATACATTAAAAGCCTAATGACCATCATTACATAATAATTATTCAAAAATATCTATTAAAAACAAATACAACCATCTCTTACATAATAACCATCAAAAAGCATCAAATAAACAACCAACCATTACATGATCATCATCCAAACACATAATAAAAATTAATTTGATAAAAAAAATTAAATAAATATGTAAAAGATTTATCAATTTTATATAATTATCTTTGATGAGTAGAAATAATTTTTTAAAATTCAAAAATATTTTTTTGATATTTATTTTTGTCAAATTAGTTTATATTTTATCAAATTGACAATTTTGCCTTTGAAATTGAGCAATATTATCTTCAATTGTTCTTATTTGAAATAATATTCAAAATTCAGGATTAAATGTGTCACAATTAAAAAGACAAGAATTAAAATGACACGAGCCTGATACTATAAGAACTGTTAGTATAATTCGCCCTTAAACTTAAATAGTTATGCAATGTTGAACAAAATTTGGGGTCTGAATGTCAATACAATAGTGGGATTGATCTAGTGGTGTAAGTTTGAGATTTAAGAGTTTGTTCCTTTTTAGATCTCAAATTTGACACCTCTTAAGTGCTATTAATTCGTATATTGAGTCAGTCTATACAAAATTCTGCTCTGACTTGAATTAAGTCTCTCGCTAGTGGGCGGTGAGATTGATTTTCTAAGATTAATCAAATTATTCGCAAACTAACTTGAATATTCTGAGTTAAAAAATAAAAATAAAAAAATGGCGGGGGATTGAATCCATCGTCGGCAGAACACTATTTCACCGTATCTGGTGAATTTTTCTTTGGAATATGCCCCTCCTCTTGAGGCTCACTTCCAGTTGTTTTTCTGCCATTTTTTAGTGATCTAAACTTAAAGGGGCTCGCGTTTCAAAAAAAAAAAAAAAAAACGTAAGGGGCACTGTATGGGTCCCTTTTAAAAGTTGCAAAATCCCATAGTAGAAGAACAAAGCGCCTATCTTTTGAACCCTGCCTTTAATCTGTCGTGGGGTCCTGGGACATAAAATAATTGGAGTAATTGCGTGTAAATCTTAATAAATAAGCTTATTATTTAGTAGATTCTATAAATAAATAAAAAATTGTCATAAAAAAGTCATTAACTATAAATTTTAGTGACAATTTATAAAAATCATGACAAAAAAAAATTACTAATTATCAAATTTTAGCGACATATATAAACAATTGTCACCAAAAAAAAATTAACGACAATTTTATCAAGACTTATTTTCAATAAAACTGAATAAGACTTAAATCTAATTATTAGAATGTATTGATAATTTATCTAAAATAATTTTCTTTAATTCCCTAACAGGTAGTAAACAAAATTCTCTTGATTTTCATTAGTTAACTAGTGGGTTGATTTTCTTTTCTTCTACCGTTAACCAAGTGAGAACACAAGATGCGAACTCCTTATTAATTCCACTTCTTTTTTTTTATTATTAAATAATATTATATGTATCAATTAATATATTAATTGATAATATGACATAATTTAAAATATTTTTAATATGTGTAATTTGTATAATAAGTGGAGTTAATAATAATGATATAATTAATATTGATATATTAATTAGTACATATAACACTACCCTTTTTTATTAGGCCATGAGATTTTTCATGTCCATTCATAAAGGAAAATGAAAAATCTCCCTAAAAAAACTCTCCCTAATCCCCCTAATTTCTATTTTTGGCAAACTATTTTTTTTTTTTTTCTTTTTTTTTTTTTTTTTACTGAAAGTGAAAATTCGGGGGATTCGGGGCTCCCCCATTCGAGCCCCCAATCAATTCCGATTCATAAAACATGCTGGACTTGTTTAACATTCCTCTTTTAAATCATCAAAACTTACTTAATATATTACAGACTCCTTTATTTTTTGTCAATTAATTTTAAATTAAATGTTCTAACATGATATCATAATTCATTATAAAAAATTTAAAGTTTTAGAAATCAAAATTTACGGACAAAATTATTTTATGGGGACCAAATATTTTTGTTGCGAAAAGTATCGTTATTATATTTTTAACAACAAAAATTAAACATTAGTGATAAATTATGATCTTTTTGAGACCAAATTTTTTGTCTCAAAGAATAAACTATTTTGAGATCAAATTATTTTGTTCCTAAAAGTCTATTTATTAGTGATATTTTCAAAATTTTGTTGCTAAAAGTATTATTTTTGACTTTTTAGGACGACCTTTAGCGATTATCTTCACGATGGTAGAAATTGGTCCCTAAATACATTTTGTAACAAAATTTTTATTTTTAAAAACTAAAATATTTAGTGTCTAAAATTTTTATATGTTGTAGTGGTTGAAACTTTGAGTGATTTTCAATAAATTAATCCGTCCAATTCTATTCTTTTGTTTCCACACCGTTGTCACCTTCGTATGTTCATTTAATTAATATATTTCAAACCTCTCAATTCATTAATAATTGATTTTTAGTTAAATAAAAAAACAAATCATGGGCATTAATATACTGTCACTTGTGCAATTTACAATAAAACATGATATCTTACAGAAAATTGGGTGGTAGCTCGAAAATTTAAGGATCGAATGGCCCGAAATTTGAAAAGGAAGAGAAGAGAGGGAGAGCAGAGAAGAGAGAGAGAGAGGAGGACGTCGTCGCCGACGCCGATGCCGACGCTGACGCTGTCGCCTCGTCGCTCGTCACTTCTGCTGACGCCGATGCCATTGCCTCGCCGCTCGTCGCTTCTGCCGACGCCGTCGCCTCGCCGCTCATCGCCTCTACCGACGCCCGTGCCTCGCATGAGGAGCTCGATCCTTCAACCTCGCCAGAGCCCGCCTCCTCCTCCAAATTGATTTTATGGCCCTCCTCCCTCCTTCCTCCTCCTCCCGATCTTCTTCTCCACCCTTCTTCTTCTTCTCCCCCCCTCCCTTCTTCTTCTTCTTCTCCTTTCTTCACCTCCTCCTCTGATTTTCTACTTCTGATAGGAAGACGAAGACCCAAAAAAAAAAAAAAGAAAGAGGCAAAACGATGTCGTTTTGCTTTTTCGACCCATTCGACCCACGGATTTTCGAGCTACCAACCAGAGTTGTATCTTACAAAGGTTTGGAGCTCTTGTGGACGGGACATTTTTGCCATCTGGTGCACCTATCTTTGGGATAGACTTATAGTAAAAAGTGTTTTGAAAAGATAGTTAAAAATTAATTTTTTAATTTTTTTAATTTTTTTATGTAAGAAGTGATGTGACTCAAAATGAATTAAAGCTAACTTTTAATTTTTTTTTAATATTCCCAAATGGCTCCTAAGAGTAAAAAAGCAATGTTAGAATAGTAGAGAGAGAGAGAGAGAGAGAGGGGAAATAATATGTATTGTATTGAATGATTGTATATAATGAATTGTGTTGAATGATTTTTTCTATACAATAGAAGGCCTGTATATATAGGCTGAGAAAGAGTATACTACTAAAAATCTAACTATGAGAAAAAGAATAGAGACTTAACTATGGCAATACCTAATATATCTAGGAAATCAATACCTCATATATGTAGGAATATATACCATATTGTGGACTCGCCTTTTTCTGCACCTCGTCTTTCGGAAACGGTTTGAAAAGAAAGGCTTTACAGTTGGGACTCCTATGGTTCTAAATCGATTTTTGGAAAATCCGGCAAATCTTTTTAGAAAATCGATTTTAAATCAAATAATGCCAAAATTGGACTGCTTTGCCAAATACAGAGTCGCCACCTAAATATTTTATTTTTGGAAAAATTTAGGAAACCCTGACTCGTGCCAAAGGCCACGTGTCCGTCATCACCAAAGTTGCCTTGGCTCGGAAACTTAGGTACGAGGCGGGAACTTGGGTACGAGACGGGAAGGTCATGAAATGAGCACCCCCGCTCACCCGATCAAAGATCGGCCTCTGCTAATCATGATATGTTATTTTATAAACATTATGTGTTCTTGTTTCGGTTTTTAGCTAACATTACTATGTGATGCGCACAAGCAAGTATAGACTAGGTCACAAAAATTGGAACATTTCAAGTCATGTTTGTTTGCAAAAATGGTTTGAAGTTGCCACCCTCAAGTGGGCTTAAAGATGCGGATTTACCACCAAACATAATGGGCTTAAAACATGATTTGCCACTTAACAAAGTGGGCTTAAAACTCACATTTGATGAATCGTTTCAATCTAAACAACAAAGCCTCCATCCACAAACATTCATGCAGTTTAGCATATAAGCACATAGCCTCATGGCAAGCATGTGAAACATGGCAATACGACAATCACACTCATGCAATATGCTAAAGCTTAAAGACTCACCGAGTACTCCGAACCAAAACAGAAACTAGTTAGAAAAATACATGATTCTAACTATACAAAGTGCCTAATGCAACACATGCAAAGAATGTGACTAAATAGGCTCGGCTACCTAATCATGGCATTCGCAACACTTTGATAGCATGCTTTAAAACACATATTCAAAGAAATATTTGAAAAGACAATGTAGTTTGAGTGATGCACCGAGCCTCGTGCATGCAAGACAAATGAATAGATGTAAACATGCAAGCATAAGGTATGCTAATTGAAAATGCCCATAATCTAACCATCAAAAGCGGGTAAATAAAAGGGAGAAAGACGTGAGGTTGGAAGACATACACACACACGCACGTAAACTTATTACAACATTATACCCTCGCGAAGGAGGGTCCGAATGAATAATTAGCTAACTAAGCTAAGTTAATTAATACAAAATAAAATAAAGAAATAGCTAAGCTAAGTTATTTAATTATTACAATAATCAATTAACTAATCTAAGCTAATCAAATACATATTGCGCTAATTAATTAAACTAAATTAATTAAGTACAAAACCAGCTCAAAAATAACAATAGGCATGCTGTTCTAGCTGGTTAAACTTGAGACGCATCAAATGCACATGCGCGCTCTTGTTTTCCACCCGGAATGCCACTGTTTTGCTGCTGACTACCTCTGTTTGCACAGTTGAATTCTGGTATGCTGAAAGGGTACTGTTCTGAGAGTACATTAGTGGTTGGCCGGCCACTAGTGGAGGTTGCCAACCATGTGCCTGCTACAAAAGGCACTGCTAACCATCAGTGAAAGGTTGCCGGCCATCAGTGTATGGCCTGCTAGCCACTGATGAACAACTTCATTCTGCTGCAACAGAGCACAATACAAAGTAGGAAAGAAGTAATTTCACAGGTTGTATGTACTGTGTACCACTCCTTATCATCAAAACATCTCCAAGAAGTGGTATTCTTGGCTCCAAAACCACCAACCAAGCATTTTCAATGCATGATGGCCAAAGAACCAAGAAATACAATTTCATTGTATGCAAAAACAAGACTCAAGACCATTACCCTATCATGTGTGATCAAGGGCAATAGAGACCCAGGAGATTGGCTTATTTCATCACTTTGAGTATGAAATGCTCCAATCTTCCTTGTTAGGGATGGCAATTTGAACCCGGCTTGACGGGGACCCGATCCCCCGACCCTGATTTGAGCGATTTTTTCTCGAAAAATATCCCCAACGGGACGGAGATGGTATTAAAAAATCAATCCTCGATCAATTTCGGGCCGGGACCGGGGACGGGGATAAGTGTCCAAGCCCCGTCCCCGCCCCGGTTGATCCCCGAAGTAAAATTACCATTTTACCCATATATATATATATATATATAACTAAACCCTAAAACATTACACCATTAGTACCGCCTCTCATTTTCTGTCTTCCCTCTCTCTCTTTCAGTAGATTGAGCCTCTCATTTTCTCTCGAGATCGAGCAGCAACGGTGTCGCCTCGCCGGAACCTCGTTGGTCGCCTCGCTGGAACCACCATCATCCTTGTCGTCCCCCTCAGTATGGACCACGAGCAGCAGCTCAACAATCTAGAGTTGCAACAGCTCAATGATCTAGAGACTTTGATGATAATGAAAACAGGTTTATAACTCTAGACTAGAGTTTTAGCTTAGCTCAACGATCTAATGATGATGAAAACATATTTCAAATTTTTCAGATTTTCAGATTTTTTTTTTTCAAATTTTCAAAATTTTTTTTTTTTCAGATTTCAGATTTTTTTTTCAGTGATTCTCTTTAATTTCAATTTTTTTTTTTTTAAGTTGATGATTATTGTTGATGATGATGAAAATAGATTTTTTTTTTTTTTGTTCTTGTGTTGTTGTGTTGAACAAATTTTTTTTTAAAAAAAAAAGGATCAGGGATATTTCGGGGTCGGGGATCCCCAATCCTCGATCGGGGGCAAGGGCGAGGGGAGCGATGGGCTCCCTGCCGGGGATCGGAGGCGAGGACGGGGAATTTATCACTTTCGAGGATTGAGGACGGGTAGTGTAGTCCCCGACCTTGCCTTACCCCGTTGCCATTCCTATTCCTTGTGTTCAATATAACATCCGATTGAACACATGCAATGCAACATAATATGCTTATATTGCTCAAGTTTTACTTATCACTTTTGTTTACTCATTTTAAGTTACTAACTCATTCTTTAGTTGATTTAGTCCATTGGTGAGAGTCCTTTAAAGAGAAAGAAGCGTCAACCAAAGGATGTAAGGCAAGAGAGAGTTCATGCCATTGATAATGAACCCTCAAAGAGGATTAAACCATTAAGCATAAACTCTATCTCAAGCTTAAAGAATCCCAAACTTGAAACAACTCTCAAAAGCAATTGAAAGAGTGAAACAAATGAGAATATGACAGAGCTATGTATGCGGGAATTACATGCAAAATGACACTATAACATGCAACCAACTCAAGCAACTCATGTTAAAAGGCCTAAAATAATGAACTAGTGAAGGAATTAACCCTACAACTATGCAATACAAGCGTCAATTGAATTGACCAGCCCAAAACAGAGGCAAAAACATGCTGGACTTAAGCTACAAATTGCTAGAAAAACATGCTAACATGTAAAGCTATCTAGGCATGCAAACAAGACACAATGAGGGGAGGCTAACCCCTCTAATTTTGGACTTCAAAACAAGGTTTTTACCGCTGAAAATCCTCTGAAATTTAGTGGTTAAAAGTCCAAAAAAAAGTTGATTTAAAAGCTTTGAAAAGAGGCACAAAAGCTTAACAAACTAAGCAGCAAAAGGGTGAACCACCCCAAACCCAAAAAGGGCCTTAAACCACCATTTTTAAACCATAAAAACAGAGATTTTTGGAGGTCAAAACCAGCTCAAAAACAGCATGTAAAGATGGCAAAACAAGTATTTAAAAGAAGCTTAAAATACAAGTGTTATACCTCTTGAAGACAAGATGCAATTTAGAGCAACAAAACAAGCTAAATCTAGCCAAAATCCATTTCTAGAGCTCAAAAAGGATCTCAAGAGACCTCAGCTCCAAGGTGAGAGTGTTTGGTTTAGGGTTGATGTGCAAAAGTGTAGAAAAACTAGACTTAAGGCACAAAATAACAATAGAGAGAGAGAGAGAGAGAGAGAGAGGAAATTCTAGAGAAAGAGAGATAATTTTTGTCTTCAAAATTTTCTAGCCCCTCCACATGCAAGAGAGGGGTCATATATTTAGAAAATACAAATTCCCTTCACAAAGATCTGACTACACACGTTATAACGCCCCGTATTTTATTACTCGGATAACCTTACCAATATTCATTAATTAAGTCCATTTACAATTAACATTTCATCTTTGGATGAAATGATGAATAATTAAATATACATATTCCCTCTTGTTATACAATAATGACATTTACATACAAATAAAAGAAATACCTGAGGCTTACAATAAAAGAGAGGACACTACTCTTTACAAAAAAATAGCACTCAGCCAAATAACAAATGAAATAGTATAATCTATTACTACATTACACTTATGAAATGGTAAAAACCATTGTTTGATCTTCAAATCCGAAAAGTATTCCTTGTACACATGTACAGGCAAGGGGTGAGCAACCACTAGCTCACCAAACAATCTCATATTAAAACAATAAAAGATATGCAGGTACCAAAATACTCGTACATATATGTAAAATCATATCATGTCAAAGCATATGATTTTATTACATAATTTCCTAAATCCAATTTATTTAATTAACCACAACAAGTTAACTTAAATAAATAAACATGTTTCAATAGCAACATGACATTCTTTTCAATTTATTTAATTATCTCATTATCAATTGAATCAAATAATTAAACAATTCATTTATCAAATAACTAAACAACTCAATTATCAATGCCCTGAATGCATATGCCATGTCATGCTCAAAATTTTTTTCTCATCTTTTGAAAATCTTACGAACAATGCCATTTTGAAAATATATTAATCCAACAATTTCAATAAAATTCCAAGATGGTAAATATGACTCAGGTAATCCTAGGCTAGTGTCTGCAAGTAGACTATACAAGTACTACAAATTTGTCATTTTTACCAGTATTAACAGGAAGGCTCAACATCTGTCATCTACACCACCTTTCAATCCCTAGGCTGGTGTTTGCAAGTAGACTACACAAGTACTACCAATTTGTCATTTTTACCAATATTAACTAGAAGGCTCGACACCTATTATCTACACCACCTTTCAAGACTTACCACCGTATTTACCCAAAAATCATTTCATGAAAACTTGTTTACCAACATTCCTTTCTCAATGCAAAGTTTTCAAATCAAAATTTAAAGCTCATCATTATCAAATGAATTGATATGCCAATGCAATGATTAATAATACAATACAATATTTCTTTCACTTTCAATACTTCCACACAATATTCCCATTGTGATCAAAATTCTCATTTTAATATAATTTCTCAAGATGAATATAAATACTTTTATTCCAATTCATCCATTGGACAACAAAATTCCCACACTTAGAGTAATCTCAACCATTTAGTCACTTCAAGACTATATCAACATTTTGAACAACAATTTTCAAAATTTCAACAATTCTCATATTCCATGAAAACCATCATTTATATGTAAACAAATAAATAATTTTTCAAACATCATTTATTTTGGCACACAAGATAAATATAACAACATCTTCAAAGATTGTCAATATCTTTCTTAAAAACCTCCAATTTCTAAATTTTCTCACTAAAACCACTCATCTTCATTTATTGAAAGAAAGTCACCAAAACATCTCTCTTCAATCCTCATAGTTCAAAACCCTCAATTTCTAGTTTAAAAGAAACAAGAAAGTAAACCCACTTTCAAAAAAAAATCTCTCAGCTTCTTGAATCAACAATTAATTTTCAAAATATATCAAAGGATGAATTCGAAAATCATCTACCTCTTGCAAAAACGTATATATAATTCAAAGGAAATCCCTACTTACTAAATGTTACCATTTACATCCTACTATGTCAAAAGTTATAGTATAATCTTAATAACACACTTTTAACCATAACGGATATAACATTTTAACCAAAATTAATTTAATCCATTAAATTAGTAAGTTTATTATATTCAAAAAATTTCACATTAATAATACCAAACCTAACTTCACATGCCTCATCCTTCAAACATAACTATATTTCAACATAACCATTTTTCATGCCAAGCTATTTAAAGAGGTAATATTTTCACCAAATTCTCCACCAATAACAATTTCACAACTTTTTTTAAAATTACTTAACCAACATGATATTTACATCAAAAATTATGAAATATGCCTAATAGTAACATTTTCAAGATTTTGAGTTTGGAAGACCACATTTCACATTTTTATTTTCATAAAAATGAACACAACTTAATTATCAACATATCATTTTTATAAAATATCATGAATATAACACTTTTAGAGTTTTTAATCCCAAAGCAACTCTATAATTCTTACTTAAGCATTTACTCCATATTCCTCAATATCAATTTATTTTTCTTTTCAAAAATAAATTTCAAAACTCAAAGATGAGATAAATATTTCAACATTATTTTCTCAAAATAAATTATCTAACCATGATATGAGGTAGATACAACTTATACAACTATTAATTTTATTTTATTTTTAGATTTTTAACAAGTATTTCTAACACAAGATTATTTTTTCCAAATCAATTTCAAAATAACAATATTCTTAACACTTCAACCTAATTTTTCTTCCAAAAATTACCAAACAAAAATCTAAATATATATATATATATGCAATACCTTTTATAATGACATATTTTCTCAAAATAACCCTAACATATCTTTAATGTAAAAATATGAAGAAAGTTTCTACCTCAAATATGAAGAAAAACAAATCTGAAAATGCAAATGTCATCCGATCATGAATTCGAAAACACCATTGCGAAGATCATGACGAGCTCTCCGACTTTCATTTACAACACTTTAGCAAAATCTTACTCTAAAGACTCCCATTTCAAGCTCAAAGATTGAGCATCAATGGAGAGAGAGGGAAAGAAAGAGAGAGAGAGAGAGAGAGAGAGAGAGAGAGAGAGAGATGTTTGAGGGAAAGAGAGAGCTGAGCTCTCTGCTCAGCAAAAGAAAAGAGAAAATGAAGAATGAAAAAAGGGAAAGCAGGGGAAATGATGGCAAGACAAAAATGGGGGCTACCCATATGGGTTTGTCTCCCAAAGCTTGATTTTTTCCAAAAAATATAATTTTTGTAATAATACCTCAAAATTTTATAATATAAATTATAAAATGATATAATTTTTCTCACTACAAAATATAATATTTTTGTACACCACAAAATATGATATTTTGATTACTACGAAATATACACATTTTCATTTTTTATAAAATGTATAATTTTTCGCCATATAGTACACACCATAAAATTAACTATCAAATATTTATTATAATCCTATATAATAAATAATAACAACTCCTAAGGTGGTTACTACCAATCACCTAATTAAAAGAACCAAACAGTTAAACATGAGTCATTAAACAAACTCAAATTAAATTAAATCTAAATCATGGGTCTCACCCATAAGTCAAACATGATCCAATTATATACCAAAATAGTCCCAACAAATTTATCTCAAATCCTGGTCCAAACACCGAAAACTCAATTTCAAATTCTGCTATAAATTAAAGTGGACACCAATCAGTCCATGAATTTTCATAAAATAAATACCTATCATTTAATTCTGAAATTTTTATCCAACGTGCTAGACTCATATGGGAACAACATATAAACAAATCATAATTTTCTAAGATCGGGAAGTATTTTTAAAAGATACAAAACCAAACTATTTTCGCACAGAATTTACACAGCAATCAAATTCGAAAATTTTCTCGATTAAATTATGCACTAGCTATTTAAAAAAAATAAAATTCTGGGTCATTACACATGTGTTGAAAGATGCATCAATCTGTGTAAACAACTGGTACAAAATATCACAAAATATCTGCTGAAACATTGCTAGCCAGCTGGCCATCAATGATGGCCCGCAAGGCTTCATTGATAGCCGGCCAGGCACATCTATGGCCGGCAAGCCAAAAGCCATGGCCTGCAGCCCTCCAAAATGGCCGGCAGGCCATTACCAACCTCAAAATCTGAAAGGACCTAAGCATGGTCCAAAGATGAGGCAAAAATGATGCAGGGTTTGGAAAACTCAAACCTGTGGCGTTCTGCTGTGGACTTCAAGCACTCGGTGAGCAATCAGACTCGCCACCAAATGTACCCGGAAGATCATCCAAGTCTTAAAAGGCCGTAAAAAATGGGGTGTCTATACATATATACATTAATATCTCCCCTCAAACCCAAGGAGGATAAACATCTTAAGTTTGGAGAGAGAAACTAAAATATGAAATAAAACTAAATAAAATAAAAGGTAAATAGATTGCAAAATTCGAATGGGAGCGCAAAGGCGCTTGAAATATATCAGAGACCGGAACTAAAGCCGGGAGACAATTTATGGTCATGTCGGACCATTGTAGGAACTGGCTAAAACTAATGGCATGACAATTTAAGGTCATGCTGGACCAATATAGAAACTAGTTGGAACTAATGCTGAGAGACAGTTTATGGTTGTGTCGGACCATTATAAGAACTGGTTGGAACGAATGCCAGGACAGTTTAAAGGGGTCATGCCGGACCGATGTAGGAGCTAATCGGAATCAATGTCGGGACAGTTTACGAGGTTATGTCAGATCGTTGTAGGAGCTAACCAGAATTAATGTCGAGACAGTTTACGGGGTCATGTCAAACTGTTGTAGAGACTGGATGTTGAACCAGCAAGCGTGGCACACACATAACTTATGATGTGGTGCTGAACGATGATGGCAACAGATGACTGAGTGCGCCAGGAGGCGGCTTGGATAGTGTGCCGAAAGGCGAGTTTGGTGGTGTGCCAAAAGAAGCAGCTTGGATTGTGCACCAGAGAATGGTAGCTTGGGTTGTGCGCCTAAGAGTGTGGCTAGGTGGTTTGCATGGTGTATAAACCATATTCACCATGATTTAGGTATAACACCCCCCTTCCAACTCAAATAGGTTTGAAAATAGAAACCACTTTGAGGTTGAAGCAGGTGAAAAGATAGAGTGGAGGGGAAAAAAATGTATTACGAGTAAAATATATATATATATATATATATGATAGAGATATCTGGGGTGGGAATAAACCAGCGGATAAAAGAAGAGATCACCATGAAGCGATATTGAAAGGAAAACATGACAGCGAAATAGGTTGAGGTCTGGCGGGCGGCCAAGGTGAGGCTGTCAGTCGCCGATGAAGCGAAGTTACAAGGTTCTTAACTTAGCTTTGATACTATGTTAGAATAATAGAGAGAGAGAGAGAGAGAGAGAGAGATAGAGAGAGAGAAAGGAAATAATATGTATTATATTGAATGAATTGTATTGAATGAATGTCTTATACAATAGAAGGCCTATATATATAGGCTGAGAAAGAGTATCCTACTAGAAATCTAACTATGAGAAAGAGAATCCTATAAGCGACCTAACTATGGAAATACCTAATATATCTAAGAAATCAATATCTAATATATGTAGGAATATATACCATATATACATTAACAAGCAAAAAGACACACAAGTTGTCACGTTATTCTATTTATTTAAAAAGTTAAAAAAATAAACCCCAAACATCTTCTTAATACAATTTTGATCTCTGATGTCCACGTACAATACAAAATGAATAACACTATACTAGTGACACTATAAGAGTTGATCAACGACTTTAGTCCAGCATGTTTTGTTATATAATATTTGTTCATAAACAAATAAGTTAAAAATGCAAATATATTTTCAAAATTTTTAAAATGCACAAAATGAATAAAAATAAATAAATTAAACTCAATATAACATGTTTTTTTAACTGTACTTGCCACATGTATAAAATTGATCAACGGCTTTACATGACTTAACAGGAAAAATAAAATTTGAAATTGCTCTCCTATACAATGATAAAGTTTCATGAATTTTAGTCCCTGTATTTTCAATGAACTCGATTTTCACTCTGAGTTTATGGATTTATCTCAATTTCTTTCAATTGTTTACAATTGTTAGGTAAATTACATCAATAATCCTTACATTTTGTTCTTCCACATAGTTTTAATTCACTCACTTTTGACGGTTAATTTTAGATTTTACGTCAATTTAGTCGAATTCATAACATCTTTAGGGTCTTTAAAAGCAAATTTTCATTGGATTGGTTAAGGTCAAGTCACTGAATTGACCAGTATTTTGTTTTACTCCTAAAACGATGACAGGTTGCATTTGTCATAAAAAAAATCTATCAATTTGATCAATTTAAGACAAAATTAAAATTTCAAGGTTAAAATCGATTCAATTGAAATTACAAATACTAAAATGACATAATAGCCAAAATAAAAGGACTAATAGTGTAATTAGCCCTAATTGTTAGCATTTTTTAATGACAAATATGCATATAAATGAGCTATGTCATTCTTTTAGAGGTAAAATAATAAATTTTCTCAATTCGTTCACTTAATCTCAACAAATTCAGTGATTAGTTTTCATTAAAAACACTAAAGGTATTATTAATTAGACCAAATTAATACAAAATTAAAAATTACAGGTTACAATTGATTTAATAAAAAATATAAGGACCAAAGTTAAATTTTTTTATTATTATTACTTACAATATGAACAAACTCACTCCAGCATCATTACTCATTCAGCCAAACTTTTTTATATATACATAAATATATATTATACAACCAAGGAAATAATGAAACTGAAGAAAACAAACCAAATCTGATGAGGCAAAATTCGCAAAGGTGATCGAGATAGAGACAGAGGCGGAAGTTTGATTTTCCTAAAATTGGTGAAGCAAATTTGATTTTGGCAGGTCAAAGAGACGGGAGCCAAAATATGAAGCAAGTGTTTATCATTCTTTGTCTTTCATTCAATCCTTATCTACCATCTAGACCACAAATTTACTATGTTTTCATCTTCTACGATCAGAGTTCATTAGGTATTCTTTCTCTCTTTCTCACCCTCATCAGACACACACAATACCTCTGTCTTTCTCACTTATTTATAATCTTCTTGTTTTAGGCATAAAACTTGATACAATCTGAAAATCTAATCTTTTAACTCATGAATATATTACTTTTCATCTTTCAATATGAAAGGTTAGTTGTAATTTACTATTATTGTATTTATGTTGTGATTTTATATAACGTTTTGCAAGTGTTTGTTTAAATGATTTAGTGAGATTTGTGGCATTTCGTTGCTCTGTTTTTTTTTTTTTTTTTTCATTTATAGAAATTACTCAATTAGATCAAATAGACAAGCTAGTTACATCAATGGACCACTTTGAAAACTGTAATATCGATTGCATGAGAAGAATACAGACTTCAACTTAACTCTCTACACAATATTGCATGGAAAAAATACAGAATACTATAACAGAAGAAATCAATTCTAGACATTAATTCCACTCTATTTTAAGCACAGAACTAAGATTGATCTTCCAGGGATTAACTATTTTACATATAAATTTAGAGTTATGGTCTTGAAGGCATGACTAAATAGATTCAGAAACATAAGCAGCCATAATAGATTTAGAAACATAAGTAGCCAAATACTGTAGAAAAACAAATATATTAAGAATCGTGTTTATTGTACGTGCACGTGTGGAGCAGGCAATTTCTACGTGTGTATTACATGGATGAATGGTCATCACTAATTAAGAAATTTAGGTACTAATGCCAATTACAGTGGATAGAGTTAATTGGCATAAAAGATTAATTTAACAAAATTTAAGATTTAGCATGTCGACAATTCCCATAAAACAAAACATGTGCCAGATGCCTAGATTAATTGTACCAATCCAAATGTCCAAGGGACATTAGGATCCTCTTGTGTTGGTAACATTGAGACACAACACAAGAAGTGAGTAATAGGTTGCTTCAAGTGTGTGTCAGGAAGGGCAATATTATGGGTCTTAAGTGATAGGTGTCCAGTGTGTTTTGTATAAATGGTACCTCTAGTTAAGTGTGTCGGGTCAAGTGTGCATTTGTGCTTGTGAAATTTCCTAGTGTGCACTACAGTGTATTATCTTCTCTTACAGAAGTGTTTTCTTAGTATGTTTTCAAGAAATCTCACAACCTAACAAACAGCCTCGAAATTGAAGTTTTTAAGCAATAGGAAAATGGTACTCTCTAAATGGAATAAAATAGACTCCATTGGACTTCCAAAATAAGTCATTCATTTCAATTCTATATAAGAATGCTACCTAAAAAAATGCCTCTTTTTACTTGCATGATCAAACAGAGTTTTCACTAAAGACCAACTTAAACCTTAGGGACAAGAGCAGCCTAGCAGGTGTGCATATTGTGAAGACAAGGATAACGTTTTAGGCTAAGAGCAGTCTAGCAGTTGTGCATTACACAGTGCATGATTTTGTTTATAATCTACAGGGCGCATGACTTTGTTGTTACTATGGCCTTTTACTATTTTTTTTTTTTTTTTTTTTGCTATCAAGTGTTGTACCTGCTATGTGATGGTAGTGTTTTGACACAGCAGCTGCACCCCAGAAGTTCACTCAGCAGTTGCACATCTCCTTTGCTTTATACACCAGTGCCCATCAATAGCCCCATCATGCCTCACTTGATACATCTCCTGATCCTGCATTCTTAAGCTACTACCAGTTCATACTTGTATTTCCCATCGTTGACAACAATCAGTAGCAGCAACAATCAACAAATTTTTTTTAGTGAAAACTCTCCTGCTGCTATGTTAGAATATTGAATTTGTGGAGGTAAAAGAAAAGCGAGGGAAAAAGTGAATGAACAAGCATTAGATGGCATTAGATAGAGAGATTAGAACTTACCCACAGCTGGTAATGCTTTGTGGTCCGATCCACTCCCAGTTAACATTAGCTGGTGTTCATTTAGTGTATTGGAAGAAATTATAATCCTTTGCTCCCTCTCCCCCCACCCCTTTTCTATTTTCCCTAAATTGTTGAGAAATGGCTGACACTTGGCTATGTTTTTCTTCCTTTGTTTTTGCTTTTGCTGTTGGAGAAAAAGTAATTGAGCTAGAGAAAACAGATGGGTTAGTTATTTTTTTATATTTTTATTTTTATTTTTATATATGTGAATGTCAAGATTGTTTACCCTATGTTTTGATTGAAATCACTGAACTCTGTAATATTTATGTTTTATTGGTTATGCTGTTAATTAGTTGAAATGTTGGACGAGCTCATGAATAATTGGAAATTATTTTTGTTTATGTCAGATTGCTGTGGTATATGTTGATTAAGCTGCAAAAAACATGATATATATATACATGTATTTATATATGTAAAATAAGTATAACGCAGTGGGTAAAAATATCAGATCATATCTTAAGTGATAGAACCTCAAGTGAAGAATCTTGTGGGTAAATCACGTGCTTCAAAAATACGAACAACGAACTCTCAACAGTGGAGTGATACCACAATATGAGTATCACCCACACAAGTCACAGTGCATGTCACACCCCACTTTTTATTACTCGAAAACATTACCAAAGCCTGTAAATTTAGGTCCATATTTTTTTTTTTTATATATAAATACATTTACAAATATCTATTACACTTGAGTAATAGAATCTCAAATATACATGTTCTCCCTCTCTCAATAATTACAACAACAATAATACATGCCAAGCTTACAAGGGTGCTACAAATAAATAATTACAAATACAACTCCACTACCTTTACATCTACTAAGAAAGCTATACGAATGGTGAAGAACTCCATAAATCTTCAATCAAATAACCCAAACTTTCCTTCCTGTAAAAAATTTTACAACAACGGGTGAGCACTAATGCCCGAGGAATCTCATAGTTCTAAATCAATAACGAACACACAGATAGAAATGATCATGCATGCGGGTGATACAATATAGTAGGGTGACATTTCATAATCTCAAAATATCATAAGTAAGGTATCTTTTTCTCAAAAACAATTTAAGCACTTGTAGGAAAAACCTTCAGCCATAAAAATCATCCATGAACTTTAGAAAATCATAGATCCTTGTGAAACAACCATATTTAAGAAACAACATCATTTAAATGTTATTAACCAATTTCCCAAACATTTCTCAATTAATTTTCCATTGTTATTACTCTTCTTTTCCTTCCATTCTTCTTTTCTACTTTTCACTTTTAACTTAAAACCCCATAATTTCAAGGCAATTTCCTTTTTTGACTCGCCAACAATTCTCCTATACTCATTTCACCCCGTTAATTTCACCCGCAAAGTTTCATTTATGAAATAAAACATCAAAATAAATGCCCTACGGGCTTACATCTTGCCAAGCCAACACTTGGACACAAATTCATGAGTTCTAACTCAAAACAAATAAAGCCCTAGGCTTGAAAGTTTACATAGTTCAAATAAGACAAATAAAACATAATAAGCAAGTCTTCAAGTCCACGTCCTCACAAGCTAAGTCCTTGGAGGTAATGAACCGCCTGAACCTGAAAATGAAGTTCCCATAAAGGGTGAGCCACAGCCCAGTAGAGAAGTACTAAACCAAGCATACGAAATAACTAAAGCATTAGCATCTGATACATGGTTAACACATACTATAATCAAGTTACAGTCTACATGAAACGAATGTCCACTCTGCCTATGACATAAGGTCTATGGCACACTTTACTTTCCACTTATGGCTCACATGGCTCAGAACCTGGCCAAACAACTCAACAAGGATAACACATCAAGTTAAACCTTTCTTATACCAAATTAAACACACATGCTGATGTTATAACAATCTCAATCAAATCCACTTCCATACTTCCCAACTGATACACATGGTGGTGATGTATCATATCAACAACAAATAGAAATATTTCTATTATCAATAAGCACACACATATGTGATGCTACTGGAGTCCATCCCCTATCTCCTCCCAACAAATCCGGTTTAGAGGTCCATCCCTATCTTCCCTAAACCGTGGAGTTCATCCCCTATCTCCTCCAAAACCAAATGCATATGCAATGTAATACACACTTGCCATATACAACACATAATCAATACAAGTAATGTTACGTATTAATTCAAAGTCAAAATAAATGACTTAATTTCAGTTATACCTAAGCCACATGCAAGGTCTACAACAACCACGACTATCCTCCACCGATAGCCCAAAACAGTTATTTCTAAACAAGAAATAAATACATCAATGAATGTAAATTTGACATTCTCAAAGGTAAGTATTTAAACTACCCAATTATATCATTAATCTCATAATTTCCCCAATTTCATGAATTAAACCCAATTCCACATTTTTCCCTTAAATTAATTATACAAATTAATCTAAGCCAAAACTCTAAGGTTTCTCCCAAAATTACCAAACTACCCCCACATACCAAAATACCACAACTTAGGATTAAAACGTATAAATGGGCAAACATTTCCAAAATTCAATTAAACTTGTATATATACAATTCCATACCTCAATTTCATGATTCTACTTTCAATTTGGGCAAACTCATTGTTTATCATCATAAATCAACCTAGGGTTTCAAGAAAAATCTAGAAATTTCAAGAAAAATTCCAACTTCTTAACCCATTATTTTCTTCTTCCAATTTTCCTTGATTATACATCCTAGGTTCCCGATCCATAACCTAAACCCAACAATAACACCCCAAACTCTTCAAATCCAAATCTCCCAAATTTCCATAATATAATTCTATATGCTCAAAATGTAGATTTTGCATTTATATACTCCAAAATACCACAAATCTATCTATTAATGTAAGCATTGAAGGAGAACTAGGACCCCTACCTCAAGAAACATGCAAATGACCGAGCTATCGGAAGAATCCTCCACAAATCCGAGCTTCAATCGGTTGAAAATGTAAATCTTCATGCCTTCTTCACTTTTTGGTGGAAGATCTTGATCAAACCTAAAGGAAATGGAAGTATTTGGGATCAAAACCCTAGGGTTTTTGGACCTGGGGCAAGAGGAAAGAAGAGGGGAAAAGAAAATGTAAGAAATGATCTCAAAATCCCGTTTTTGAGCTGCTGTATTCGCGCATCTCGCTCGAGCGAACAGAAGCTCGCTCGAGCGAGCATGCTTCCAAAGATGAGACACACAAAATTCAAACAGGTATAACTCTCCCATCCGGACTCCGTTCTAGGTCGTTCTTGTGTCCAAATTGAAGCCCGGAAACAAGCTTTCCAATGGTTCTGACCTCACATTCAAATTCAAAGTATAGAAGGAGAAAAGGGCAAAAGAGTGACGGCTGGTCAAAAACTCAAACTCCAAACTTGGGGCTTTTTATCTAATCTTATCCAAATGCCTTGTTAAGACTTCAATTAAGGTTCCAAACATCACCCAAGGGTCCTCAATTATAATATTTAAAGTCCACTCGTCAACCCATCAATATCAAGAGTCTAACAACCGTACAAGTTTTAAGGTGACGGGCACCACTTTTCATCAATCCAAAGTGAATCAAGATCCGAGTCATTACAGTGCAAAGGCTGGATCGTTCTCATAATGGGAGAGAGTTAGAGAGAGAGTTTATAAAAATGTTATGGGTAAAAAACCACATAACGTATCTTATATCAATATATTATTCAAATATATAATCAGATATATAACCATATATCAGTCTATCCATATCAGTTGATATGATAGATATAGATATCAAGAGTGGGTTATCCAAATAGGTTTTGAATTCAAATTCAAAACTTACATGGATAAGGTTCAAAAGGGTCAAAGGTCATGCCACATGGGCGCCCAATTTCTAACATCTCCCACTCGCACATGAGTTGGCATGACACAGCCACATCTCTATCTCAATCTCCCCAAATATTAAACAATCACATACTAGCCAATGGCCCTGTTTGTTAGAGATTATTTTCAGCTTTTAGCTTAATTTAAACTGTTTTGATATGTTTGGTTTAGCTTATGCTTATAGCTTATAGCTTTGTGGAAGTCAGAAATCAGCTTATTCTTTGAGTGGGGCAGGAGATGCTTTGAGAATAAGCTGAAAATCAACTTAAGCTGAAATTTATAAGCTATAAGCTGTTTGGGCATAAGCTATAAGCAGTTTCCCACAGCTCTACCAAACAGGGCCAATGAACCGTGCGACTGCTGAGAAACACCTGCATGTGGGAGCTCTATACTAGAAACTTAAAATGAGCCAGCATAGAGACATCAACCCAAAAAGAATAGAAATAGTGTCTCTCATATACCCCAGACCCATCTAATTATACTGGTAAAAAAAAAAAAAAACATCTCTAATCTCTCAACAGAGCATGTTTGACCCTCTCAATTCTTGTAATATATTCACACTCAATCCGCCTCTCATTCAGAGCGATGTGAGTTGCCGACAGTGAATATACAACAGTGGTGTAATGCTAGATGATCTTCCCTTTGCCCTCATGCCATTTAGTTTAGTATTGATCGTTTTCCCAGTGATGTCCCTTAAGGCCGAATCATACATGACCGCAGGCAACATACCAAAGTAGCAGAACATCAACCCTTTGCCTTATGACATAGTCAAAAGTCATAAAAGGGTACATAAATGAAAGTCATATCAATAATGACACGTAAGACTCACACGATGAGGAAACAGGGATCCATTCTCTCGCCTCATTACTTGGTCGCCAAGCACATATGGTATGAATACATGTTACGGTGGAGTAACTCTTCCAAAAGAGTGACGTCATACTCGATACACCGTACAAATCTTAGTCTAGTCACTTTCTAGCGCCTAACCCGAATTCTATATTTACTCGCCTTCCAGGTGCCAAATGAGATCTCGCATCTGGCTAATCATAACAAGCACAACATGAAAAATGGGTACTAACATCCATGTTTGGTCCTTAACACGACCTCATCTTGGTTGTAACCAAGGCGACATACATAGTGGATAATTTAAGCCTCTCTTGGCTCCAAATAAAAATAAACCACTAGTCTCATCCTTGCTCGCTCCCAAGCGCCAAAGGCGATTACTTGTGTGAGTGAGCCAATCTTGCCTACTGACATCATCATCTGCTAATCATTATAACACAAACCATAATAGTGTCAACATCCCATCATCTCACAACAAATAAGTGATTAATTTTAAAAAACACGACCACAGTCTGCACAATTCTAGATTCCAAGCATAAGCCTTATCAGCACCTCTTGCGATAAGCATATACAACGGAATCCTCCATGTGCGCCTCACATGAAGTGGTTCAAGATCACTACCTCTTGCGCAATTACCTCTCTAAAGATATTTTAGTGACCAATCTGCGTTCATTCAAGATGTGCCCAACTAGCGCAGAGAATCTCACAAGGAGAAAATTAATATACTACTAGTAAAGCATTCTATAGCGACCCCGGTCTTTTCCCATTTGATTATCATATTCGGACTTATGTTCCGTAGATTTTATTGTCTTATTATTGTTGTGGTTGTCCTTTAATTCTTTATTCTTGAGTTATAGGATGTTTTGGGCAGGTTGATTGCAGGTTGGTTGGGTTTAGAAACCAAGTGTTGATGTTCAGTTTTTGGCTTGTCCGCTCGAGTGGGGAGTTTGACGCTCGAGCGGGGACTTGTTGTTACTTGTCCGCTCGAGCGGGAGTTTTGGCGCTCGAGCGGAAAAAACACCCATCCAGTATTTCTTGTGCAGGGTTGGATGCTCGAGCGTGGGATTGTCCGGCCGAGTGAGTTGTGTGCCGCCGAGCGGACAATCCCACGCCGAGCTGGGCGATTATAAAAAGGGCGAGATCCGACTTTCTGGACCATTTTTCATCTCCCTCTTGATTCTAAAACCCTAAAACCGTTTTCTCTCTCTCCCTACACACCTTCTCTCTTAAGTTTGATCTACTTAGAGTGAGTTTCTAACCTAGATCCTTTATTAAAAAGGTAGAGGAGAGTGAGGGCTACATTTTAATCTGAAGAATTGTGGATTTGGAGCACTTGGATTTCGGGTCAATCTTCTCCATTTGGGTTCTCCTTTGAGGTAGGGATTCTCCTTGTTTCTTTTCAATACTCCATCTATAGATAGACATGTGGTAGTTTTTTTGTATTGCATAAAAACAGTATATCATGTTGGATTTATTAAAAATCATGAGGTTGAATCTTGGGTTGACTGTTGGAGTTGGGTTTATTATCATTAGTTATGGTTTAGGCTAATTGGGGTGTTAATTAGCATGTTGTTGTTGAAAGGAGAGAAAACCCTAATTTTATTTGATTTAATAAATTAATAGAGGGGTTGTGATCGTTGGGCAAATACTTATGTATTTTGGGTCTTCAATGTGATCATTGTTGTTTGTTGTTAATAATTGAGCCTTTTAGGTCAATATTGAGAAAGAGGGAGGAAACCCTAGTTTAATGATTATAACTTAATTTGCATAATTAAATTGGAGTGGCTTGGAAAAGAATGTAATGGGTTAAAATGAGTTATGGCCTTATTGTTCAGGGAATTGAATTTGTGAAGGCAAAAGGGTATGAGAGTTGGATTATTGTAATGTAAGTGTTGAACACACATATGTGGTGGTTATATCTTTAACTGCCATGTTAGTTTTGTTGTAGGGTTTGTGGTTTCATGATAATTGAGTCTGTTAATAGATGTACAACATACCTGCATCTAGAGGTTTTGTCCTTGGTCATCGGTGGAGGATGACACGGTTGTGTTGAATTGTTGTGTATGCATTACACCATTGATTGTTTGTGTATATGACGTTGTGTTTATATGCATTACTTGTGTATGGGAGGAGATAGGGGATGTACTCACGGTTTAGGGAAGATGGGGATGTACCTCTAAACCGTTAATGATTATGGGAAGATAGGGGATGAACCTGTGGTTCCGCTTATATGCGCCTATTGCGTAGATACACTCATATGCTTATCTATTTGATATGATACATCACCAAAATGTGTATCAGTTGGGAAGTATGGAAGTGAATTTGATTGTGATTGATACAATACCAACTTGTGTATTTGTTATGTTATATGAGAGGTTTGACTTGATTTGTTATCTCTGTTGAATTGGAAAGATTGTTAATAAGAGATGAAACCCTTGTTGAAGTATTTGGCCAGGTTCTGAGCCATAAAAAGGAAAGGTGAATTGTGCCATAGACTATGTGTTATAGGCAATGTAGACATTCGTGTCATGAAATTGTAAATGGATTATCTTGTGTTAATCATGTATCAGTTGCTACCCCTTGTCTTTTAGAAGTGTAAAGAGAATCAAACATTTTAGAAATATGTTCTAGAAAGGCACATCTGTTGTTTGTGTGAAAATTGGAGAATAGTAGTGGTCTTAGTGAATTTATTTCCTAAGTAATTGCTTATGTATAAAAGATTGGGAACGGGGTTAATGAAAGGAAAAAGGGAAAGATGAATCGCTTATAGCGTTGAATGAAATAGTTGTTTTTGAGAAAAGTTTATATATATATATATATTGTCTAAACTGTCACATTATTATTCTAGTACGAGAAAGAGTGTTCATGATCATAGCTATCTGTACTGTTGTTATTGTTGAGGATCATATTGAGATCCCTACTGGACTATATGTTCATCCCACGTTGTTGAATCTTTTTTTCAGGCGTTTAGCAGGATGTGCTACAAGATCTGGATCCTCTTGTTTGTGGGCCACGGGGCCTCTTTGTTGTTAGCGGAAAGCCATATATGTAAAAGGGTTACACCCTTCATTTGTTTATTTAAAGGTTGTAAGCCCAAGGACAATTTATTAAGTATGATCATATAACATTTACTTGCATACGAATGAAAGTACTGGTATTCATTGCTATGAATTGAATGTATGAGTTTATTTTCGCATGTTATCTCTGAAATTGGATTAAGTTAATGAACTTGGTAATGACCTATAGTAATAAAAAGTGGGGCGTGACACATTCTATCCATAGTCTAATGAGTAAGGTCAATGTCTAAACTACTCAGTTGATCATTTACCAAAGATAACACTTATCATGCCGAATACGCCCACATAGTGTACTTTAGGCTCTCACAAAAAAAAAAGAAAAAAAAAAAAGATTAAGGAACATAGGTCATCTATTTCTCCCAAAGACAATCCGAGGATTCACTCAATAGCTAAGGCTCTGGCTTTTACCGATAGATAAGTCAATGGGTTTGCAATTTTTTATCTAGAATTATTCTAGGATATTCCTTATGTAAGTCATCGAAGACAAATCGGAATTCTCCCAAAACAATCCCTAAGAATCGTACATCCGAGCATATAAATTACATCACCCATGTCCATCATATCTAAAACAAAGGACCGCCCATCCTAAGTGGCGACAACCTTATAAATTCTTGGCTCATAATGACTAAGTAAGGAAAAACTTCTTTTGGACCATTGATCATGCCTTAGTGGTCTTCATCAATCATCGTTGGTTTATCATGGCTCGACGAAATCTAAGAACCACTATTTGGATAACTGTTTTAGGCAGTAAAAGATTTATTGGAACTAGCAACCTTTTTGCGCTGCCAACTTTTCACCATAAAAGCATAATGTAAATCCCTACGAATCTACTTATCCAATTCTCCAACGAGAAGTTGGGTCACAACGTCCACAAATCAATGTTCCAAACTTATGTCAATCACAGTCTAAGTCAAAAGAACCTTACTCCCCAAGAGGAAGTCTTCTTATGATCTACACTTTTTTCAATGGTGCGACTTTTCAGTAACTAACGAGCCTTATGCCTTAACAATGACTATCCAAATTGTGCATAACTTTAGAACAGTTTTGCGTCATAATGGAAAGTCAACCAAATTATAGAAATGGTTAATCCTCAAAGACTTTGTCTTAAACTACGCAATGTTAATCCACTTTCTAAAAATAGGGGACTAGAGCCTTTGGCATTATCCTAGGCTCTTTATCATCTTGCGGAGCAATCATGAATGTTTCCCTCTTAATCACCCAGTGATGACGTGAAAAAATTTCACATTCGCTACCACGCAACTAAGAATGTAGAGTATTCTTCTCTAATAGAGTAATCCATTAGTAGGCACATCGCTCCCTCTGTCCCTAGGATATTAGAAATTTCTTTCCATTCTCAACTAGGCTACATAAAGCGCTATACTTAGAATTCTCTATCTTATAGAGTTCCAAAACTCTATTCACGTCACCTTTACTAAGAAAACTTCACGTGACTTAGTTATACTACCACAAAGCTGCTTACCTATATGCACATGACCCAGAGGGTTTACATGGCAACATACAATAATGCGCCACGTGACCCTATGTGCCTACAAGACAGCATACAATAATGCGCCATAGAACCCTAGGTCTTAACTTTGCAACCTTATGAGAAATAAAAATAAAGATAAGTTGCTTAACGGTTACAGATTGCCCATAGATGGCTCTCCGCTAACCCGTTACTCAAATGGAGTGTAAAATCTAATATGGAGGACATTTAGTTAGGGATATAGGCAACAAACTAAAGTGCAATTCCCAATTGGGAAACATTTTGCGCCATCATCCACCTAACATTAACAATACTTAATTCCTTATCTCTACTATACCATTGTGTTGTTGAGTACTAGGAATAATCAATTTTCTAAGCATCCATTTCTCTTCATAGAGCTTTCTAAAAGATAACTCAAATAGATACTCGCCACCTTGGTCAAAACTAAAAGCACGAAAGCTGTTATCTGATTGATCTCGACCTCATATGTACAATGTCAAAAATTATCTCAAAACTTTTGACTTATGGGAGATCAAATAGCCTTGACTAAGATGCGTATTGTAATCTATAAATGTGTCAAGATTGAGGCTTAGCTATCATATCCTTACACATGTCCAGTCACAAATATCATAGTGGACTAAATACGCCAATACAAATGCCCTTCTACGGCTTTCCTACTTACTTGTGCACAACCATTGTGAACAAAGTTACACATTCATATGAGAACAGAATGTCACAAGCGAGTGGGCCCAAGAGGGCCTACTCAAACCATTCATGTCATCTTCTCATTAGTGTGATTAAGTATAATAAGGCACCGGTTCATGACCAATGTCATAAACTAATTCCAATCATCCTAATGCGCGAGTTCTTGAAGACAAGTTTTAAAGGCTTAGGCCCAACTAGGTAATGACTTACGACTAATTCATATTCACTAGATCATAAAAGGGTGTCATGGAGATATCAAGTGCGCCTAAGTCGCAAACTTAACTAGTAAGTGCAAATCCCCTGTACCTTCAAGTCAATTTTATTCTCCATACACTTTACTGCATCTAGTTGAAAGATGATGATAATCCTCTTGCCATCTCTGTTTCTCACTTCAAAGTTACTTGTAATTAATTCTACTATCCACAAGAAAGAGAGAATAAGCTATCAATTTATGACAGCTCCTGAAGTAACTTAAGCGCGAATTATGCTAAAGAGTCTAATTGAACATAATGCTCTCATAAACAATGTATAAAATTCTTAGAGTCATTATAACCTTGTCGGCCTTGACATTTTCATTACTATGTTGCAACGTTTGCACTTAGTGGTAAACGTTAAAAAAAAAAAAAACGTTAGCCTAGCTAAGGAATTATACAAAAAAGCACCTCCTCATGTCTCACACTTAACTGCGGAAAATAGTAAGTGTCCAGACTTAGACAAGTTGGCAATGCTAATAGATTTTGCAACCACTTAGCGCTAATCTTTTCACTTAGTGTTAATAGATTTTTCTGCTACTAAGCGCTAATCTTTTAACTTCAAGTGATACTTTAATGCACACTATTATAGTGCATGAAATTTTGCTCCATCCACTCCCAACAGTTGGATAGAGAGCAAAACACTGCTTATTCTGGCTACTCATCTTATACTTAATGACTAATTCATTTAAGCTCGTATTTCTTGGATGACATGACTCTTGAATGTTACTTCATCCAATGATGCAACATCATTACAAGTCAAATTAAAAAGTCAATCTGCGTAGCTCAATAGTCAAGATCATATACAGATCTATTGAGGGCTTACTAATTTCATAACTCCAAAACTCGCCAACCAAAACTACGTAGCGTCCCACTAACCATAGGGCACACATTAGTTTTTTTGTGCCAAACAAGGCAACAAAACCACGGCGACTTTGAGTCATGTTTCCTTTGGCTCAATTAAGGTCTGACCTAAAGTCTACGAGACTTTTACTCATCTAAAGAATAAGATTATATTGTTCACATTTGAACATCTCTACTAAGTCTAGGTCAACCAAATTAACTTCCATAAGCTAAGTCAATTTAGAGAGAAATTCGTATTGGGATTAATTTTGATTAGCATAATATAATTTTGCCGCAAAAATCTAAATTAAATAGTGACAATATTACACAAGTCACAAGATCGAAAATCCGCTATGTTTGTAATCATCTCTTGTGCCACAGGTAACAATTATCTATAATTTAATTTAATTTATGCGCAAAATATTAGTTTTCGGGAGTAAATCTACAAGGATTTCTCTCAACCGAACAACCTCCCACTGACTATGGCATGTCTAAAAGCATGATAAAATATTCTAATTTTATACAATAACATCTTAATGTAGATTCATAATCAACTCATGCTATGTTACATTTAATAATGGAATTTAAATAAAAAACAAATAATCATGTTATTCTAATTACAACATATTAGAAACTCTAGGCAAAAAATAACAATGTGTTATGTTTAATATTCAGATTATGCCATAACAGAAAGTATATCACTTCTGAAATTTTTCTAGAATTTTCTGAAATTTTAAATAATTAATAAACATACATAAAATCATAAATAAATATTCTAGAATCTGAGAAAATGCAACAATTATACCAGTAAATAGTAAACCATTACAGTAGTCTACTATAAAAATTTCAGCCCCAGAAACTTAGTCATGCAACCTGAGAAGCATTTTAAAGCAGAAATAATGAATTATTATTTCAGAAAAAAAATATTTTTTATTTTCATAAAATTTTGAAAATTTTACAGTAGATAAAAAATATAATTATGAGTCTAATAGTACCAACCACGCTTAAAACAAAGCTATAAAGAATTATTTATGACCATTTAATGCAATTCTGAATTTAAAAAAAACAAATGCACTTACACCCAACGGTCAAACCAAAAGCCGGTGAACGACGCTTTTGGCTTATACATGACAAAGACACGCCAAGACGTGGCACGATTCAAAGCAGTGCGGCTAACGCGCCTGTGGAAAGGCGTAAGTCGAGCGCATGGAAGACGCAGACAAGGTATTTTCTGGTCTAATTTTGGTACTTCTAGACTCCATTTTCCAAATTAAAAACATTTGTGGTTTCTTAAAAGACATTTAATGAACATAAAAGATAAGGTGTATTACACTCTCTTTCTAATGAGAGTGGAAGTGCAAAAATCCTGCACTTCATCTTCCTCCTCAAACCATCAAAAAATCAAAACGAACCCAAATTAGGATTTGATGTATCTCATCAATCGTAAATGCAAATCTAACAAATAATATATGGTTTCGAAGGTCTCGAAACAAGGATTCTAAATATATAAGATTTGCAGACTGAAATTAAAGCATGTAAAACCATCATGCATATAAAGTTTCGAAAAATTATTAATTTTCATGCATATATCGTGTATATATTTATATAAAATTATACACATATTTTATTGCATAAAATAAGCAGGAAAATACCCATTAAGGCTCTGATGTAAAATAAGTATAACGTAGTGGGTAAAAATATCAGATCATACCTTAAGTGATAGAACCTGAAGCGAAGAATCTTGCGGGTAAATCACGTGCTTTAAAAATGCGAACAACAAACTCTCAGCAGTGGAGTGATACCACAATATGAGTATCACCTACACAAGTCACAGTGCAAAGGCTGGATCATTCTCATAATGAGAGAGAGTTAGAGAGAGAGTTTATAAAAATGTTATGGGTAAAAAACCACATAACGTATCTGATATCAATATATTATTCAAATATATAATCAGATATATAACCATATATATCAATCTATCCATATCAGTTGATATGATAGATATAGCTATCAAGAGTGGATTATCCAAATAGGTTTTGAATTCAAATTCAAAACTTACATAGATAAGGTTCAAAAGGGTCAAAGGGCATGCTACGTGGGCGCCCAATTTCTAACATATATGGTTTTGTAACTATGATCTGATCTCATAGAGCCTTTTATGCAAAACTCTACTTCACAAGATCTAGATGTACTTAGCTAATTCCAACATTGATTAAGACAATCAACCTGATGTGGTTATGAGGTCATTGTTTCATAAAATAGAACTTAACAATCATGTGATTCCACAAATGTTGCTTGTAAAGCTGTTATTTGAAAGAAAAAGCATTCAAAGCATAACACAATATTGTTTATTTCCTATTTGTTCCCAAAATGCCAAAACAATTGTGTCCCAAGAGATTTGTCCTCCTTGTGCTTAATCACCATGGTGGCTATGAAAACTAGGAATATATAAGATACCTTTGATAGGTTTTGAATCCAACTTATCTAAATACATATTTATACTCTCTCCAAATAATAATAAAAAATAAAAAAAATTAATAAAATAACATTTTAGGAAGATATGATGCATACTAACTACTGGATTTGGGTGCACTGCTTATAGTGCTCTGCTTGGATTGTGTGGGTGAAGTAGAGGAGGTGCTTATAGTACCTCTGCTGGGTTTGGGTGCACTGCTTATAGTGCCCTGCTTGGACTGTGTGGGTGACACAAAGGAGGTGCCATGGTTTAAGATGGAGTTGTGAGCAGAGGAGATATGTTTTGCTGCTGTTTTGTTTACCTGATTTGCTGTTATGAGCTGTTTTATTGTTTTGCTACTGTGATGCAGCAAATTTGCTACTGATTTGCTATGTTTGCTGGTCTGCTGTTTAGCTAATTTCTTGCTGTAAATCAGAGGAGGTTCATGGTCTTCATTGCTTTTGGTTTTGCTACTGTGTACTAGTCCAAATGTCCAAGGGACATTGGGATCCTTTTGTGTTGGTAACATTGAGACACAACACAAGAAGTGAGTAATAGGCTGCTTGAGGTGTGTGTCAGGAAGAGCAATATTATGGGTCTTAAGTGATAGGTGTCCAGTGTGATATAATTGGCACTATATCCATGTTATCGGGTATCCTGTGCATTGGGATTTATTTTGCTGTGCTTCTTTCTGCTAAAATATGTGCCAGTTTAAACTCACCTACATTGGTCATTCAGTTAAACTCTTATCTTGTCAACAGAAGGGTGATTTTTTTATGTTTTCATCTATTTGAAGTTAGTTGTAATTTTTAATTGTTGACTTTGGTTCTTAGACAGATTCTATATTGCGAATCATGTTGAAACAATGAAAATGTGGCCATAAATTTGGTTTGTTGACTTTGCTTTTACAGGATACCGTTGATAGGAGTGGACTTGCCTTTTTCTGCACCCCCTTTCAGAAGGTTTGAAATGAAGGCCGCATAGTTCGAACTCCCGCGGTTTTGAATCTAGTCTCACAAGTGCAATGTGAAACTAATAAATACCAAAGAATCCAAATTTGGCAAATCTTTTTGGAAAATTAATTTTAAATCAAATAATGCCAAAATTGGATTGCTTGGCCAGATACAGAGTCGCCACCTAAATATTTTTTATTTTGGAAAAATTTAGGAAATCCTGACTCGTGCCAAAGGCTACATATCCTTCATCACCAAAGTTGTCTCGGCTCGGGAACTTGGGTACGAAGGGGGGAAGGTCATGAATTGAGTACCATCGCTCGTCCGATTAAAGATCGACCTCTACTAATCATGATATGATTTTTTATAAATATTATGTGCTCTTGTTCCAGTTATTAGACTAACTTTACTACGTGATGCGCACAAGCAAGTATAGATTAGTTTGCTCAATTTGGAATAATTCAACTCATATTTGTTTGCGAAAATTATTTGAATTTGCCATTTCAAGTGGGCTTAAAAGTGTGGATTTGCCACCAACCATAGTGGGCTAAAAACATACATTTGTTGAACCGTTCCAGTTCAAACAACGAGCCTTCATCCACAAGCATTCATGCAGTTTAGCATTTAAGCACATAGCCTCATGTCAAAAATGCTAATCATGGCAACATTCACACTTTATGCATATGCTAAAGCGTAAAACTCACCTAGTACTCCAAGCCAAAACAGAAACTAGTTAGAAAGATGCATGATCCTAATTATGTTAAGATGTCTAATGCAACATATGCAATAATGCAATTAATAGGCTCGGCTACTAATATGACATATGAATCGATTTGAACAACATATGGTTAAACACGTATTCAAATAAGTATTGAAATAACAATGCAGTTTTAATGATGTACCGAGCCTCGGTGCATGCAATACGAATGAATGGATGCAAGCATAAGGTATGCTAATTAAAACATGTCCCTAATCTAACCATCAAACGCGGGTAAATAAAAGAGAGAAAGACGTGGGGTTAGAAAACATACATGCACACACGCACACTTATTACAACATTACGCCCTCGCGAAGGAGGGTCCAAATGAATAAAAGCTAAACTAATCTAAGCTAATCTAATTAAACTAATTAGACTAATTATTACAAAACTTTAACTAACTAGCAAACTAATTAATTAATTACAACACAAATGCGAGTAAACTAAGTGACTAATATTCCTAACTATGTTGCCACTACTCCGCCTCGGGAAGTGGAATATGAACATGCTCGGTTTTGGCTCGAAAAGACCTCCATTTTACTCTCGAAAGCCTCTGTTTGTAGGGTTGAGCTTTTCCAGAACCTTTCTGCTTCATCTTACCAAATCTTTGCTAAGATTTACATCAGTGGCCTGCCAGCCATAGAGGGAAGCTGCCAGCTAAGGAGGTGTCCTGCCGACCAAAAATGATGCACTCTTGAAGGGAAGACACAAATGAAGCAATAAATCAAGCCAAGACCACCTTCTAGAGCTCAAAAAGGGTCCCAAGTAACGTCATCCCAAAGATAAGAAACTTTGGTTAAGGGTTGATAGGCAAACTTGAAGGGTATGTAGGCTAATTTGCACAAACTTGCAAGAGATAGAGAGAGAAATGTAGAGAGGAAGAGTTGTAGAGAGAGAGACTCCCAAAATTTTTCGAACTCTGAAAACCATAGAGAATGTCCTTGTAACAAGCCCGCGAGGGACCTCGCTACAGTTCGGACTCGATTTTGTCGCGGTTCCAAATCTTGAACCAAAGAGTCCAAATCTGGCAAATCGTTTTGAAGAAAAACAGATTTTTTGAAAGAAGTGCCAAACATGGACTGCTTTGCCAGATAACAGAGTCGCCACCTAAATATTTTTAAAATGGGAAATTTAGGAAACCCTAACTCGGTGCCAAAGGCCACGTGTCCGTCATCACCAAAGTTGGCTCGGGAACTTGGGTACGATTGGGGAAGGTCACATCGTGAGCACCCCCGCTCGCCCGGTCAAAGACCGGCCTCTACTAACCATGATATCTGTTTTTGAAAACTTTGTGCGTTCTTACTCCGGTTATTAGCCTAGTTTACTATGTGATGCTCGCAGCAAACAAATATAGACTGGGCCGTCTGAATTGGAACAAAACATTTCATGTCTGTTTGTTTGAAAATGGTGTGATGGTGCTACCCGCAGGTAGGCTAAAATGCGGATTTGCCACCCTCAGGTGGGCTTAGAAAACATGATGTTGCCACTGTCTAGTGGGCTTAAAACAAACAGTCAATGCATTGTCCCAATTCAAATAACTCAACCTCCACCCACAGGCATTCAAGGCAGTTATATCACATAAGCATTTAGCCTCATGGCAAGCATGCTATCATGGCAACACTCACACGCATGCGAGGATGCTAAAGTATAACCACTTACCGAGTACTCCAAGCCAAAATAGAAAACTGATTAGAAATCATGCATGATCCTACATATACAGAAATGCCTAATGCAACACATGCAAAATGCAACTATAGCAGGCTCGGCTATTCTAAACATGGCATATGGAATACTACAACTATCACATATTCAATTTGGAATTGAAATACAGATGCAGTTTGTATGATGCGCCAAGCCCGGTGCGTGCAAAACAGATGAATGATGCAAATATGCTGTCATACTGTTATGCTAATTGAAACATGCTCTGTATCTAACCATTGTAAGCAGATAAATAAAAGGGAAGAAAGACGTGGGGTTGGAAGACATACATCATACTCACACACCCTTATTACAATTATGCCCTCGCGCAGAGGGTCCGAATAAATAATACAGTCCGAAAATAAAAGAATATTACAGTCCGAAATATACAGTCCGAATAAATATACAAATTCCAAATTTAATTAACAAATTAAACTAAGAAAGCTGTAAACTGGCGCGCAGTCTAGGGGGTTGCCTTGCTATAATGAATGATGTATGCCGGGTGTAGACACCCCATTTTTGACCGTCCTTAAGACTCAGACGTCATCAATTGAGCGCTTGGTGATGTTGCATATTGTGCTCGTTCTGAGGTTGCGAAGTCCCGGCTACGAGCCTTGCCTCCGGACTTTCGGACTCTTTTGTGCTTTGTCTCGGTTTGCGAACCAGGCTCCGTTTTCTCTGTTTTCTCTTCCCAAAGGGAGGGAGAGGTCTCGTAGACCATCTCTCGATGGGTGAGGCTACGTTTTGTGGTCGCAGGCCATTTTTCCCATTTCGGAGCCCGGTTCCCGGTTTTCGGAGCCGTCAGGCCGTGTGCCTCGGCTCGGGACCACCCAACCATCTCTGATTTCTCCGGTTTTTGGCATGCACCTCTGTTTTATCGAACCGAGGGACACTGGGGCCTCTGATACCCACTTCGTGGCCAAACGCCACTTTCGGTGCTCACGGCCCATTTTCGGGACCCTGAACCGCGCGGTTTAGGCCCCGAGCATTCATTTCGCATCGGTTTTTGTTCATTTTCGGCGGGAACCTCTGTTTTATCATTACAAGGAACCCTGGGGCCTTTGATACCCACTTCGTGGCCGTATGCCACTTTCGGTGCCTAACAGCCCACTTTCGGGGCCCCGAACTGCGTGTTTCGGCTCCCGAACCCTCATCTTGCATTTTTGGGCCCCGACCCGAACTTGAGATAGTCATATTTTGAGGTCCTTTTCATGTTTGATTAAGGACCTTTTACTGTTTGACATCTCCATCTATCACTTGCTTCTTTACCTCTTTTTGGGCCTATTTTTGCACGGCATTTTAGGCGTACTTGTGGGCTGTTTTGGGCTTGGTCGTAAACTACAAAGTTTCTTATTTTGAGCCCCTCTCCAACTTTGTTGAAGGGCTCTCGGCCATCTGAGGCCCGTAGCTATCACTTACCCCTTTTGCACCTTTGAACCCCTTAAAGCTTCTAGAAGCTTGAACCCTTTGGCCAAGCTTCTTGGAGAAGCTTGGCCAGCTGTATTAGCTTCTCCTAGAAGCCTTGCACCCCCCCCCTTTTTGAACCCCCTTTGCCCCTTTGACCCTTTCCATGACTTAGCCTCTAAGTCTTGGCTTATACTTGCCTATATAAGCATGCCCCCTCTCCATTGCTCAAGGGTTGGATGGTTTGAACAAAAAACCAGAGATTTATATATGCATATCTGATATATAGATATATATCTCACCTCCCTCTCTATATCTATCTCATTTCACCTCCACACTGCCTTGTTCTTGGGCCATTTCCCCTACAACTCATAGCACAAGGCACCCTTGCTCCATTCCAACGACTTGGGGCTGTTCTTCAGAGCTTGGGAGCACCTAAACTTGGTCCAAGAGGTGCTGGTTTGCTGGTCTTCAAGGGTAAGTCTTCATCTTCCCCTTTCTAGCCTTTTCTTGCTTCATATCTAAGCCTTGCTTGCAAGCACCTTTGGGCTCCGACCTAAACTTCAAATAGTCTTATTTTGGGGTCCTCTTCATGTTTGATTGAGGACCCCTTGCCGTTTGGTGATTGCATATAGCACCTATCTCAATATCCTCTTGTATGCCATGTTTCTTGCATAGAATATTTGGCTGATGTATGATCTGTTTTGGGGCTTGATGTAAGCTGTAAGTAGGTTTATTTTGAGCCCTTCTTCAACATTGAAGAAGGGCTCAACCTTGTTTGGGACCCCTATCTTGTACTTGTTTCATAATCTCTTTTATTTACCGTAATCTTGCATGCTTCGTTAGCCTACCATGCTTCTGGTTTTGGGTCTTCGACAGGCCTGAAAAAGGTCTTAGTTTGCCCTCCTCTACATGTCTCATGAAGGGTTTTTGTCTGTTTAGTGAATACTTTGCATACCTCATGTTGTGGCCTCATTTTGCCCTTGTTTTGTATGACATTTTGAGCCCACTTGTATCTGTTTTTGGGGCTGACCATAAACTGTAAAACACTATTTTTTCGGGCCCCTCTTCAACATTGAAGAAGGGCCTTTCTCTATTTTTGGACAGCAGCTGTGGGTTGTTTCAATAGCTTGCTCTTGGGGCCATTTTCGCATGCTAGTTTAGCCTCATTTTTGTTTGCTGTTTTGCCATGCTTTATACTGAAAAAATGCTTTTTTTGGGACTGTCTAGCTGCTGTCTTCATACTTCATGTTCATATCTTGCATGTTTAGCATAGCTATAGGCCATTTCGGAGGCCTAGTTTTGCATTTCGGGAGTGATTCCATGCATCGGGTGTCATTTCGCCTTGTTTCGGGGCTGTTTTGCCCCTCATTTAGCTACTGAAATTTGTATGTGTAGTATTCCATGCTTCATGTTTCATTAGAATGCTATTTCATGCTTGTATGCCATCGCCTCGATTTGCGTGCCCGTATGCACGCATTTCGAGGCATCTCTTTTTCATCTTATGGCCGCTGATTTTGGCATGCTTGTGAGCTATCCATGTTAGTTTAAGTCCATTGTTGCATGTTTGTCATACGCCATGCTTGTTGGTTTAGGTTGTGTGCCTAATACATGTTGCATGTTTGCATACTTGCCTTTATGTTCATATTGCATACTTAGCTCACATGTTTAGGTTGCATTTGGCATGCATACCTTGCCTCTTGAATCACCATGATAGAGGTTGGGCCTCTGGTTTGTTTGTGCTTGCATTCCATTCCATTAAAAGTTGCTAACTTGGCTTCTTGGGCCATCATGCATTGAAATGCGTGATTGGTGGCCCGGGGGTCGAGGGCCATGCTCCCTTGAGTCTATTGCATGATAGGGAGTGTGCATACATTTGTCCCAAAATTCCAATGCCATGCTCTGCTGCTGTCTGTTGCTGTCAAAACTGTCTCCTGCAGGAATTTAGTGCCGACCGGCACTCTTTAGTGCCGACCGGCAATCTTTTTGTGCCGATAACTATCAATTGCAGCCGGTGGTCAAACCCCGCAGCCGGTGGTTATTTCCTCTAGCCGGTGGTGTACTGCAGTGAATTTGGAAGGTGTTCTGGGACTTTGGCAATTTTCCAGGGAGGCAGGACAGTGAAACAGAGGCAGCAGTGGTGCGGTGTGGGCTTTCCGGGCAAGTTGGATCGAGCATGCATCATTCGCGCATCCCGAGGCGAGGGGCTGTGGCCCCCTTTTATTTCACATTTATTTATTCAGTAATTAGAATTTGTAATATTTATTCATTTATTTTGGGACTGTATTATTATTTTGGTCCCTCCGAGCGAGGGCAAATTTGTAATAAGTATGTGTGAGTGGGTGTATGTCTTCCAACCCCCATTTCTTTCTCCCTTTTATTTACCCTCTTATGTTGGTAGATTAGGGCACATTTAAATCAGCATACCTTATGCAATGCATGCGTGCATTCATGCATTTGTTTACATACATCGGGTTCGGCACATCATGCAAACTGCATCGTACTTTCAATTCCAAATTGAATACGTGGTAGTTGCTGCATTTCATGTGCCATGCTTAGGATAGCCGAGCCCATTTAGATTACATTCTTGTATGTGATGCATTAGCCACTCGACATGAATTAGGACATGCATGTTCGCTAACTAGCTTCTGTTTTGGCTTGGAGTACTAGGTGAGCTATTATGCTTTAGCATACCACATGAGTGTGAATGTCGCCATAACAATATGCTTAACATGCGGCTAAGTGCTTACGTGAAATAAACTGCTTGAATGCCTGTGGGTGGAGGTTGGATTGCTTGAGTTGGGACAACTCATTGAAATCCGTATTTTAGCCTACTTGCGAGTAGCAAAATCTAACACGTTTTCGAGACAAAACGGATATGCAATGTTTATTCCCAAATTAGGCGATCTAGTCTATACTTGTTTGTCAGGCGCACAACATAGTAATTCTAGGCTAATAACCGGAATAAGAACGCATATAAAGTTTTCAAAATTGGATATCACAATTAGTAGAGGCGGTCTTGGACGGCGAAGGGGTGCTCATAGTGACCTTCCCGATCGTACCCAAGCTCCCGAGCCAAGACCACTTTGGTGATAGCGGACATGTGGCCTTCAAGACCGAAGTCAGGGTTTCCTAAATTTCCCAATTAAAAAATATTTAGGTGGCGACTCTGTAATCTGGCAAAGCAGTCCATGTTTGGCACTACTTTTTCAAAAATCTGTTTTCTCAAACGATTTGCCGGATTTGGACTCTTTGGTTCAGATTTAGAACCGCAACACAAAGGGAGTCCGAACTGTAGCCGAGGTCCCCCGCGGACGTGCTACACCGGGCTGCTTCGGCGTGGAAATCCACTGGGATGCCCCAATTAACCTCTGTTTGCAGTATTTCTCGAAATGCGCGCCGGACTCCGAAAGGTTGTTGGTCCTCGATTTTGCTGTAACAGAGAGCAGGAAAAAGGCATAGCAATGTATTTCACAAATATATGCATGCTTCGATCCTCGTGCCACCAATCACGCATACCGATGCATGATGGCCGAGGAACCGGATTGCACGACTCAATATAGGATGAATGCAGATGAATGCTACAACAAAACCTAACTCCATCATGGGTAATCCGGAGTGTCGGTGACTTGGGAATTGAGATCCGTTCCGTCACTCGGAGTACGAAACATACCTCGTTTCCCGTGCAGTATGCATGGTATGCATGAAATGCAACTAACATGTGATATAGCATGCACAATGCCATGAAAATGAGTAACCTCGAAATGCGTGCACACGGGTACGCAAACCGAGGTAATACATGATGCGAAATGAGAAATTAGATAAAATCGAAGTGCCTCGAAATGCGTGCCCACGGGCACGTAAACCGAGGCGATGATGCGATGAAAAAAATCGGATAAAACTGAAGTGCCTCGAAATGCACGCCCACAGGCACGCAAACCAAGGCAATGATGAAATGGAAATCGGATAAAACTGAAGTGCCTCGAAGTGCGTGCCCACGGGCACGCAAACCGAGGCAATGATGCGAAATGAGAAATCGGATAAAACCGAAGTGCCTCGAAATGCGCGCCCACAGGCACGCAAACCGAGGCAATGATGAAATGAAATGAAAAGGCATACGGAATGCCACGATGGGCTTACACCAACATGGGAGAGCCTCAGCTCACTCACATAGGGGGCCGATGAGTGAAAACGGAGTGCCTCGAAGTGAGGCAATGATAAAATGAGATGAAAATGCAAATTGGGCTTATACTAACATGAGTTGACCTCAGCCACACTCACATCAGACGCCGTCGGATAAAACGGAGGTGCCTCGAAGTGCGTGCCAAACCGAGGCGATGATATACAAGCATGAAAATGGTACAGAAATGCGATGATGGGCTTATACCAACATGAGAGAGCCTTAGCCTACTCACATAGGAAGCCAACGGATGAAAACAGAGTGCCTCGAAGTGCGTGCACACGGGCACGCAAACCGAGGCAATGCACTAAGGCATGAAATGACATGGAGAATGATATGCAAGCTTGCAAACCAAATTCCAGCAGCTAAATTAAGGGGGAAACAGCCCCGAAATGAGACGAAATGACAATCAATGCATGAAATCATCCCGAAATGTGATTTTAGGTACCCGAAATGGCCTACGGCTATGCTAAACATGCAAAATTGGTACATGAAAGAAAAAACAGTAGCAAGGCAGCCCCAAAAATGACATCTTCTCAGTACAAAACATGGCCAAATTGTGAGCATAGATATGGCAACAATGGCATGCAAGAATACGGGAAAAGAGGGGAATTACAAAGCAAGTGGTACATGGAAAATTCAAACCACAAAATTTCCTTCTACAACTTTGAAGAGGAGTCCAAAACATGCATATTTACAGTGAATGACAACTCCAAAATCAGCATGTAGATAGGCTCAAAATAGCATGCAATATAATGAGCTAACAAGGGCTATAAAGGGAGATACCATAAGCAATGACCAAAAAACTTGAGACCCTTAATAAAACTTGAAGAACAGACCAAAACAAGACATTTTATAAGCCTTATGAAGGCTGAAATCCGAAGCTAAGCAAGCCTAACAAAGCATGCAATTTTACGGAAAATATGGAGGATTACAAAGCAAGTACCAAAACCAATCATCAAATGGCCTAAGACCCTTAACAAAGCATGAAGAATGGACCAAAATAAGGCACTCTCTAAGCCTGATGAAGGTTGAAATCCGAAGCATGGTGAGCTTAAAAAAGCATGCAAAATGGGAGTGGAACAAGAATTCAAAGCAAGTGATATGTAGAGCAAGAAAACAAGGTTGAGCCCTTCTTCAATGTTGAAGAGGGGCTCAAAATAAGCACAATATCAGTATGTTGCATGCTCCAACTCAGATTGCAAATAGGCCAAAACAATCATGCAATTTTACGGTAAAATGGAAGAATTTCAAAGGAAGTGCATGATAGAGTCACCAAACATGATGGATCCCTTATTCAATGTTGAATAGGGGCTCAATATAATCCCACTAACAGTTTACATCAGTCTCGAAATCAGATCACTCAAAAGCCAAATAAAGCATGCAAATTAATGGCCTAAAGAGTGATATTGAAGGAAGTATATCATGGAGACACCAAACAGGGTTGAGCCCTTCTACAAAGTTGTAGAGGGGCTCAAAATGAGCACAAAACCAGTAGGGGTCAAAGCCCAAAACAAAAAGGAAATAGGGTAAAGATTTGATGCAAGAAAGTGCTAGAAAAAGGGATTTAGTGACTTACCCTTGAAGAGCTAACTTTTGCTTCCTCTTGCCTTGATGAAAGTTGCTTCTAAGCCTCTGAGGAACCCTTCCTTGCTGCTGGAAATTGAATGGTGATGGTGGAGCTTAGGGTTGATGAAGGATTGGCCTAGGAACTCAAAGGTTTTTAGGTTTTTTGAATAGGAAAATGGAGGTTTTGAGAGAAAGGTCTTTGAGATCAAATTTTGTAACCCTAGCAAAGGGCTCATCCAGCCCTTTAAGTAGGCCAAAAAAGAGTGTAAAAGGGGAGGGAAAAGCACCTAAGCTTTCCCTCCCAAAATATCCCCCGGATGGGGGAGATATTTCAAAAAGCAGCTGGACAGCTGTAAAGAGCCCAAAGGTAAAGTAGTGGCGGCAGTGATTTTCTGGGAGGTGGCCGGCCACCCCACCTGGTCGGCCAGCCACTCACCCTGGCCGGCCGGCCATGGCCCAAAAATGAAGGTGAAATTTTCTGGCCGACCACCCTGCAGTGGTGTCCTCCCATGTGTGTAGAATAAGGCCCCAAGGTCGGAATCTGGCAACTCTGAAGCAGAAGTCACAACATAGAGCTTGAAGGAGAGGCCCAAAAATGAAATCAACAATTGCTGGCCGACCACCAACTTTTAGGGTCCTCCCAGATGTGTGGAACAAGGTTCCAAGGTCGGAAATTGGCAACACTGAAGCAGGAGCCACAACATAGAGCTTGAAGGAGAGGCTCAAAAATGAAATCCATAATTTCTGGCCGACCTGTAGTTCTTAGGGTCCTCCCATGTCCCCTGATCACAGATATGTAGCTTTGGTCGGAAGAAAATATCCCCAGGGTGTTCAACATTGGCCCGGAAGTGAGCAAAAGCGAAATGGCGAAAATGAAATGGTTATCTGGGATAATTGCTGGCCTCCCACCCCCCAGTGATCTTCCTGGTGTTGAAACAGAGGTACCTGCCAAATTTGAACAAAAACTAATGAGAAATGAACGCTCGGAGCCAAAACCGGGCAATTCGGGATCCCGAAAATGGGCTGCAGGTGCCGGAAGTGGTGTTCAGCAGCGAGGTGGGCATCTGCGACCCCAGTGTTCCTCGGAATGACAAAACAGAGGTTCCTGCCAAAAATCAGAGAAAACCGATGCAAAATGAATGCTCGGGGCCCAAACCGCGCGATTCGGGGTCCCGAAAACCGGCTACAGGCACCGAAAGTGGCATACGGCCACGAAGTGGGCATCAGAGGCCCCAGTGTTCCTCGGAATGATGAAACAGAGGTGCATGCCAAGAACCGGAGAACTCGGAGATGGTTGGGCGGTCCCGAGCCAAGGCATTGACGGCCGACGGCAAAACCGAACCGCCCCGAAATGGCAAAATGGCTGCGCCACAAAATGTAACACGGCTACGGGAGATAGTCTCTGAGACCCTCCCTTCCTCGAAAGAAAAAGCGAGAAAACCGAGCTTGATTCGCAAACCGAGACAAGGCTGAAGAGAGTTCTAAGTCCGGAGAGGCGTATGCCAGCGACTCTGAGACTTCTGAACGAGCACAGTATGCAACATCACCAAGCGCTCAATCGGTGATATCTGAGTCTTAAGGTCGGTCAAAAATGGGATGTCTACAGTCCTCTGTATATAGAAATATATGGCTTTAGGTCGAAAATATCAATAAATGGACAGCTGGAGTAATGTGGAGACAGCTAAAGGTAAATATCTGCAAAAAATCTGATTTTTGGTGCCAATGGCCAGCAAAACTCATCCATGGCCGGCAAACCTTATCAATGTCCAGCACATGGCCGGCAAACCTCATTCAGTGGTTGGCCAGAAAATCTGCTTTTTGGGCCTAACTTTAAATAGGCATATCTCCTTCATCCAGACTCCTTTGCAGGACATTCTTAAGTCTAAATTGAAGCCCCAGAAGTTTAATTTCCAATGGTGGCATTCTCACATCAAAATTTCAAGTGTGCAAAAAGATATGCCTATTTTAGTGAAGAATGCTCAATTTTGGTCCTAACCGGATTGATACCTAACTTCTCCTCAACTAGTTTTCTTCCCTCCTCTCCTATTGTCTTCAAATCCAAACCTCTAAATGAGGTGTTTTGAAAGATTTTTCAAAGAGTTCACCTCTCTTTCATTTATTTCCACTTTGTCTTTGCTCGGTTTATCGAAAAGCGCAACATTTAACGAAATGTGAGCGTCCGAACATTGTAGAAACTTTTTTTCAAAAATATTTTGAAAGAGAGGGATTTAAAGTTTAAAATATTTTTGGTCCAAAATGGGGTGTAAGGTTAGGATTTGAAGCTTCTCTATTGAAGAAATCAAACCTTTGCACAACAAAGCCTTCATCCTCAAGCAATCAACCTGAGGCCCCCAAGTCTTAAGGGCAGTAAAAAATGGGGTGTCTACAATAGGTTTTGAATCTAGCTTATATAAATACATATTTATACTCTCTCCAAATAATAATAAAAAATAAAAAAATTAATAAAATAACACTTTAGGAGCATGTTTGATTGACAGGATTAGAGCATGTGATTGAGATTATTAATCCATGGGCCCAATAATCCTATATTTGTTTTAAAATTTTGTTTTAGGATTATTAATCCTATGGATAATTAATCCAACAAATTTGTAGGATTATTAATAATGGGGTCGGGGTGCGATTATATATCCTGAGTTAGAAAATAAAATAAAAAGATTTTTTACCCTTGACTAAAAATTAAAACACTTAATATTTTTATATAATTTTATATTTTAGAAGGCTAAAAATAATTTTTAAAAATTTAAAAATATTTTTTGATATTTATTTTATCAAATTAGTTTATATATCGTTTTTAAAAAATAATTAAAAAACAAACCAAACATGGCCTTTTTATTTTGCTTTTATTTATTTATTTATAATTTTTTTTCAAAACCACGTTTATGAAGAAATTTTGATAAAGTAAAGATTGTGAAGAAAAGGTAAAATTAGAAAAGAAGATAAATATAGTAGTAATCTTACATTCATGTGTTTTCTTATCCAATGCAAATCAAATAATGAACAAATGAATAATTAGATTTTTCAACAATTAGATCTATTTGAGCTTCAATATGAGCTGGTAATCTGAATTTGGTTTCCATGTGGTTTATTGAATTTCTACCACTCTTCAAGAACTTGAAAAAGGGTTATGATATATAGAACAGTCTCTCCTTTTGACTTTTGTTCTCCTCTGTATTTAAATTGATAACCATCTAATCAGTTTGTTATAATGTAAAAGAATAAAGATGATGTTATTTATAAATAATAAAAATAATAAACAAATAAAAAAAGAATAAAGATGATGTTTGGGACCCTGGATTTGTCATTCCCACTTTTTTTGCTTTTTTGTCATAACCTAGACATTTATTGTTACATACCACCATACGAATTGCTATTGAAATAATGATATTGTATTGACTTTGTAATACTTAATTTCTTTTACATGTTTTCTCTTGACATGAGTTGCCTTATAGTCATGCACCAATATATTGAATATGTTATGCTCTACAGTATCTTATAGTTCTTGCAAAATCAAGTTTAGTTTTTTTTGTCAATCATAACTTACAAATACTTGTTATTGATATATGCATTTTTTTAATGTTCTAGAAACACTTTGGACACTTGTTTAATCGAGATTGTTTACTTATGGATAAGATATGGATGTACCAATCAAGATTAAGTGATGCATACCAGAAAGGAGTTGACATGTTTCTCGATTTTGTATTTTCTAATGCTAGTTATGAGGATAAGATCATATGTCCATGGATCAAGTATGGACTTACACTTCTCGTCACCCGATCAGTTGCATATGATCACTTAGTATGTGATGGCTTCACAAAGGATTACTGTCACGACCCAAACCCATCCCTATAGATTTAGCGTCGTAACCGGCAAGTAATCCTCGGATTATCCGAGGCCTCTTAACAAAATAACATATGTTTAGGGGCTGCAGAAGCAAATATACGAGATATACGTAGTCCATTAAGCTATGTTAACATACATGGGACAGAAATTTGAAATTTTATATAAAATACACATATATGATGTCATATCTACATAAGTCTCAAAACACCATATGCACCATCAAAAGGGACTTAGCCCAATATACAAGTAACAAAAACAAAAATAAGCATGACTTAGTAGCGACCACAAAACTCAGCTTCTATATACGGGAACCTCCCCGGAAGGCACTATGGCTGGCTGACACCAAGACTCGCCAGATAACAGCATAGGCCTGGTCACACACCTGGTCACCTACATACATAATATAAACGGTGAGCGAAAACCCAGTGAATAATAACAGAGTAAAGGGTTTGATGAATAATGTCCATAATATATTCAGAAATCCAAGTTCATATCAAAAACAGATTTATATTCGTATTCTTGTTCAAGTCAATGACAGAAATCAGAACGCATACTTAATCTTACATCCATTAGCGCTAACAAATCACATACGGAGCATTGAAGATCATACTTGTTAGCTCCATAAGGAACCTCCGGCCGGGTATGGATAATTTATCAATTCCATAAAGCAACCTCCAGACCAGGTACATATAATTTGTCAGTTCCTTAAAGGAACCTATGGCTGGGTACAGATAACTTGTTAGTTCTACAAGGAACCTTCAGACCGAGAACAGATAACTTACTTGAGTCCGAATACTTATCAAAATTTGGACAATCATTCATCATACAGAACATAACATTTCATAGAATAGATCTCTTTTCATCATACAGAAAATAATTAGAGTTGAACATAACTTTACTAAGTTATTACTCACAGTTGGCTGCAAAGTAAACAAACAGAGTAGGCAAATCAGATGTCTTGTGGCACGTGACCTACACAGTTACAGAACGAACACATACTGAATTACACACTCGAAATCATTAGCTTAATCCTTCTTATCTTTGTGTGTTTCTACTTCTTATCCTCATTATTATGTCTTAACCTTGGCCTAGAAATGCCTAGAATGCAATGATGATGCTAAAATGTACTTGGAAACACTTAACAAAAATTGTTGAAAACAAGAGTCTCACTCGAACGTAACTTCCTTCGCTCGAGTGGACATGCAAAATATGAGTAGTCGCTCGAGCTTAACTTCTTCCGCTCGAACGGTCTGTAAACTTTTGCAAAAGTACTGGTTGTGTGACTTTTATGCTCGACGGACGCTCGAGCGTGAGACTCAAGTCCTCACTCGAGCACAACCCTAAAAAATTTTGGGAGCTTGCATTTTACGCTCAAGCCAACTTTTGGTTGCTTGAGCGGAAGTGCGAAAATAAAGGTAGTCGCTCGAGCGTAGGATCTATCGCTCTAGCGGAGAGGCCAAATTTTGGGATTTCTAGATTGCACAAAGCTAAAATTCATGATCTTTTGGGCCAAAAACTGAAGGAAACTTGTACAAACTTACAAAACATGGTGGATTCAAAAGCATTTCGCAAAATCAAGCCCAAAAGCTTCGCCAATTGAACTAAACTAAACTTGAAATGGTGAAAATCATAACATTACACATCATGCATGTAAAGATGCAAGTTTAAAGCTTTCACAACACAATCAAATGAGACAAATTGATGGAAAACAAGATGAATTTTCAAAACTAAGGTAGAATGATAACATGCATGGGAGAATTCTTTGAAAACTTCCTCAAGATGTTAGGATATCGACATTCATGCATGGTATGATCTATATTCTTTGATTTTAGCTCAATTCTAGCACTACACAACTTAATTCTTTGAATTCATGTGCTAAGTGACTCAATCCCAAAGTTAGAAGGTTGAATTTTTACCTTAGATGATCAATTACACTCTAAATGGTTAATTGTTTGAAATCCCAAGCGAAAATGTCCAAGTTCTCTAGCAATTTCCTTGTTGATCACTTCTCTCTTGATCTCTCTCACTCTTGGTCTCTCTCTCTCTCTCTCTCTCTCTATCTCTCTCTCTCTCACATTTGTAGGCTCAAGAGATGAGGAAATGAGTGTGCAAAATGTAATCAAGAGCTCACTTGTGCCTTATATAGGCTTGAATTAATTAAGCTTATTTAAACTTGGTTAGGCTTAGTGAATTCCACCTATTTTATTTTAATTAATTCGTTCAAATTCGAATTTCAATTGAACCTACCATAAAATTCTAAAAATCCCAAATAACACATAAATCAAGTCAATTTCATAATCGGATACTGATAAGGCTTTCAATTCGCAAAACAAAACAGAAACATAAATAAATATTCGTACAATAGACAGATATAAACACAAATAATGCAATGCACATGGTAGTAACTCAAAATTTTATATTAATTACTTATTAAGCATCCTTAATCATGGTTTAAAGGTTAATCACAGGTCGGGGTTGTTACAGCTACACTAAATGGGTTTTACATGGTGTTGAGAGACAATGATGTTCATGATGATGGAGATGAGGAAGAATTAGATCTTATGTGCTTGTTAAACCTGTTTAACGTTGCTAGTTATTTATATTTGAAAACAATTCTATAGTTTTATTTTTCTCTCTTTCTTTATCACTGTTTTTGTTAATTTAATTGATTGTTTGAAGAATGAATAATGCATTCTTAATTTAACTATGTGATTTTCATATGTGGCTGCAAAATATTTATTCATTATATGTTACATTTAGTCACTATCAAGATAGCAATGCAATAAAGGTGAATACACAATTTTTCTTTGTTAATTTTCTTCAAGTATTTTGTTCATTTGCAAATAATTTATTTGGATCATTCTAAGTTTACAATTTGATTTTTCTATTTTGCTTGAATCATACTAGGATTCATCTATAAAGCAAAAAGCCTATGGACCCATATCTTCAGTTTCGTTTAGGCAATGTTGGTGAGTTTAGTAAGTCAACTCGATTTGAGATTCAGCCAAACTCTAGTCAGCCCAATAATATTGCAGGTGTGCAAGTTTAAACCTTAAAAAAATGTCATATTATTTCATCGTATATAATTTATTATTAGTATTATTATTATTTTTTTTTATAACTAGATGGTGCTAATGGACAAAAGAAAATTAGAGGTCCCACTCAAATGCGTAATATTTTGGGGCACTTGTGATGATGAGCGCTAATAGTCAATTGGAACAAACTTGGCCAACTTGATGACAAATTGGTGACAAAGTTATCATCGTTCATTGGAACTATTGTGCGTGATAGGAAAAATGCGCCACTTACTTACAAGAATTGGCATAAAGTCCCAAAACATTACAAAGATCACAAATGGGCAATTGTATAGGTAAATGACACAATATTGTGCGAAGATCACATGTGAAAAATAGTAAACATGAGTAATATGATTAAAACAACACTCTTTATAATTTTTTTTATTTTTAATTCTTTATGTGGAAAGATTAATTTTTTATTATTTTATTCTTCTTCTTCTTCTTCTTCTTCTTCTTCTTCTTCTCTCTCTCTCTCTCTCTAGTCAAAGTTTGATCTTCCAAGTCATGCTAGGAATTGGGTTATGAAATGCTTTGGTAAGAAGTTAAAAGACTGGAAAGCAAATATAAAGAAAAATTATTATAAAAACCACTTGAGTTTTGACCAACAAAAGCATTATAAAGATAGTAGAGTATATGCTGATCAATGGAAACACTTTATTAAGTATTGGACCAACGAAGAAGTAAAGGTTTACTCGATCTGATCATTATATGTTCTTTTACTTGCTATAGTTTGGGCACCATTAATTTATTCTTTTGTAATTTTAGGCACAAAGTGATAAAAACATAGCAAGTCGTGCAGAGCGAAAGTATAATCATACTACTGGAACAAAAAGTTTTCCACGTGTTCGGAAGGAGTAGGTTAATTCATCTTTTCATGTTGTATATTTAATATGATAATGTATGCATGATGTGATAGAATGATATAATTTATATTTTGGAATATATTATATTGTAGAAGAATAAGTTGGAACACTCTCCAACACGTGTTCACATGTTTAAAGTATGTTATACAAAGGCGACTGGAACCCCTGAGGCAACGAAAACAATAATAGTATGTACTAAATAATTATCTGTCCATTTGAACTTGTAGATTAGTTAAAATTCCCACGTTATAGTGTTGAGTGATTGAAATGTATATACTAAGTTATGTTTATTGCAACCTTATAGGATGAAATGAATGAGAGAACAAGTTTAAATCCAAATTTATTAAATGAAGGCCCAAATGATACATTTGGACAAGTGATAGGTAAAGAAAAACATGGACGAGTTCGCATATATAGATTAGGTGTCTCCTCATCTAATTTATGGAGAGATACATCTGGTCATAAAGCAAACCAAGACAGAACAATGGATGCTATGGAAGCTAAAAATTCGAAGCTAAGGTCCAAAGTTTCCCATGTTCAGCATGCTTTGAATAACTTGACAAACACATCTAATCAGGTAATTTTTTCAATAGAATTTATAAGGTATTAATGTTTTCCTACACTTATATATACATGCATATATCTATGTGTATGTGTTTGTAAAATTAATTAGTTCAAATTTGGTTAGGCCACAACAACTTCTAGTTCTCTTGACATGGTAGCTCGACGTCAAGCATGGTCCTTGTCATCGATACAAGATACATCTCTTATTCAGGTACCCACTAAGAGCTACTCACATACATCACATTATTTCCAACTTTATTTTAGAAAAGCATGCAACACTTGTCTTACAATTAATCAAGGAATGAATATTGCGGACCTAAATTCCATTGTTTAAATCTAAACAAAATGTGCTACATAGTCAAAATCAAGACATGACGAAACTTGTGCTTTTTTTAAAAAAAAATTTATTTTTATTTTCTTCTGAAACTTCAAGAAGACATCTCTCTATCATTTATTACAGCATGGACTCTTTCTGATTCTCTCAAAATATTGCTTGAAACTAATTAGTTGATTGTCATTTTTCACAGTTGCACATGATTTACATCATTGAGGTTAGGGGATCCTGATATTGATAATGGGCATGGTTTTGATTCTTGTTGATTGGTGCCTTTGGTTGTTATTGATTTTTTAAGCTACTGTTTGATATGGTCTAAAGACCTACGGTTGTTACTTTTATATAATTTGTTGTAGTGTGGTGAACCAATTAAGTGATTAAAGCATTTGGCTTGCTTATCTACTAGAGAAATGCATATCACTTTCAGTTGTGATCATCTTCACTCTGGTACTTTGTACTAGTTTTTTCTAAAATATTATTTATTAATTTTAAATATATAATTATTTAAGTAGTTAAATCTTTATTTACAGGTGGGAGATATAGTTGTTCTAAAAAGCATCATTAGGCCAACAGAAATAGTTGCAATCGAAGTACTTAAAAGTACAGACGCATCTAAAGAAGTAGAAGGAGAAGAACTAGGACTTGACTATTGAGATGTACATATTCAAGTGCCAGTCAAACCTAATGAGAGCTTGATTCGATCATATAGACTTGTCAAAATAGTTGGACAAGCCATTGGAGCTCATGTTACTTGGCCTGCTCCATTTGTGGTATATTTCTTTCGTAAATACTAATTTCATTAACAAATTTATATTAACTTAATACAGTTTCAATTACTTTTATATGTTTATCTTTTGGATGCAGATTTCGTAAGTTATGGATACTAACTGAGAATATTTATACAAGTGAGGTTGAGAATTCGGGAACTGATTTTATTTTTGATGATTTGTCTCTCTAGAAGATGGATATCACTATTGCTTTTCAGAACTTATTGTTAAAATAATTTCTTTTAAATTGTTTTTGCTTTAACTTTGTTAGTATGATAGAATATTTTCTAATTTTGGCAAGGAATTTTTATTGCATCTTAAATAAATTTATATTTCAATAATAAATAATTGATTATGGTTTGAATTTTTTTTGTTTTTGATGTGATGATCCTATGGTGTTAGTATTTGTTTATTATTATCAAAATATTACAGGATGAAAGGATGTCAAATTAATATAGGATGTGGCAATTAATATTCAATTGTTTATAAAATCAATTCAATTTTTATAGGCATTTTACACATGCATAGTTATAGCTTTTAAACGTGTCAATGAAAAGAGCATATAAGTGGCATTTTGTAGTAGTGATAGTAGCTTTGCAAAGTGTCACCAAAATAAGTTCCAATGAAACTTATATCCATTTAATGGAACAAATGAATTGAATTTATAGTGACATTTATGAAGGTGCTATAAATATCAATTGTGGCATAACAAGCGTCATTAAAAATTCATATCATGACATTTTTTAGATTGCAAGTCTTCTTTAATGGCACTTGATAGCATCACGAATAGTATCTACCATGACATTAAAGTGTCATTGAAAGTTTTTAACCCTGATGGTGTAATGGCACTTACAAGTGTCACTAAAGTGCCACTAACTCTTTTTTTAATGGCACTTGATAGTGTCACAAATAATATCTACCAGAACATCAACATGTTATTGAAAGTTTTTAACCATGATGGTGCAGTGACACTTGCAAGTCTCTACCATGACACTAGTATCTACCACGACACAGGTATAAATAGCATTTGTTCAAAATGTCACAAGACTAGAAAATGTCATTAAACCAACAGTTTTGTGGAACTTTCAAATGTCACTAAACCAAAACATTAATTGAGAAAAAAAAGTAATGCTATAAACACAAATTAGTATACCAATTAATATACCAACTAAATATAATGTTAAGCATGACAATATTAAGTGTTGGAGTCCACATGAATATCTTGCGTCTTAGTTAGTGTGTTTAGTGGCTACTTCATAAACTTTTTTCAGAATGTTTGCTGTGGATACTTTAGGAATTTGGTTTTAGGGTGAACATTTAAAATTTTAATTTTTTTAGACTTTTTAAATCATACACAAATAAATAAAATAAAATAAAATAAAATTCTAATATATTGATATTATTGTTTCAAAAAATAAAATACAGATACAAAAAATTATATAAATATATATATTTTTTTTTTATCACTAACATGATAAAAAAAAATGAAAAATGCTCTTTTAATTTAAATTGAGATAAATTATAAAACTATTTATCAATATTAACATTCAAGTAGTACACTTGCTAAGAATTGTAAAACTTATCAATAAAACTATTTATCAAAACATATTGTGTGTTCACTTCATTTCACAAAACATATATATGGATTAAAGGGTTATGGATTAGATTAGATATTTAAGAAAGTGGGCTTGGGTGAGTGTTCAACTGGAAGGTGGATTAGGATGTTCAATATAAAGTTTTGGACTAAATTATATATATGTATCAAATAAAATAAAAAATTGCAGGGTGTTCAATTGATCCCCTAATGGTGGTTATAGAGCCGTCCAAGTATTGTTTGGGATGTGCTATATCAGTGTATTTTTTGACTTTTTGATTAAAAAAGTAAAGAAATATAAATATATATATATATTTGGGATAATTTTTTTGACTTTTTACGAAAATATGTATAATAAAATATTATAGTTAAATCAAAATGATTATTCTACCCTTATTGACTTTTAACTTTTTGACTTTTAGATAGTTGAATGACTTTTTAATGACTTTTACTAGTATGTTTGGAATGACTTTTTAATTTTTTACGAAAAGATATGCAAAAAGTAAAGAAAAAATAAAATTTTTAACTTTTTTATATAAATTATTAATTTTTTAATTTTTTTAATAATTTTTTAACTTCTAAATTAAAAAATGATGTTGTCAAACCAGACTCGGTGCTAATCAAAAAAAAATTCATGCGGCACCCTGTGTTCATGCTATTAGGACACCGAACACTACAAGAAAATGAGCTATTTGAGTCCCATTATTTGTGACTGAAACATTTGCTGACTCAAAAATGTATTATTAGTGTCGGCAAAGTAGGACCGTCTCAAAAAAAAATTATTTAGTGTTATTATTTGAGTCGGCAGACTATGCCGTCACAAAAAAAATTTATTTGCGTTGGCCAAATATTTACCGTCTCAAAAAAAATTATTTATTTATTTTTTCACTTTTTTGGCTCCAAAAATTGCATCCGGCGCCTTTTTTTGGCGCCATTTCAGACCACTTTTGCGTCTGTATCATGTGCCGTCACAAAAAGTAATTGAAAAAAATTAAAACGACATTAGTTTTTAGAGCATGATATATATACTCTGCCTCTTCATTTTTTATTCTATTCTCTTTTTGCCCTAAATTCAATCTTGGTTCATCACTAAACACAGACTCTTCATTGACACCACCGATTCTCCTCTCCACCGGCACCACCGATTCTCCATCTCCACCGGCACCGCCGACTCTCCTCCCCTCCACCAACACTCTCTCTCTCTCTCTCTCTCTCTCTCTCTCTCTCTCTCTCTCTATATATATATATATATATATATGTATATGTATATATATATCAGTCTCTCTAAGAATTGAAATAGTAGATGATTTGAGGGTTCGATTTGTGTTCTTTCACCCCTCGATTTGTGTTCGATTTGTGTATGCATTTGTAATCTTTCGGCCCTGTTCTTTCACCGAATGGGTTTGGCTTGATATGTACCCAAAAAATGTTCTCTGTTTTTGAGCTTTCTATATATGAGGGATTAATGGTGTATACTTTTGTAATCTACTAGCAGAATTTTAATTGGGTAATATTGTGTTGTCCTCAATAAGAAATTATAGAAGTTAGTTTTCCATTTATGTTCTTGACATTGTTTCCCATTTAGTTTAGAAGTAATTTTTATCAAAAAAAAAAAAAAAACTTGAAAACATTTGTTGTAGTTGCAAGTCATTGATTGAACTTGCCTGTTCAGATGTTTGGAGTCGATATTCCTGCATGATCCAATCAGATTTCCTTCCATTGGGTGTGTGGCCCTTGTAGAACACTAGGGTCTTTCTCATCCCTATTATTCTATTCTTTGAAAGCACAGCCTTGTCTCTCCCTGTTGCCTTCCAGAATCCAGCAGCAGTGGCTCTGTTAGTCCTCATTCCCGGTGGATACTTCTTGTCCTTGTGACTAAAGAAATACCACTCACTTTGTTCTTCATATCCCAATCTACACCTATCTGTATTTCACATCATCATAATTTAATCAAACCTAAGTACTACATGGTAATTTTGGTTGGTCAATTGGTCTAAGTAATAGGTAAAAATTTGAAAAGAAAGCCAATTTACCTTGGATGTCCCATGGTTCAATTCTGTAGAGATCAATGTCGACAATGACATCTAAATCAATTTTCAATGAGTTAATCTTTCGCTTGAGATAATATCCCATGAGTTCTTCCTCCGTTGGGTGAAATCTAAAGCCAGGAGGGACACATGATTCCATCTCCATTGATTTTTCTACTAAAATATAAAGACAAATATATTAGTGAGAGAGAAAAATATATATATATATATATGTTACACATATAGAAGAAAATATATATATATATGCAGTTAAATTTAAACTTGATCATTTTAAAATAAATGACTACTTTAATAATAAAACTATCACCATCATATATATGATATATCATTCTGGTGAAGAATTTATATAAAAAAATTGTAAGAACATAAGGTGAAGAATTTATATAAACAAATTGTAAGAATATAATTTTTGTTTTCATTGCTAATGTCTCATCATAATAATTAACAAATTCATCTTTGTGATTTTTTTTTATTTTTTTTTTTAAATTTTTTTATTTTAGATCAGCTCATCCTTGAGTTTTTTTACCCTAACACCACAAGAGACTTTGGAAGGCAAGACATGTTTGTTTTGTATACGATGATCATGAATAGTGATGTACATTGTTGAACATCAGGTCATGATGATCTGTACCCATCAAATGGTCCTATATGTGTGATTCAACTGTGGTTGTCATTGAAGAAATGGCAGACCAACTAGGGTACCCACCAAACAAGACATATATTATATGGCCTAAACATGGCCATTTGCCTCATTGAAAGTACTTATAGGCAAGTTTATTGAACATAGCCGAAAAGATTGACTTACATAGAGACAAGCATGCTTAATATATGAATATGTATGTTCCTTTGAGTGCAGTCCACTCCATTGCTCATGCTGGTGGAAAATGTTTTTCACACCAACCCTTAGAACTCAACTTCGTGAGTAGATATTTATTCAAAGAAAATAACTTGCTACTGGTGTTAAACAATTACTACTCTGTCACTCTCACTCTCTTGAATGTAACTTCCTATCCTACTAGTGTTAAACGCATTCTCTCTCTCTCTCTCTCTCTCTCTCTCTCTCTCTCTCTCTCTCTCTCCATATATATATACATATTTGCATATGCTATTTAAATAAATAAATAATTTATTATATACTGTGTGCCATTCAAGTGATAAAAATATTATTCCTTAGACTTAAGGTCTTAAATTTTAATCCTCATACCCTCCGACATTAAGGGAAGCCTTTTTATTTTATTTTAGTACTTAGAGAAATGAGACATTTGACATAAATATATATATATACATAGTATAGATATGTGGGCTTGAACAAATATTTAGTATAATATTGATATCATCTTATATAGTGTTATTAATCAATAACCAATCGAATTGAATAGACATAACTTCTTTTTTTATAGCAACATAAAAATTTCATTAAAGATATTAAATTAAAAGTACAAGAAGATGAAATGTATTGACAAGGATTCGGAAAGTATAATCTACCCTTACTATTACTGCTCGCATTTACACAATCACCTCCTCAACCTCATGATTTTTAATTAATAAGAAAGAAAGAAAAACAAAAAATACAAAGAAAAAAAAAATATATATATATATAGTTATGAAGATCTTCACACCTTGAAGAGACATAACTTGCCTCCTAGTAACTTGATTATGTAGTTCTAATTACCATATTATTAAATTTTTTTATTGGCTGATGATACAATCACATGATATTACTATTATATTTAATATTTATTTGTGGCCCTAGAATACGTGTGCATGTGCTCGTGTGCACACAAACAAAACATGAGCTCCACTTTAAGCTCAAATCTTAATAATTGTCCTGAATGGTTGGTAAGTATGCTATTTATACAATTGTTTAGAATTCAACTCTTATGCCAATTTGCGAGGAAGAAGTTTTTCATGAATTTCCTAATTCTAGCATGGATCATCTATCTTTGACCGAACTAGAGAGGGGATTAGTTAAGATTTGCATAAAATTTTTCGGACATCCCTTGTCATTAAACCAAAAAAATAAAAATAAAAATTGCTAAGCTCAAACAAAACATAGGCACTAATAGGGAATCCTGTATAGATCACAACGGTATGAGAGCATATATGCCAGACTTGGATGATCGACAAGCAAAAACAAGTGATAATCTCAAACTCATTCATGAACTCTGAAACATTATTCATTGATTATCCATATACTATATATGAATCAGTTCAAAACCCAGAAATGGCTCTACAAAATATATATATATATATATGCATATACTAACCAGAAACTCCGACCTTGCCTTGTTTTTGCACTGTCCTCAGAGAGAGAGAGAGAGAGAGAGAGAGTTTGGGAGAAATTTCTTTTCTTTTCTTTTCTTTTATTTCTATGTATCACATTTAATAAAATGGTATTGGTGTTGGTTATATAGCTTCCAAATGCCTCTAGTGGACGTCAACAAGTCAGGAAGTCTGTAGGAGATCATGATAGTCAAGATGATGAGTTGTTGGGTTCTCCTGTGCAGGTATCTCTATTACATAATGTAATATTCACAATCACATGCAATTGAGGTTAAGGGTTAGCCTACTGAAAACCCGATTTAGTGTTATTGTTGCTGCTGAACCTATTTTCCTAATGTTGAACCTAAAGTAAGACTGATTAGTGTTGAACCTATTTTGCATTTCTTAATAGTGTTGAACCTATTTTGCATTCCTTTTGAGCGACCATCAACATTTAATTTCAGCTTTCCTGGTGTACAAAACCATTTGATTAGTCTAGGATGAGAGGATTCATTTTGAGAAATTATGTCCATAATCGCCAAAGGGTAACAATGAAAATAGTATATCATTTTTCACCAAAAACTCGGTTTATTTTTCAAATGCTCAAGAACCCATTCAGAAAGTGGCTGACCACATCCATCCTCCCACCTTAATTAGTGTCCTTTATTTGAACCCAAATGTATTTAGAGGAGTTGCACTCTCTGAGGAGATGATTCATGTCTTTACTAGCTAATCCACATCTGGAGCACAAGTCAATTGAGGCCATATTCCGTATGAGTATCATATGAGCAACCTTCCCTTAAGAATAAGCTAGATGAAATTATAGATCCAATTCCAATCCCACTGCTCATGTCCTGATTAGCAATTTATAGTTAGCAGCAGTGAACTTACCACTAGTGGAACCAACCTAAAAAGGAGCATTTGTAAAGGTCATAAATCTGGGCCTATTTTATTTTGAAAATTTCTAGTATGGTTCAAGAGCACACCTAGTTTTCCAGCACTTCAATGTCCCAATTGCCTTCCATCGGCATTGAGCTAGACAATTTGATTATAATCTAGACAATTTGATTATATTCAGTGAGGCCTAATAGTACTAGCTAGGGAGTGTTCTGCTAAAATTGAGTTTATGACTTGGTGAAGTTATATATATATATATATATATTATATAACCTAATATTCGATTTAATTTGTTTTTGTTTTGGTTTTTGTTTTCAGGTTCATGAAGATTGATGGATGAATTAATGGTGGCATGGAAGCAAATTTTATTTTTGGACATATTATATTATGGTTTGAGATGGCAAGCTTTTTGTAGTTAATATTATTTTTGCTGAAGCTATATATATATATATATTATATAACCTAATATTTGATTTAATTTTTTTTTGTTTTGGTTTTTGTTTTCAAGTTTTGCATGAAGACTGATGGATGAATTAATGGTGGCATGGAAGCTAATTTTATTTTTGGACATACTATATTATGGTTTGAGACGTCAACCTTTTTGTAGTTAATATTATTTTTGGTGAAGCTATATATATATATATTATGTAACCTAATATTTGATTTAATTTGTTTTTGTTTTGGTTTTTGTTTTCAGGTTTTGCATGAAGACTGATGGATGAATTAATGGTGGCATGGAAGCTAATTTTATTTTTGGACATATTATATTATGGTTTGAGATGTCAACCTTTTTGTAGTTAATATTATTTTTGGTGAAGCTATATATATATTATATAACCTAATATTTGGTTTAATTTGTTTTTGTTTTCAGGTTTTGCATGAAGACTGATGGATGAATTAATGATGGCATGGAAGCTAATTTTATTTTTGGACGTATTATATTATGGTTTGAGATGTCAAGCTTTTTGTAGTTAATATTTATAACATATTGCTACCATACTATTTGTATTGATGTAACAAATTTTTTGTTAATATTTTGATGTCAATGAAGCTAAGATGATGATTGAATTTATATAAATATTTTTGGTTTTTGAATGAATGAATGAATGTCTATTGATTGAATGCATTTTTTTTTATTAGATTTCAATGAACATAATACAGGTATAAATTACAAAAAAGAAATATCCTTTCTACGATTTTTTTTTTTTGTGTGATCTTGAACTAAACATATGTAATGTACATGTGAATTTTATTAGAGTCGGCACATTGCAGACACAAAAAAACCTATAGCGACGGTAATCTCCCGACATAAATAATAGTATCAGAGATTTTTTGGCCTTTTTGCGACGGCAGGCCACCGTCTCAATTAATACATTTGCCGTCGCAAATATTCTGTGACGGCACAGTTGCCGACTCAAAAAGTTTTAGCGACCCGCGTACTCTCGTCCCTCACTATGCCGTCGAAAGGCCGTCGCAAAAACTTTTTGCGACGGCAATTATAGTTTTTGCGACAGCAACCTGCCGACTCAAAATGTATGTTCTCTAGTAGTGGAATAAGTCTCTTAGTTTTGAGATTTAAAGAACTCTTGTAATTTTTGAGTGAGTTAAATTGAATGGGCCCTCTCTGATCCTTTTGGAGTTGCAAAGTTGGAAAATTCCAAAGTGAAAAGGAACGTCGGTCCAAGTGTGGCCAACTTTGGGTCCCTCCACTCTTCCAAACATAAATCATTTTCAATCTCTATCTTCTTTTTTTTTTTCAACTCCAAAGTCCAAACTATAAATGTGGTTTTGGAACACTACACAGTTTTAGCTTATATTATACCAACCTACGAGCAACAAATACAAGTATATATAATGCAATTATTTTATTAATATAAATATATATATATATGTGACCAATGATATTGTGATGATCACACTAGCGTACAAAAAAATTATTTACCATTCATGTATCATTATTATATTAATTTAAGGAATTCTATCATTGAATATATATTTTTAATATTGTAATGATAAATGATACTATAAAAAATAAAAAACAAGAAAGTTTAAAAAATGTTGTGACGATCTGTCCTACTATCAGTATAAAACATTGGCTTTTGTTAACATAAGTTATTAGAGTTTATGTTAAGAAAATATTAAATGAGTATAAATATTTCCACTTATTGAGAAAGAGTAATGCTACAATTACTATCTCTTTATCCCACGATCAATGTATAATCCCATGTGTTAGCATATTATTTAACATAAACATGAGTGGTGGAACCTATAGCAATGATGTGCTAACATATGGAGTAATACATTGAGAGTGATATAAAAAGGGGATAGAACTTTAACGGTTTTCCTAATTAAAAAATTCTTTTTTCACATAGAGACCAAAATACCCTTTTACAATAAATGTTTTACCTTCTTTTTTTTTTTATTGGTAATAAAAATATAATATGAGAAGATAAACTAATTTTGTTATGAAATTCTACATAAGGTTATTTATTTATTATTTGAGGTATTTTTATTTATTTCATTTATTATTTTTTGAAATAAATTGAAATATATTTTTTATTGTTGTTGTATTATTATATTATCAATGGATTAATTTTTCTTTTTACTTTTTTGTTCCAATATTATACATCAATGGATGAAAATCTAATTGTAAGTGAAATTTTCGTTAATGTATTTCAAAGAATTGTTTTGACTTAAATAAACTTCCAGATGAATGAAGTAATATTATTTTATGTGATTTATAATTTTATTTATATTTACAATGAAATATTATTATATTTTATTTAAGAAGGCACTATTATTTTATTTTATTATTTTATTTCTTTTTACGATGAAATATGAGCTTCCAAATTAAGGAATTTTTTTTCTATCTTTAGCAAAAATTATGTCCTACAATATCTAGACTTTGTATCTACACAATTATGGTGTACTAACATATTTTATTTTACTATAATATAATTTTTTTTTTTTAAAAGTAAAAAATATATGATGACGGTATTTTGATGGACAATTTTGTTATTTAAAAAAGAGGAGTATTTTTGTTCATGTATAAAAGAATCTGACATTTGAAAAACATTAATTTACTTGGGTTTGATATTCCCAATACCAGTGGAAGTTGTTAAATTCATTAATTATTTCTTAACATGTTCCTTCAGGACTAAAATATTTTACGTAAAAATAAGGTATCAAGTGATACTATTCTGGGTTTGGTTATGATGTTCAACTTACACCTTACACCTTATACCTTACGCTTACACCTTACACTTACACCTTTTGTGAAAAATTAAACCTTACACTTACACTTTTTTTGAGGTTGCACACCATATGCAACCCACTTACACTTACACCTTACACTTACACCTTATAATTATACTTACACCTTATACTTACACCTTACACTTACACTTTTTGTGTAAGTGACATATGGTGTGCAATTGCACACTTAAGAAAAGTCAATTCTTTTATCAATTACAAATATATATCCTCCTTAATATTCTCCAAATATCCAATAATATGTATGATTCATATTCTACTATTTTTCACAAATCATCATAGTAAAAAATACCACATAAATATATCCTATTCAAATACAAAAAATCAATCCCTAAAAATAGATATTAACAACCTCTACTTTCCGAGATTTTGAGGCGTTCTATGTCCCAGACATTGTTTGTAGCATAGGACCACATGCATTGGAAACGAGCATAGCATAGGGCCACATGCATTGGAAACGAGCATACCTGTACGTATGAATTATGAAAATGTTAGACAACTAATTTTTTATTTATACAAAATTTTTTATAAAAATGATGTGTCAATAATATTTTAAAAATTATAAATCATTTTAATTAGCTTTTTAATTTGAAATGATTGGACATACTCATATCATCTTATTCTACATGAATTTTATATTTATATATCATCACTTCAATTTTGATAATGTTTGAACTTTAACTAATACCATGGGACTAGCCATGGGCACAAAATGGAATTTTACTTGTGCTAATAATATGTTTAGAAACGTTTGTATGGATGTAGGTGTGGAAGCTAGTTACGTTTCAACATTGCATGGCATGAGCGCCTACATTGACCTTTTTGCCATTTCCCATTTGTGATTGTGACTTTAGAGTAGGACCCTCCACTTTCACAAATTACATAACACTCTCACTTTTGTTTGTTTAACAAATCTATATCCACTAAAGTTATTTGGTGAAATTAAACTGCATCCTTTGATGTGATCTATAACCAAATTGAGGAATACTAAGATAAATTTCATTATAAAAACAACTGATTTTTTTTGGGGGGGGGGGGGAGGGGGGTTGTAGGTATAAACAATTGGTGTTAGGGAGGTCATAGTGAGTGATATTATGTAGTCAATAATTTATCTTCCACGGCGAGACTCCCACAACTCTAATCCATGACAATCAAGCTCTCATTCTATTTGTCAAATTGAGTTTCATATCTCCTAAACTAATTGGTATTAGGAAGGATTTTACCTTTTTTTTTTAATTTTTATTTTATGGTATTTGACATCTCACCTATATACTTGTTTTTCAAGCAATCTTATAAGGAGTTGTATATCCAATAATCACTATATTGGAAGAACAAATCTCATATTTCATACCAATATTTATGTTACAATATTTAAGAAAGAGAAGGAAAATATTATATTGAATGTTGTAATAATGTATACAAGACTCCTTTATGTAAAAGAAGAGAAATCTAAGTATGGTAATGAATATATTGTGGTATATATGATAGACAGAATATATAATTACTATATTTAACACTACCCCTAAAACTCAAGTAGGGATACCAACTTGAGCTTGAAGAGAGAAACTAAAACATGAAATAAAACTAAAAATAAACTGAAATACGGATAGATCCAAGGCAAATAGATTGCAGAGTTTGAATGGGAGCACAAGGGCGCTTGAGATAGATTAGAGGCCGGAGCTAATGTCAGGAGATAATTTTTGGTGAGGTCGTACCGGACCGTCATAGAAGAAGCCGAGAGCAAAGAAATCTCAACCAGATTATAGTTTTTAGGGTCATTTTGGATCGTTAAAGAAGAACTGGATGTAAAACTAACAAATGTGGCACACACTTAACCTATGACGTGGTGTTAAACCATGATGGCAACAAATAAAGAAGTATGCCAAGCGGAGGCTTAAAAGGGAACCATGTACGCAAGGAGGCAACTTGGAAATAATCCACATGCACCAAGAAGCGGCTTGGAAAGGAACAAAAAAAGAGCCAATGGGGCATTTAAGGAGTGTGCCAATGAGGTAGCTAAGGGAGTGCGCCAAGAGAGACGGCTTAGGAAGTGCACCAAGACTTAGGTAGTACGCCAAGGGGGCGGCTTAGATAGTATGCCAATGAGGACGGCTTCGGTGGTGTGCTAAGGAGGCGATTTCGGTGGTGTGCTAAGGGAGTGGCTTGGGTGGTACGCCAAGGAGGGCGACTTAGGTGGTACGCCAATGAGGGCGGATTGGGTGGTTCACATGATATATCACCATACTTACTATAATATAAGTATATTACCCCTCTCAAATTTAAATAGATTTTAAAATAGAAATCTATTTGAGATTGAAAGAAAGAACCAAGAGAGAGTGGAAGCATAAAATAATAATAATAATAATAATAATAATACTAATAAAAATAAAAAAAATTGAATTGCAAGTAAAAATAATAAAATATGATAGAGATAAAACAAAATGAGTTGGGGTAGAAATAAATCAATTTAATGAGATTATAGAAAAAAAAAAATTATTATAAAAGAAATTTTTTTATTTTTTTCCTAGAGGGGATAGTGAGGGTGGGTGAATTGAAAATTTGTTGATGGTAGACGGGTGGCATCACAGTGGTGAACAAGACTAAAAGGGAATGATGATTAAAATAATAATAATAAAACAAAACAAAACAAAAATTGGATTTTCTTTTTTTTGTTTATATCGTTAAGTGGAAGAGATGACTCGAAAGAGCGACAATAATTGGGCTTGAAAAGATGGAGAGGTAGACAAAAAGGAAACAAAGGGACCAGCCCATGTGATTGAACCATAGCAAAGTGGCGGGCAAATCAGATGAGAAAGATCGTATGATATAAAAGATGGGCGATTGAAATTGTTAGGTTAGGTATTTTAAATATTTATTAAATATTTTATATTTATATATTTATGTGAGATATTTGATGAAATATTTACGTTGTGTTTGGTTGGGAAATTTAGAGAGGGATTTAAAAAAAGAAAAGGAAAATATATGTGAAACTAAGTGAAATATAAGTATGTTTTATTCACATTTCATGTACATTTTTCATTTTTCATTTTTCATTTCTCTTTTCAAATCTCTCCTCAAATCTCTCAACCAAACACAACATAAATAAAATTTTTAATATTTTTCTCAGTGAAAACATATGTTCAGTTGTTTATATAGGAGGAGAAAAATCTAAATATGATATTAAATATAATATAGTATAGATTGTTTTGAGAAGTAGATTAAAAATTAATTTTTTTTGACTTTTTTTTTTTTTTTTGAAAAAAATGTATAAAAAAATAAAAAGATAATGTGACTTAAAAAAAAAAAAAAAAGGGCTAAAAATCAAAAAACTGTTTTTAACCTTTATCAAAAGAGATCTAATGTATAATAAAAAAATATATATATAATTACTGTATTAACAATTTAAATGACATATGAGATATCACGTTATATGCTAGATAAATTTTGCAGAACAATTTAGCACTGAAATCTGAATACACCCCCACAATGACTTTTAGTGATTACATTTTACCGCCATCAGCCGCGTTTGTTTTGCCTTATTGAAAAATAATATAATAATTTTGAAACAAATACACATGACCTACTAAATCAATTTTTAAAAAAATATTATGAATCTCAAATAATTTATTAAATTTTTTATTATATTGGATCTCACACTTATATGAAAGGTTTAGTAAAAGATTTGATAAATCATTTAGAATTTTTATGTGTGTAGATCTCACACCCATATAAAAAGTGAATAAAGATTGAGAGTTCTAATTTGAAGTTCCAAAGAGAGTTCTAGTGTTGTGACAAGAAATTGGGCCCACATGTAATATGATGTGTATGCGTATTTTTTATTATTTATTTTTTTTGCCACATCACAAGAGTTCTTTTAAAGCTTCAAAAGTAGAACTCTCTATCATTATTGATGAAAAATTTAGTAAAAATTTGATAAATCATTTATGATCCCTAACCTAACTCAAATTGTTATTAGCATTCTTCGATCACAAATATGTGAAGATGCATAATGTAAAACATTTCTCCAACAATTACGGTTGTCATTTTTAAAGTAAGAATAGCAATAAAGACTGATTGATATAAATCATAATCATCTACTGATTCTAATTTGAGCAGAAATTATCTACTCGGAGTTGAAACGTTGGAAAATTCCGAAGTACGAGAAATTTGAGTCCAATTATAGTTTTCTTGACCTGTTTTTTCAACTTCTTTTTTTTAATAAACTCTTATTATTATTATTTTTTGTCTGTCTAGACTGAATGAAGTTAAAAACTAAAAAAAAAATATTTGGAACAATTTTTAAAAAGCTCACTAAAAAAAAATAAGTTAAAATTTTGTTGAAAAACTAAAAACATTAACTTATTTATTTCAACAAACTTATTTATTTATTTGTTATAAATTTTAAAATTTGTATTAGTATAGACTGACTTAAAAACTATAATATTGAACTTAAAATTAAATTTTTTTTAAGGATATTGTAAAAAAATTTAAGTCAATTTTACAGTTCGAATATTCTTAAGAAATCACAGGGAGCAATGACGAAACTAGTTTATAAATTTTCAATGCTATTCTTCTTTGTGACACTCATTACTTGAATGATGATTTTAGTGGGTCAATTATGGAAAATGTTTTGTGGCACTAAACTGTCTGGCACTAATGGCACTAATTTCCTGTTTTGGTAACTTTGTTTTTTTTTTTTTTTTTTTTTTACCTGATTGGGAAATTTCGGGGCATTAGTGCCCATTTTTTCGAGCTGTGAATCAAAGCTGGTCAATTATAATGTATGGCTAAGTGTCTCCCCAATTTTTTATTACTTTATTTTATTTTAAATTTAAGTAAAGAAATTTAATTTGATATGAGTTTTTTGAATAAAGATTTGTGGCCCTAAAAAGTGTGGCCCTAATGGCCCTAATTTCCTTTTTTGGAAAAAACTGTTTTTTTTTCTTTTTTTTTTTTTTGCCTTGTTTTTTTTTTGTTGCCTTATATGGAAATTTAGGGCCATTTGGGCATCTAAATTTCGAGCTACCAACCGGTAGCGGAGTTTTTTCAATTGTTTTATCAAATTTTCATTAACTTTTTTTAAACAATTTCTCTTTTATTCTAAATTTTCGTTTTTGTCAAATTTAATGAAAAAATTTATTTTTAATGCTTTATGAATTCTTAATTTGACAAAAAAGAATATTTATTTTTAATTTGATAAATTGGGGACGATGTTTGATTAGTTTTTATTAAATTTAAATTTAATAAAAAAAATTAAGAAATGATACTTTAATTTATTTTTATTTAATGCACTTTTATTACCCACAAAAAATTCATATACGTAAATAGGATTTGACATCCTCTGATTTCCGAAATTTTTTTGACAAAAAGTAGTGGCGGGGACGACGATATTTGTCACATGTTAGCGCTTTGGGAACATGGCACGTGTCCGCCTACAATGGAGAGTCTACGTTTCCCACTCCTGATCGTGACCTCATAGAATCTAGAATAAAGCTACAGTAACATGTGCATTTTACGTTCTTTACACCAACTTCTTTTTTTTTTTTTTTTTTTTTTTTTTTTTTTTTTTGTGTGTAGTCATTTTTTTTAATTAATAAATTCTTTTAAAAATTGGGTACATTCATATCAACGTTCCTATTTTTTTTAAAAAAATTGAAAAAAAAATTCATGAAAGATGGGAATAAATCAAATTTCATCCCCAAAAAAAAAAAAAAAAAAAATCTATAAAAAAATGCTTATTTTTGTGAACTTTCAAAATCTACTATTTTTAAATAAAAAAAAAAAAAATTAGAAGAGTCTAGTTTAAATAGACTTTAAAAATTAACATATTGGGACTCAAACTTCTACCCACCCGAAAAAAAAATAAAAAATAAAAAATAAAAAATTAGATATACTTAAAAAATATCACAACTTATAAGTTATAACAAAAAGATTGTACTAATTTTTTTGGGCAGGTCGTCTCCAGTTCACAAAGTGAATTGACGGTACTATTGAATCTGTGGAGTTCACCACAAGTTCTGTTTTGATAATCCAAACCGTTTAATGTGTAAAACTCGTTGAATACTTCATTCTTGTAAAAAATCACGTTGATCAGATATCAATAGCTATTTGATCAGATCATATTTTTGTCAACAATTTATTTTAAAAATTATAAATAGTTATCAATATCTAATTAACGTGATTTTTTATAAGAATAAAGTTTTCAACAAGTTCTACATATTCAACTGTTTTGATTATCAAAACGGGACCATAGTGGGTCCTCACAGGGGTGCACAATATGCTTCAATCCAATCATGGATTAGAGAGAACCTAGCCTTTTTTTTTTTTTAAATTTTCATTTTTAATGCCAAATGTCTAGATCAACTTATACACAGCTCAACTGATCCTAATAGACCAACTAGTGAGTATTGAACTTAAGACCTGAAAAGATCACACTTGGGACTCCAAGTGGTACCGACTATTACCCACATGCAGATTAATGATAGATCAGTAATGTGATTTGCAACACCTCTAACATCGGGGTCATTTTGATCATCATTGTCTTCTTCTTCTTTTTTGTCATATTCATTTTTGTTTTCTTGTATTTTTGGTAAAAATAACTTGTTTAGTTTGTATCTCAATATATAATTTTTTTAAAAAAATTTTAAAATTTTGTTTGGTTCAAAGTTTTTGCCTTTTATTTATTTTATCCATCAAATAAAAAAAAACACACACACACACACAAATATAAGACTTCCTTTTTAAAAATATATATATATATATATAAATAAAAATAAAAAATTATGATTTAAGCATGCGAAGCATTGTCTACTTTACTTTTTAAGTCTGGAGAAATGACAAGTTTTACAAACAAACTTTGAGTCACCAAACTATGTCTACATAAAATATATTCATAATAATCTATACAATTATCAGTCCAAACCAAATAAACAATAGTTTTATGTTTTTGTTTTTGTTTTTGTTTTTAAATGATAACAATGGTATCCGAAATAAATTAAATCAAGAAGACTTAAGTGTAGGTCTTAACAAGTGAACTTATTATCCAATAATTCTTATGATAATTAATGGTATTTTTCATCAAATACTATTAAAAAAAGTTACTAATTGTTAATTTTCAACGACAGTTTAAAAATTATCAAAAAAAATGTCACTAATTATAAGTTTTAACAACAATTTAAAAAAAGTGTCACAAAAAAACTTTACTAATTTTCAGCTTTTGAAAATTTTATCACAAAAAAATTAACTAATTATAAATTTTAGCAACAATTTATAAAAAATCATGACAAAAGTCACTAATTATTAATTTTTAGAGACATATGCAAAAGATTGTTATAAAAAATTATTTTTAACGATGATTTTACTATGACTTATTTCAATAACCCTTGATAGAAATTAAGTACAACTATTAAGATCTATTGATATTTTACTACACTTGACGTACAATAGTAACGATATAATTAGTAAGGCTTCGTTTAGGAAATGAGTTGAATTTTGACTTTTTGGCTTTTTTGATTATTTTAGCCTGGAGTTAAAAAGCCTAGTTTGGGAAAGACTTTTGACTTTTTTGATTTTTTTGTGAAAGAAATAATGTAATAATTATGAGTTCGATGTAATATTTTATCTTATTAAGTTAAAAAGCCTATTTTATTTTTTGTGACTATTTTAGCCAAAAAAATTTCAAAACCCACTTCCGAAACATAGGCTAAATGGTATCACTGGCGTGTAGGGAGGAACACCCAGTTTGGTTGATGATCAAAATTACCAGTATAATACTGTTAATAAATCACAAATTAATAATTACAGTGAATACTATTGTCAACTCAATTTGACTTTTGCATGAACGAGTGTTTTAATCACTACGTATATCACCATCATCATAATATAACTGTTGTATATAGCAAGTTCACGATGATGATGATGTTATACTTGAAATGTGATGATTTGAGAGTAATGGGTGATTATGAATCTTACCCTTGTAGATAATCAAATATGTCACACTTTGATAACAAAAATGCTGCCACGGCTGACACGATACCACTCGACTTCGTAAACATAATTACCAACAAGATAATTATATATTTACATTTATCATATGATGCAATTAATTAAATTTAATGGCATTCAAGTACAGCTCATAATTATTATTAATATTTAATAAATTTTATGTATCATATTAAATGATAAATAAAATATAATAAAAAAATGATAAACACATTGAAAAAAATATAGATGTGTATCAATAAAAATGATTTGGCCTCGTTTGGGAACCCTCCCTTTTAGCCAAAAAGTCAAAAAGTTACTAAATTAGCTAAAAAGCCAACAACCCATACCAAAAAGTCAAAGATTCTCTTTTCTCTCTACTTTTTGCACATCTTTTCGTAAAAAGCCAAAAAGTCATCCCAAACATACTAGTTTTTTTTAGCTCATATTTTAGCCAAATAGCCAAAAAGTTACTAAATTAGCTTGTTCCCAAACGGGGCCTTTGATAACACAGTAATTTGGCCTAATTTGGGAACTTGAAGCTAATTTCTGCGTTTTAACCAATTTTGGATCACATCACCTCTCTACTTTTTTGTATATTTTTTAAAAAAAAATCAAAAAAAACTTGTCAATTTTTAACCAATTTCTCAAAACAATCTTTTGTTTGTATAGTTCTCTTTACACATAGCATTTGTTTTTATTCTTTTTATACCAAAAATAAATTGTATGTAAGATTCTTTGGATCTAGCTAAGAGTGCAAACTCGAAATATGTGCCAAAACATGCTAGTTTCACATAATGGATGAGTTTTTTTTTTTTTTTGTCAAACAGAATAAAAAGATGTTCTGTGGTGTCATCACAGCATCCGTAAGTCTAGGCTCTGAGTAACTGGTTGCCAGCCTAACTTGACCCAACCACATAATGGATGAGTTTGCTCGTTTACTTTTCTTTGCAAAGGTTTTTTATAATAGATAATTGAGAATTAATCTTAGACAGTCATTCTTTCGCCCCAATAGCACAATTCAAAATATGTGCGACCACCTGCTAATTTTACATATCGTGTGAAATAGGATATAAGAACTAACAGAATGTGGATGACTTACCTGATTCTCACTGTTGTTTGCACATAGCATTGCTAAAATTAGTGTTTTTTTTTTTTTTTTTTTTTTTTTGATCGGTAAAAAAAAAACATTATTAAAACTAGTGTTTGATGAAACAGACAGAAAGATAATTCAATGGAGAGAAATTGAAACCAAAATATGAGTACTGTATATGACACTTAGCAAATAAGTGCTCATTATCATTTACAAGCAAAGTAAGTACATGTCTACAACAAGAAGCACACTAAGAAAGATACAGAGCAGTAGCACTCCCCACTAGCTGTAACAACAACTGATCAATATCACATATGATCAGCTAGCAACAGCTCTTATTTCCATCGATGGAACAACTACATATATATGATATATGCCCAACAAAGTCACTCAGTTGGAGCTGATAGGTGATGGAGGCTTGTGAGGAACACTTGGAGGCTTCTTCTCAGGAGTTGGAGGCATCATCTTCTTGGGTAGCTTGACTTCTGTTTCACCACTCTTCATTGGAGGGTGGCCTGGATAGTGACCATGAGTTGGTGGCTTCCCTCCCTTAGGCGGCTTGTGTTCCATTGGTGGCTTCTCACCCATGGGTGGCTTGTGCTCCACTGGAGGCTTCTCACCCATGGGAGGCTTGTGTTCCATTGGTGGTTTCTCACCCATGGGTGGCTTGTGCTCCATTGGTGGCTTCTCACCCATAGGAGGCTTGTGCTCCATTGGAGGCTTCTCACCCATTAGTGGCTTCTCTCCCATGGGTGGCTTGTGTTCCATTGGTGGCTTCTCACCCATGGGTGGCTTGTGCTCCATTGGTGGCTTCTCACCCATAGGAGGCTTGTGCTCCATTGGAGGCTTCTCACCCATTGGTGGCTTCTCTCCCATGGGTGGCTTGTGTTCCATTGGTAGCTTCTCACCCATGGGAGGCTTGTGCTCCATTGGTGGCTTCTCTCCCATAGGTGGCTTGTGTTCCATTGGTGGCTTCTCACTCATGGGAGGCTTGTGCTCTATTGGTAGCTTCTCTCCCATGGGTGGCTTGTGTTCCATTGGTGGCTTCTCACCTTTAGATGGTGGTTTGGGGAAGCCAGCGACGGAGGGAGTGGTGGTGGTGAGAACCACCACCACACAAAGGAACAAGACTAGCAAGTGTGTGGGAGACATATTTCCTTTGCTTTGGGCACTCTGGATTTTTTGGTGATGCAAAACTAGGCCATTTGGGGGGCCTTTTATAAGGGTTTGGAGCCATTGTCGGCAGGACACGTATCATTACTTTGTGAATTTTCCTTTGGTATGTGGTCTGTGGTAATTGTAGCACAGTACTGTGAATGTCAAATTGATGTTGTGATGGTTACTAGAAAATCTCTAATGTGAAATTTGTCTTTAGTATATTGCCTTTAAATGTGATGGGCTCCTCTGGAACCCTCTAAGCTGATAAGTTTGACAAATCTACCTACAAATTAAAGCAATGTTCGTCCAAATATGATCAATAAAAAGTTAGGTAGTCTGGTAGAGATTGTGATACTTTGTAATAATTTTTTTTTTATATTTAAAATAATAATAATAAATTATTTTGATCATTTCACAATTCTTAAATGTTATAATGGAGATCTTTCATTACAATCATAATATGAAAGATCCCATCAGTCCGTTTGGAGGATGCTTCAAAAAATAACAGTCAGCTTGCTTAGTTCTATTTTTTCAAAAACACTTTTTAAAAAATTCTACTTTCTTATTTTTTTATTTTTTATTTTTTTAATGAATTTTTTAATATTTTAAGCAATTGTTTTACTTTTTAGACACACCTAACATAAATACACCTAAAAAGTAAAAAAAATTGTAAATTTTTTTTAAAAAAATTCATTAAATACCAAAAATAATAAAAATATATATATAAGAATTCGGTACATTTTTTTGTATTTTTATGTATTTATTAATTTTTAAAATACTTTTTTACAAATTTTTTACTTCGTAGATACATCTAAGTAAGGTCCATCTAAAAAAGTAAAAAAAAATGCTTAAAATTTTAAAAATATTCACTAAAAACAAAAAACATACGAAAACTAAAAAAACTCGATTTTCAAAAAACTTGATCCAGAAAACTCAAACCAAACACACTGAATACTATTATAATTTAAAAAAATTTATCTCAAAACATTAATATATAATCCACATTCATTTTGTACTTTATACCAATTTAATCTCTATCACACATGCCCATTGATACACTAGTAATTTTGAAAAAATAAAGTATATAGTGTATATCAATAATATTAGAATAACTATATTTTATTTATTATCTAATTTGATACACCACACCATTAATGTAAAAGGCTCTACATAAATCTCATTAATATTTAACCACTGTGAGTCTATCCTATCAAGTGATACAAAAATAGGATAACAATAGAATTATTGGATGTATGTTAAAATATGATGTAATGATTACACTTAGATTTTTTAGTATTTTATCATATTTTATTAAGATAAATTACAATACACTCTTTAAAACACTACAGGAAAAACACTACAGGTATCTGTTATGACCCAGAAGATTTTTTGCTGGATTTGGAAAGGTTTTACACTTGAGCATCTTTGTTATCTGGTAAGTAGTAGATTGTGTTGATTTCACCTTTCACGTATGATTTTGATGTAACTTTTATTCCCGCAGCATTTCATTTTCTGAATCTGATCTGCGCAAGCCCTCTAAATCATAGAGTTGCAGCAGCGGTTTTGGCAGCTCATGACTGAATTGAAGAGTGCATATCAGATCTCATTTTGTTTTCCCAATGATCTTTTAGACATTTTTTTGACTGCATCAACAGAAAAACTCAGAAATTTTTGTTTCTTGGTAGATGCTTTCATAATACTTGTATGTATAATTAGTTTGAATTGCATCTTTTATGTCGATCTGTTTTGTAATGACTTTCAACTTATCACTAGGTACTAGTTTAACTTTTTTGCATATTGGAATTGAAATATTTTTGCATATTGAAAAGCATGAATTGATTCGGTATTATGTTTACAAAAATTTAGTCAATATTATTGTATATTTTTCATTTTTATTACAGATAATTTTTTTTAGTTAAATTTCACAAAATTAGCACAATTTTAAAAAAAAAAAAATGTAGCTATAACGGCATTTTTAAACGCCACTATAAAATAATGCCAACAGTTATATTTTTAAAATAGAAAAGATCTGTCACGACATTTTGAAAACGTCGCTAAATGTGGGGTGACGTCCCTATATTAAGATAGCAAAGCTTTTAAAGTGTCATCAAGCTACAGCGATGGCCGCATCTTCGTCGTTTGGTACTAAACGTCACAAAAACAATTAGCGGCGTTTTTTAAACGCCACTAAAAGCGTAATTCCTATCAGTAAAATTTGTTTAAAATACAGATTGTCCACCGATAGTTCTAAAAATTACAAATGTCCTCTTTTGTCATAATTTTTTATTTAACAAAAAAAAATATTTTTCTATATAACAATAAAATTACCTTAGTTGTTAATTAAAATATATTCCTGACGTTATTAAAAATTATTAATTAACTTGATAATTTAATAATATAATGGATCATTTGTTATGCAATTATTAAAAATTTAAAAAGACATGATATAATTTTAAAAATTACATAAAATAATCTGTATTTTAAAAAAATAAAAATAAAGAGTGTATCATACGATACATCACATTTATAATCGTTCATACAATCAGTCGCTGGTTAACATGAATAGCATCTAATAATTGTGAGTCTTTCACATATGATAAGTGTGGACATGTTAACCCAGGGGGTGTGGTGGAGTGGAATGGACTCCTCCTCCCTTAATCAAGTGTCGGGGGTTCGATTCTCACCTTGGGTATGGAGCAACTTTAAATTTCTGGGCCAGCTGTTCCATCCTTCGAGGTGCCTACAAACCAGCGAAGGGATTAATCTCTGCAGTTGACGGGATACCCTCGGGAGACCTAAAAAAAAAAAGTGTGGACATGTTGCATTTGTCATGCACAACTTTTTATAGATAAAGTAAAGTAATTTTATTTTTTTATTTTTTATTTTTTTTAACGCAGCAGTAAAGTAAAATCAGACTTTATTAGTTAACTTTAATCTCAATATAAAATGTTATCAAGGTTGAGAAAAGTTATAAATTTGGTCATGGACCACCAAGAATCGCACTAAAAAATATGTGTATTGGGTACACATCACATCTAACGTGTCATATAATATAATATCAAGTATATATATATGTTAGAAAATACATATGAATTTAACCGTAATTTTGTTGGACATTAATTATAATGTCAGAAAATTCTGTTCACTCTTTATGAGCACTGACACACGGTAATTTGTTTTTTAAGAAAGTCTAGACACTCAAAAAAATTATTCTAATTTTTAGATCTACAATTACTTGTTTGGTAGAAATTTGTGGGAAAGTCTTATAACTTACGCCTAAACGAATTATAAATTATAACTTTCACAAGTGATTTCCAAATTTTATTCTTAAAGCATCTCTTGCCCCACTCAAAAAATAAGCTGATTTCCAGCTTATTCTTAAAGCATCTCTTGCCCCACTCAAAGAATAAGCTGATTTCTGACTTCCAAAAAGTTATAAGCTATAAGTTATAAGCTAAACCAAACATATCAAAATAGCTTAAATTAAGCTGAAAGCTGAAATAAACTGTAATTAAGCTCTGCCAAACAGGTACAATATAGGATTAAACTTTTTTATGTTGGATCATAGAAAAAACTTCATTACAAATTTTGAATTTTTTGTTTTGAGAGTTCAGAATTACCGTTGTTTCTTGGTTTCTCACTGACATTGGCAATGCATGTGCTTGATTGGTACCACCCTAGTTTACGTAGCACTATATATGATAATATAGATAAAGTAAAGTAATTTGTTTTTTTATTTTTTTATTTTTGGCGCAGCAGTAAAGTAAAATCAGACTTTATTAGTTAACTTTAATCTCAGTATAAAATGTTATCAAGGTTGAGAAAAGTTATAAATTTGGTCATGAACCACCAAAAATCCCACTAAAAAATTTGTGTACTGGATACACATCGCATCTAACGTGTCATGTAATATAATACAAGGTACGTGTATGCTAGAAAATATATATAAATTTAACTGTAATTTTGTTGGAGGTTTAATTACAATGCCAGAAAATTTTGTTCACTCTTTATGAATACTGACACACTGTAATTTGTTTCTTAAGAAAGTCTAGACACTCAAAAAAAATTACTCCAATTTTTAGATCTATAATATAGGATTAAACTTTTTTGTGTTGGATCATAGAAAAAATCTTAGCCCTTCATTACAAATTTTGAATTTTTTTGTTTTGAGAGTTTGGAATTACTGTTGTTTCTTGGTTTCTCACTGACATTGACAATGCATGTGCTTGATTGGTATTACACTACTTTACGTAGCACGATATATGATAATAACCCGCCAATATTATTTTCTCAAAAATGTTTTTATTAAGTACTCTAAAAGTATGTGTGTGGTAAAAATTTAAAACTAGTAAGATCTGTATTACACTTACAACGAATGTAAATTATTGATTTTTTTCTTTTTATAAATAATTTTCTTCATAATTTTTCTAAGTATGTAATACTATTATTATCCAAATATTTATTGGAAAATCCTGGTGTGAAGATCCTTCATTTTTTGCCTCATTCCGCCTCTCCTCTGTTTCACTGCTTTCAAATATTTCTTGACCCCGTGTTCAAAAATATATATATATATATATTATTGACCCTGCCGTGTTTTCTCTGTTTTCACTGCTTCCAACTCATTTCTTTCTTGACCTGGCAAAATATTACCCTTACAAAGAAATAATGTGGTAATAGTATTTTGAATTCTCCATGCAGCTAAGAACATTCACATATATGGTAGGTACTCTTAAATGAAATTCTCAAGAGACATTATTAGTAGCATATATCATGCTAATTGTTCTGCTTAAGTAGCATTAATAATAAGATGTTACATGCATGCCCATTAGCTAGTAGTAGTGACAAACAACATAGGATAATCAAACCAGTGCTACGCAACTGGTTTCTTTTATTTTACTTAATGTACATAGTTCAAGTCTCTCAGTTGGAACTTGTTGGTGGAGGCTTCTTCTTGGGAGGAGGCTTGTGAGCATCTTCAATGCTCTACGCGGTTGGTGGCTTGTGTTTTGGTGGTGGTTTTGGTCCCTTTGCGGGCTTTTTGCCATCTTCTACTTCAAATTCTTCAGGGGTTGGTGGCTTGTGTTTTGGTGGAGGTTTTGGGCCCTTGGGAGGTTTCTTTCCATCTGCTACTTCAAATTCTTCAGGGGTTGGTGGCTTGTGTTTTGGTGGAGGTTTTGGGCCCTTGGGAGGTTTCTTTCCATCTTCTACTTCAAATTCTTCAGGGGTTGGTGGTTTGTGTTTTGGTGGTGGTTTTGGCCCTTTGGGAGGTTTTTTGCCATCTTCTACTTCAATATCTAGTGGGGTTGGTGGTTTGTGTTTTGGTGGTGGTTTTGGTCCCTTTGGTGGTTTTTTACCATCTTCTACTTCTGCGGTGGGTGGTTTGTGGCCGGGATTACCTGGTGGTTTGTGTTCATGTTCCGGTGGTTTGTGGTGGTCGGCAAGTGAGGTAGTGGTGAGAACCACCACTGCAAGGAACAGCAGTAGCAAGCATTTGGTAGACATTTTTTGGGCTCGACGTGTGATGGTGTAAAACTACTAGAAATGTGTGGCCTTTTATAATGGGTCTGGGCCAGTATTGGCTCAACACGTGTAAATATATTTTGGTTTTTTTTTTTTCGTAATGTTTTGCTAGGTTGCGGAAAGTTGAAACCCTCCGAGTATGAATTTGGTCTATAAAAATTATGAAAAATGATATGCAAAATTTATTTTTTAAACCTATTTTTTAGGGAGGCTTTTTAACAATTGAATAATTCAACTAGACAGCGCTGTTGACTCACTGCGGGCCCAATACAGGACTTATTTCGAAAATTAAAACTGTTTATATTCTAATATCATTCGAGTATATCATATATAAAAAAAATTATAACTGCAACTACATAATCGGGTCACACTTATCTTGAAAAGAAACAAATAAGAAATATATATAGTTTTTAGAATAGATCTTTAAGATAAATGTGACACGATCATCTAGTAGCGATTATTCGATCAACGTAATTTTTTACATGGATAATGTTCTCAAAAGACATTATGAGATGAGCGGTTTGAATCATCGAGATGAGTTCTATGATGGATTCATGGTCGGCTGACAACACTGTCCAGTTGAATTCAACTGGAGAGAAGCCTCGTCCATTTTTTAGACTTTAATTATGTGTAAATGATATGATTTGATTGATGATTAAAAGCAATAATCAGCTTGTTTGGTTCTGATTTTTAGAAAATTTTACTTTTTTATTTTTTGTAGTTTAATATTTTTAATGAATTTTTTTTCAATCAATTTTTTAATAGTTTAAGCAATTTTTTTAAATTTTTAGACACACCTAACATAAATACACTTAAAAAGTATAATATTTGTAAAAAAAAAAAACTTTAAAAAATACACTAAATACCAAAAAAAAAATTTAAAAATTCAAAAATTCAGTATATTTTTCATATTCTTGTGTATTTATTAGTTTTTTAATACATCTAAGTAAGGTGCATCTAAAAAAGTAAAAAAAAATGCTTAAAATTTAAAAAATATTCACTAAAAACAAAAAAAAAAACATGAAAAACAAAAAATTTAAATTTCAGTAAACTAAAACCAAACACACTGAATATTGTTTCAGATATTCTAATTAATTATTAAATCATTAAGCTTCGAAAATAGTCTAATTTTTGTAAATTATTTTTCTTTCTCTATCACATGGTGACGGATGAATGTGGGAGGAGGGCCCATTGGTGTTTCAGCCAATTAAAGAAGTGGACAGCTGGCTAAGGCCGAAGGCGAGCTTACGGTGAGAAAAAAATTCAATCAATTACACTATAGTCGGATTTAAATTTTATTTTAATTTTTATTGTTTAATTTTGTATAATTTAATTCTTTTACTTTAATTTCAATTTTAATTGAATCATTTTATCTAAATTTGGTGTTAAAAATAATGATTTTGTTGCATGTGTTTGTGCACTTAAAAAAAATTATTGATAATTTGAACAGAATAATCAAATTAAAATTATATTTAAATTTAAATTGTAGAGACTAAACTATTTAAATTGAAAACTAAAGTAAAATTTATGTAAACTAGATTTATTTTGAATATGATATATATATCATGCTAAAGTGGCTATTGTTTGGGAAGGGCTAAAGTGGCTATTTTAGTCACAAAAGACAAAATAGACTATTTTAATCACAAAAAATAAAATATCGCATTCAACTCATAATCATTACACTCTTCTCTCACAAAAAAAAAAAAAAACTGAAAAAATCAAAAAGCCAAAAAGTTCTTTCTAAATCAAGCTTTTTAGCCCAGGCTAAAATAAATAAAAAAAATCAAAAAGTCAACCCACTTCCCAAACCAAGCCCAAGTTTAAATTTATAATCACACTTTATATTAATTTTAAATTTAAAATCACACTTTATTATCTGCTCTAGCTTTTAATGTTGAAATGGGGCTGGTAGTTGAGGCTTGAAGAATTCAATTTGATCTTTTCAATTTGATCTTTTCTAGTCTCTTGCAAAGTTGCAATGATTTTGATTCTCCACTTACATGAGATCCAGGTGTTTTACGGAGCTCATGCTTACACTTCCTTTTTCCTATCGGATAATACCGAGAATCTATTTAAATATCGATTTGGATAGGAAAGGGCGTCTAATCTTAATTTGTAGGACAAAACTCATCATCAGAATTAGTAGGAGAGACTTATTTATAAGTCTTTTTTTAAACACTTCTGCTAAATTAAGTTCTGTGTAATTTCTTATATAGTCTCAAGTCCTATTCTGATAAGAATGTATTTCACAAGATCCTACATAAACGTAACGTGACGTCACACTTACATAAACGTAACGTAACGTGACACCTATATATACATAACGTAACGTGACACCAATATGAACGTAATGTGACACCTACATAAACGTAATGTAACGTGACACCTATATAAACGTAATGTAACGTGACACCTATATAAACGTAACGTGACACTTACATAAACGTAACGTGACACTTACATAAACGTAACGTAACGTGTCACGTTACGTTTCGCAAACTTAATAAGTTTTTATTTTTTAAAATTGAATGTGAAAATATTACTAATTTATATTGGTATTATATTACGTTTTATATAAATATGATCTATGGTAATATGACTAAAAAAAAATCAAAAAATAAAAAATTTGACACAAGCATTGATCCCCAATCTGCGGTCCAAACTGAGGCACTTCTTGTTGCTATCAATCACAAGGATGTAAAAGAATAATGGATCCAAGGACAAACAAATCATACAAGTACACGCAAAAGATATGTTCCACTTCTGAAGAAATGGCCCTTGCGGATCAAGAATTTTCTTATGACCCAACTGTTTTATTGGTAGATCATCGAGTTGATTTCTGCCTAACAGTTTTTTAAAGCTTCTAATCCTTTTTGAAACCTTCTCAAATCCTCTATGAGTGCTCCCCAATACTGAGCCTACAATTGATCTGCTTCTTCTTGTACGTAGTCCATCCTCGGTGGAAAGCTCAAAACTTAAAGATCTCTTTGAAATTGAATCCTCAAACCTAAAGAGTCATCACAACTGAGTGCATGTCCAAATTCAATTAAGATGGAAATATGTAATACATGGTAACAAAACAAGAAAATATTTACCAAAAAGGGAAAAAAAACAAAAACAAAAAAAAAAAAAAAAAAACAAGAACATTGAAACCACAAGCTCACTGAATTTCTTCTAAAATATGACTTGATTGGACGGTACTAGCCATCAATAATGCAATATTCTATTGTGTTGTGTTCATAGCACAATCACTGACGTGGCAGAAAAAATCTCTGAAAAAAAAAATTAAAAAATTCAAAAAATAAATAAAATCAATTTTCTATATAAAAAATTGAATGTTACCATAGATCTCACGTTACGTTTATGTAGGTATCACGTTACGTTACATTTATGTAGATATGTCACGTTATGTTTATATAGGTGTCACGTTACGTTTATGTAGGTGTCACGTTACATTACGTTTATATAGATATGTCACGTTACGTTTATGTAGATGTCACGTTACATATAGGTGTCACGTTACGTTTATGTAGGTGTCACGTTACGTTACGTTTATATCAATTTCTTATATATGGTTTTACTATTATTTATGATATTAACAACTAATATTAAGGGTAAATGTATCAACAAACTTTCCACAGGACTTATGGGAACATAAGTTTTTTAGTAGGACCATATGTAGTATAAGTTTCCCTAATAGGACTTATAAATAATTTTCCCAATTAGTAGTGACATTTTTTAAATTTTAATCCACTTTTATGGGTATTTTTTTAAATTGATAAAATCAACTTTTATCCTGCCATTTTGTATTAATTAATTTTTAAAATAATTATTCTATTCTAAAACATTACTAAGGCATTGTTTGGGAAGTGAGTTTGGAGTTAAAATAGTCACAAAAAATAAAATAGGCTTTTTAGCCTTAATAAGACAAAAATCACATCCAACCTATAATCATTACATTCTTTCTCTCACAAAAAATTCAAAAAAGTCAAAAGTTTTTTTCAAACCAGACTTTTTAGCCCAGGCTAAAAAATCAAAAAGTCAACCCACTTCCCAAACCAAGTCTAAAAAGTATTATTTATACCTAACACATATCAAGACATTATCACAAGAAATGGTAGAAAAAAATTAAACTATATATATAGATTTATGAAATATCTACATGAAGCATGGTGAAGTAGATTTGAATTTTATCATTTCAAACCAATAAATTCCAATGAAGTGACCTGTTATTTCAAAATTCACACTAACATATTATTCTGATTTAACATTCTCTATTAAATTTTTTTTTTTTTTTTGGAAAGAGTAACATTTGCCTTTCAACATAATCTTTCTCAAATAAAACATGAAACATATCTCTTTTGAAAGACGTTTTGAATGAAAATGAGTTGGGTTGTATGTCGTTGTTACATTGCACACGCCCACAATGGCGTTTCTCCATTTCCCACCATGGATGGTGACCTCCAAAGCCACTCTATACATAAGAGTTTCAAAATGTGATTACATATTATCCTTTCAATAATTGCAAGTAGAGAAACTACTAGGCACTAGTACTAATATACGGCCGAGGCTGGGCCACTCATATAATGTACCTATAGCAATTTCAATTCCAGGTTCATGACTTAAAAAGAGTTTTTTTTTTTTTTGGTCTCAATATGTAGGAGATTAATTGAAAATATAAAAAAATATTACATTAAACTGGATAATTAGCTATAAACAACACAAAGGATATTAAATTACTTTGTATAGGAGTTAAACCCATAACCAGGTTAAAATAAAGAAAAATTTTGAAATCAATTGAGGAGTTGAAATTAGTGATCAGTCTCACCATAAAATCCATCAGGGATTAGTTAAGGTATGCGCAAGCTAACCTGAACACCCTGAGTTATCAAAAATAAATAAATAAATAAATATGCGAAACTTTACCCATACCTAAACCATGCATATTATTCAAAAAATAAAAAATAAAAAATATTACATGTACAGAATTTGAATACAAAAAACGTAGGAAAAGTGCACTTGTGATTAATGTTATTTTTGAGGCCCAGTTTTTTTTTAGAGATAGAATGGATGTTAGCGAGAGGATTAAAAAAAATTATGTTTGTTTGATAACCAATGAAGTAGTAATAGCTTATATTTGTTTTGAGAGATAGGAATGGAATTAACCATGTAAAATTCCACAAATACCTTTTTTACACATTATCAAATTTGGACTTATACCAAGTAAAGAATAAATAAATTTTTACTCAATATTATTCTTCTTCTTTTTCTTTTTTTTTAAATATTAAAGAATCTAATTATTAAAAAAAAATTATTCAATTTTTTTTTTTTTTTAATATTAGTGAATCCAATAGCAAAGTAGGTTTGCCACCCAAATAGTAGATTTGCATCCCATTTGATACGCATTTGATAGAAATCATAATAAATTTCACAAATCCAACTTCGACAGTGCAATACAGGGCAAGTGCAACATATTTCTAATTAGGGCTGAGCAAGAAATCCATGAAATTCGTAATCCGATCCAGTCTAGTCTAATCCAGTAAGTTTGGATTGGTTTTTTGAATCCGTAGTTCGGTTCCGAATTAAAAAAATTAAAAATCCGTAGTTCACAGATTGGTTCCGGATTGAACCTGACGGTTCCGAATTAGAACCGATCCGGACCGTATACAAATAGTCTATATTTCTATTATACACTCTTCTACATAGTATCTTCTCTTATTTCATATAAAACTTAAATCCAAATCTAAACTCGCATAGTATCTTTTTTTATTACTTTTGTTTGCTATTTTTTAATGTTAATTTGTAATGGTCTAAATACTTATGATGGAACCAGTTTTCTTATAGTTGGTTAAATTTTAGAGCAGTATGTCGCTATTATGAAAAGACATGTAGCTATTGTGAAACTAATATGGTGCTATATTTATATTTTTATGAAATTAAAATGTTATATATATATTTTTTGTTATTTAATTATGTAAATCCGTGGTTCTAAACCGATCCAATCCGTATTTAAATGGATTGGTCCGGATTGGTTCCACAATTTAAACAGATTGGATTGGTTCCAATTTTTCAGGAACCGTAGATAACGGATTGGTCTTGATTTTACTCCAATCCGGTCCAATCCGGACCATGCTCACCCCTATTTCTAATCCCCCACAATGGTCACATACTAATGTTGTTTTCATAACAAATTTCACTAATTCTTTCACTCATAAGTTTGCCATTTAAATTGCTCTTATCAATCCAAAAAAAAAATTTTTTGCTCTTCTTATATTATTTTAGAGGGCATCATTTTAAATTGTAAAATTTTGTTATTGTATTATACATGTGTAAAAAAAAATTTAGTAAGATTTGTTAATTTATTAACAAAAAAAATTCTTATCAATTATGAGGCGAACTAACAAAAATGAAATACACCTTTAACAAAAATTCTTATAAATGTTATCTGAGAGGGCAATTTATACGCAAATTGGGCCGAGCTGGGTATTGGGCCGTTATGGACCGAAGTAAAAGGGGCCGAGTGAAGTGACCCTTTGAGTTACTCCGGTTTGGAGAAGCGGCCCTATGAGTTACTCCAGCTTGGAGAAGCGGTCCTATGAGTTACTCCAGTTTGGAAGAGTAGCCTTGGTGGGCTTAGACCGGTTATACAGCCGAGGTGTTTTAAGCCCGGCCACGTGACTTCTTATTTATACTCCGGTTGAGTAGAAATGGTGTGAATGTTTCGGTCTTCAATAGTTACTTCGGTCGTTGAATACGGTGAACCGAGATAAGCTACGGTCCTGAAGGTAGTTCGGCTTAACCTCCCTTATGGATAGCTTGGTCTTAACATGTGAAAGCCGTGGTAAGGAAGAGTAAAGTTAGGGCCGAACTAACAGTTACTCAGGTTATTTCGGCTGTAGAGGAGTCCGGCCATAGTAAAGCCATCTCACTTGGCTTAAGCAGTGAGGGGAGTGTTGGAGGATAGGCATTATCTTCCAGGAGTATGAATCCTAGAAGGACTCTACGCAAAGAGGAGTAATCCTAGAAGGACTCTGCATGGAGGAGTTAGAGTTCTACTAGGATTGTGCCATGCGAAACCTATATAAGCTCACCAATATCACCTTCGGAGAGGTAATGCAACTTTTGCTCCCTGAATACATAGAGCTTTTGGCTTCTTGTCTTGCTTACTGACTTAGGCATCGGAGAGGTTTCCGGCACACACCCGCCGGCTAGCTCACGTTTGTGTTTTAAGGTGATAGAGCGACGTCGTACAGAGGAACGCAGACTTGATCAACAAGATTATACGAGAAGGTATATTTCTTTCCCGTACAATTGGCGTCAATCAAGGAGAAAGATGTGAAGAAGTTTGTCTGGCAGAACATCATTACTCGCTTTGGCATACCAAAAGCACTTATTTCGCATAACCAAGCACTTTCGGTTTGATGGTAAAATTTTCAGAGGCTTTTGCGAAGAATACAAGATAGAGTTCTACAATTCTACACCGGCGTATCCCCAAGCAAACGGTCAAGTCGAGGCGTCAAACAATGTAGTTTTGGACGGATTGAAGAAAAGGTTGGAGAAAGCCAAAGGCAAGTGGGCAGAAGAGCTCCCTCATGTTTTATGGGCTTATTGCACCACACCACGGCGGTCAACAGGAGAAACTCCATTCTCCTTAGCCTATGGCATGGAAGCAGTCATCCCATTAGAAGTCGGACTCCCCACAATTCGGAGCGAAAATTTTGATCCAGACTTAAATGGAGAAGCTATAGCACTGGAACTTGACCTTGCGGAAGAAAGAAGAGACAGAGCATTGGTTCACATCGCCGCCTACCAACAAGAACTATCCAGGAAGTATAACAAAGCAGTGCATCCGAGACAATTCAAGATCGGCGATTAGGTACTTCGCAAAGTTATGGGCAACACGTTGGTCCCAGGAGACGGCAAGCTAGGGCCTAACTGGGAAGGTCCTTACAAAGTGGTCGGATTAGCAGGAAAAGGGGCATACCACTTGGAAGATAAGGACGGTAAAGCAATTCCTAGGCCATGGAACACTGCCAATCTTAAGTTATTTTACTTTTAACTTTTTCTTTTTTCCCTTTAAGTATATGTAAGTTTTCACTTCATCAATAAAACAAATCGATTCTTTTTCAGCATATTTGTTTTTAGTAGAAAGTAACTTTTGCAAGTTAGTAGCATTGTAAACATAGTTGGCCGGATTAAACCAACTATGACCCCTCCTAAGCCCAGGATAAGGATCCAGGCTGCAGGACGTTTGGTCGGAATAACCAAACTCTGTATTCTAGGTTGGCTGGAAAAACCAACCTAGAGGTTGGCTGGATTAAACCAACACTGTGCTCTTCAGCCGAAGTAAGTGTATGACTGAAGAGTGGTTGGATGGATTGAACCAACTCCTTGTACTCTTCAGCCGAAGTAAGTTATATCGGCTGAAGAGTGGTTGGTTGGATTAAACCAACTCTCTGTGCTCTTCAGCCGAAGTAAGTGTATGGCTGAAGAGTGGTTGGCTGGATTAAACCAACACTGTGCTCTTCAGCCGAAGTAAGTGTATGGCTGAAGGTTGGTTGGCTGGATTAAACCAACTCTTTGTACTCTTCAGCCGAAGTAAGTTATATCGGCTGAAGAGTGGTTGGCTGGATTAAACCAACTCTTTGAACTCTTCAGCCGAAGCAATTTATATCGGCTGAAGAGTGGTTGGCTGGATTAAACCAACTCTTTGAACTCTTCAGCCGAAGTAAGTTATATCGGCTGAAGAGTGGTTGGCTGGATTAAACCAACTTTTTGTACTCTTCAGCCGAAGTAAGTTATATCGGCTGAAGAGTGGTTGGCTAGTAAGTTAGATAACTAACCAAGATCACAGTTGTACAAAATAGTTCAAATGGAAAATTCATAACAGATGCAAGCATACATACACAAAACCGGAATAAGAGTTAAAGGAAATTTTCCATTCAAAAACAGAGAAGTACAATTTGGGGGGCTGCAGCCCGGTTACAAAAAAAAAAAAAAAAAAAAAGACAATCAACGTAGGAGATCTTCAAATTCGGCGTCAAAATCATCAACAGCGTCTATGAGTCCGGTGTTGGGGGTACGATCTGTTTGGAGTCCGATTCTGAAGCACTTCGCCGGTCCTGTGGTCAGACATCGCAACACCCTCGAATCCGGCTCAACCGAACTGCTTTGATCGTTAATTTGATCGTTGATTACCGAGTGTCCGTTGACTCGTCCTCATCATCTTCTTCGTCATCAGATGACCCCAGAAATTGCTTCTGGATATCGTCGTAGTCTTGCAAGGAATGAAGTACTCGGGGCGTTGTAGACCTCGGTTTGAGTCCACAACCGATCTTCTCCTTGCACTTCTCGGCCACACTTGAAGAACAAATCTTTGTCGCCGCATTGTTGGGTATAGCCACCGGCTTCTTTGAAACCTTCTTTAGAAGCATCCTCAGCCTTCTTCTTCTACTCCGCTATTTCGGCGTCCTTTTTGCTCTCCAGGTGCGCCATCTCCCACAAGTACTGGTCTTTCACCTCGGTCATGGCGCGCTGTTTGTCACTGTCAGCCGAGGCAACTAGTCCGGTCAGACGTGCTACCTCGGCCTCCAGCTCGGCCGACCTCTGCCGAGATTGAGCTAGCTCGGCAGTTTTGGTTTCCTTCATGGCTTGCCTTGTGTTTTTTTGAGTTCCAAGATTTGCACGTGGCGATGGTGTTCTTCCGAATGGCCCGCAAAGAATAGTAAGTTCCTTTTTAGCCGAAATGAGAGTTGGAAAAATTAGATCGATCAAAGAGGACCGCTACTTACCAAGATCATGGATTTCGTGGATGACCGGATGGACTTAAGCTCGGTATTGAGCTGCTTGCTGTGGTGCTCCATGTCTTTTGGAAGACAAACACCCCTGGCCAGGTTGAAGGCCAGCAAGTGATCCTTCTCAGCCACGACCGAGTCACTATCGTGGATATCCCGGTTTTGGAAGACAAATGGTGGAGCCCATTTGTTGGTGTCAGCCCGGTCTGATTATTCCGGCTGGGGGCTCGGTTGAATGCTAGGTGGGGGGCTTGGTGGCAGGATGAATTCGTCCTCATCAACAAGGCGTGGCTCGGTCTGGCTAGTCCAGGCGCGCTTGTTTCGGCGGGATGAGGATGGTTGTTGAGTTGGGAGTGCCACCACGGCTTCAGTTGTTTGGCCGGTCTGTGGCACCTCGGCCCTAGTTGTTGCGGTGAGCAGAGCCTTCAATTTGTTTTTCTTTGCCATCTCCTGTTCGGCGGTGAGTGGAACAAGGATGATCTCCGGCAAGGATGGGTCCGGTTCTGGTGCTTCTTCAAGTAAAAAGTCGGTCACCCTCGCTTTTTGACCAGTATGGTATGTCGGTTCAAGTCTAGCAATTTAGCCCAACTTCTTTCCCGAACCTGCGGTCTTGGCCTTGACGCCTAGGTTGGGGTAGTTGTAAAGGAGTGAAGATGATGAATCAGTAAAAAGAAAAACAAAGCTATTAGTTAGGTTCAAGAGAGAAAAGCCGAGATAAAGAAAAGTGAGAAAAAACCGGAGTATATATCTAGGGTTCTCCTTTATTCAATTTATGGTTCGGCCAGAATGGGCTTCTTGGTCTTCGAAGTTGCGGACACCCGTAAAAAGTCATCATCATTTAGGTCTTTGTCCGTGTGTCCTTAATTATTTTTCTCGGCCTCGGCGTATTCTCAAGTAATAACACCACCTTCATTCTTGGATCCTAATAGTCTTGATGGAATATTTCGGCTAAGCCTAAGTTAAGACGGTTTAGCGGTTTAGGCGTCTATGCCCATTATTATCTGTATGTGTTGGTTGAGAGTTGGGTTGGGCATAGTCTGGTTTGCCTTAGAAACTTCATGATTAAAATTTGGGCCCGGGAATCGTAGTCCGGTCTCTATTATTGATTGAATGGTGAAAGGGACAAAGCCTGGGTTGCCCCATGGATCTACATCTGGTTCGGCTAAAGTGAGATTTACATCGGCTGGAATATTGTAATCCTTCCTAAATTCGGCTAGGCCGCCTGGGGTTTCTACTAGGAATCTGTACTTCCCCATTTATCGGATAAATAAGAAATAAATTACTTCGGCTGGAGAAGTTGTGCTCAGTAGCTCGGTTGAGCCTTCAAAGAGAATGGCCTGGGCAACCTAAAGTCTGCAAAGTGGAAGAACAAAGTGGTCAAGCACAGATCATTGACCGTGCTACAAGAACAAAGCAAGAAAGGATGCCTTACTTCGGCTACATTTGGTACCACAGGATGTAGTTTGGTTTCAACAAGGTGCTTGTTATCTCGGTTTGGCATGACGTTTGGTTATCTCGGTTCCGCCTATGGTTTTAGTTACTTCGGCTAAGCATCAAGGGGCAGCCTTCTGAGTTCGGTTTAGGGCCGAGAAAGGGGCTTAGCCTGAAGGCTTAGCTCGGTTGAGGACTAAGATTTTCTAGTTCGGTGCGTTCTTATTTCGGCTAATGTGAATCAGTTGGTGGCCTATTGAAACTACTATTATGAGAACAAGTGCTAGTTCGGTTTCAGTTCACCTATATCTTTACATACCTCACAAACAGTACCCTATTTCGGTTGCTTCGTGATTTTGGATCAAAATTGATATTCTACAAGTTTATCATGTGCATTCATATGTTCTATGGCTAAGCTTTTCAAGCAGGAACGCATATGGAAGCAGAAAGGTGTTTTTCAAAAATAGAAATAAGAAGCTATGGATTGAAGAATATACAAATGCAAAAAACAAAACAGATTTGAGATGCTTACCAGGTAGAAAGGAAGAAACTGGAGGTAAGAGCAACAAGCAGTAATGAAGATCACGAACTCAGAAAGCTCAGAGGTTGGAGGATTCGAAGAGAGAGAGAGGGAAATGAATAGTTGGGTGAATGATTTGAAAAATGAAAGGGTTTGTTTTGTGTAAGTAGAAGGAGGGAAAAAACGCGGGACTGTTCAAAAATTGCGAAGTACGAGGACGGCGCAACAGTTGTGAATGGCCAATAGGGGCTTTCCACGTGTCATTGGAATGTGGAACGCTTCAGGTGCTGTGACTGAAGAGACATTTGACCGGACGTGGTTAGCTCGGCTAGAGAAGCTAAAAAGGTTTTAGCTCAGCCGGAGTAGATAAAGGATTGTAGCTCGGCTGGATAAGCTAAAACTTTAGTTCGGTTCCTAGACATGTAATCTCAATCATGCTTTGCAGATGGAATTAAGGGGCAATTGAGAGGGCAATTTATACGCAAATTGGGCCGAGCTGGGTATTGGGCCGTTATGGACCGAAGTAAAAGGGGCCGAGTGAAGTGACCCTTTGAGTTACTCCGGTTTGGAGAAGCGGCCCTATGAGTTACTCCGGCTTGGAGAAGCGGTCCTATGAGTTACTCCGGTTTGGAGGAGTAGCCTTGGGGGGGTTAGACCGGTTATACAGCCGGGGTGTTTTAAGCCCAGCCACGTGACTTCTTATTTATACTCCGGTTGAGTAGAAATGGTGTGAATGTTTCGGTCTTCAATAGTTACTTCGGTCGTTGAATACGGTGAACCGAGATAAGCTACGGTCCTGAAGGTAGTTCGACTTAACCTCCCTTATGGATAGCTCGGTCTTAGTATGTGAAAGCCGTGGTAAGGAAGAGTAAAGTTAGGGCCGAACTAACAGTTACTCAGGTTATTTCGGCTGTAGAGGAGTCCGGCCATAGTAAAGCCATCTCACTTGGCTTAAGCAGTGAGGGGGGTGTTGGAGGATAGGCATTATCTTCCAGGAGTATGAATCCTAGGAGGACTCTACGCAAAGAGGAGTAATCCTAGAAGGACTCTGCATGAAGGAGTTAGAGTTCTACTAGGATTGTGCCATGCGAAACCTATATAAGCTCACCAATATCACCTTCGGAGAGGTAATGCAACTTTTGCTCCCTGAATACATAGAGCTTTTGGCTTCTTGTCTTGCTTACTGACTTAGGCATCGGAGAGGTTTCCGGCACACACCCGCCGGCTAGCTCACGTTTGTGTTTTCAGGTGATAGAGCGACGTCGTACAGAGGAACGCAGACTTGATCAACAGGATTATACGAGAAGGTATATTTCTTTCCCGTACATTATCCTACTGAGATTATGCATTTTTGTAGCACTGTTTGCACCTATTTTTCTCATAAATGAGTGTCGCCGAGCTTATAGGAGGTAGCAAAATTCAAGTCCAAAGCTTCAGGATTTCCTTTTTCAAACAATTGTAATTCAATCCAAACCACCAGGCTACTATACCATCCAAATTTCTTGGGCTTAGCTATGAAGATCCCCACAATTGGATAAAAGCACTCATTCCATACATCCCAAGCCCTGCTACATAACAACAATAATACATGAATTGCAGATTTTCTACTGCCAATACTGAACACACAAATACTTGATGTATGTATCGGGAGGAATGATGTGCATTCACAGTAATAAATCCCTAGTAACAATTTTTTCAAGTAGAACACCAGAAACTTTGGTGGTATATAATTTTTATAGAATTCTAGTAAAATTCTTTTTGAATCCCAAAAATCTCTCCACCTGGTTATCCAAAGAGCTTACCAAGATAAGAATTGCTCAATAGATAAACAAAGAAACATTAAAACAGCCCAATAGATAAAAGCAATTTTTATCGATATCGATCATTGTCGACCAAGCAAGCAATTAGTTCAAGACATGAATTCTTGTCAGGCCAAGGAAACAAGCTGTTCAACATGTCGTTTGTTGAATATTTTTTAGCATCAAAGTCAATTTTGTACAGCTTCCTCCACTCACAGCTCATGAGATTAGACAAGACAAACATGGGACAATATATAAAAACATGGGACAATATATATCTGAAGATGTAACTCGCTAAAGAAGCAAAAGAAGTAAAAAAATAGATTGTGGCAGTAGCAGAGAGCAGCATACAAGATAATATATTGCAACCCAACATAAGAGCAACCTATAAATAGATTGCAAGTTACAAAACCAGTCTTAACCAGCCCAACACAGGAGCAACATTTACTCAAAAAAATAACCATCATACTTTGGTTTGCAGCAGATAAAGTATTGCAGCGGCAGAAAATACCTAAGCTATAATATTTATGCATCACATAATATATTACAAGTCATGTAGGAAACAAAAAAGACCATCATACAGTAGATGTCACGTTCAAATATGACCTTCCAATAGCAAAGAAACCCACTCCATCTTGTCATTCTCATTAAATTGAAGAACAAGTCAACTTTTTATTCATCTTTCACTACCATAGATGTTGTCATCAATCTTTGGGTATTACTCATTGGTAACTTCAGAAGTTCTGCATTAACCAACCTCTTTTGTTGGGATAGGTCATGTGAATATCCTATTCTATGAGCAATCTCCACCATCGTAGTATTATTATTTTCAATGAATGATCCAAGATTTTTTGCCATCTCTGATAGTTCAGTGGGAATCCCTCAGCAGGTCGAGCCTCTTTTTTCCCAGTTTTAGTAGTCAGTATGGTTAGGAACATTACCTGCAGTAGACATTAAGTAGTCCGTATCACCCATGTTCATACTAAACTATTCAACAGGAGACTGTTCTCCTTCTTTTGTAGTAGCATTTGCATCCTCCTTTTCCATGGTTGCAACTGCATCAGCAAGATCCCCAGCCAGTTCAAATAGAATAAGCCAATCTTCATAAAACGGGAATGGTCTGTTTCGCATCCCTTTTGCATCCAGCACCCTCTAAACAAATGATTATCCAATTATTAAAAAGAACATATTGATTTATAAGTACAAAGACATGCAAATAATAACATAAAAATGATCAGATTTACCCTAACATAGTTCTGTCATACGTCGTCATTATCAACAAGCACCATCTTTTGTTCATCATTCCAACCAAAACCACTTATCTTTAACATATCTTGAAGAGTGTTATATTGTTTCCTCCATCACTTAATCTTCGAGTCGATGTGAGAACTGGCTCGAAGATCAATTCCAAGAAATGCACTTAAGATCTTTTTCTCACATTCATTGTAGAAACCTGCCCTAAACTGATTATTATCAAGTTTCCACCTGAGATTACTTGCGGTTACATCCTTCATGGTTGTAATAAGAAAGAGTTCCTCACGGTGATTCCAAAACCTTCGAGGTTTCCCCTTCTTACAAGAACTAGTGGTACTTGTGTCATCCATACCTATATATGTATATCATAAGTTTAAATCATAACACACATGTTAATCATAAATAACAAATCAACTTACACAATATTTGTTACAAATACCACACAAAAACTAAACAAATATGGTTCGAATTACATGCCATAATAAACTCTCACTATTACATAAAAATCATCATACAACACTAATTTATTCACCTCTGCTTACTTGCCATTCATTAAACATTTGGGTTGCCAAGGCAGTTCTCTATTCACTCCATTAATTAGATGCTTCAACAACATTAATCATTTCATCTCCTAATTCAGTAGCTGGAGGAGGAGGATTCATTTCCTCGTTCTCATCATCATCAGGATCTATAGGCATTTCACATTGTATGAGATTGTGGAGAAGGCAACATGCAGTGATAATACGAAATTGAGTCTTGATTGGAAAGTAAGAATAAGTCCTCAATATTGCCCACCTCATTTTAAGTAGCGCAAAACACCTCTCAATGACGTTATGAGCAAAAGAGTGCCCCATGTTAAAAAACTCGTGTGGAGTTGTTGGGGCACCCCCTTCTTTCCATGTGAAAAGATAGTAACGATATCCTCTATATGGTGCAAGAAAACCCTCCCCATTTGTGTAACTTGTATCTACGAGATAGTAGTGGCATGTAATTATATAAGATGGTTTCACTATGTATGTAACAAAATAATTGTTTAATATAGATATATTGTACTTATATATATAACAATATATAATTATCATACCAGTAGGGACTTTCAACCCGTTGGGTCTACTGACAGCATCTCTAAGTACCCTAGAGTCAGAAGAAAATCCTTCCTATCCAGGTAAGACATATATGAATTGCATGTCTTGGGAGCACACACCCAATACATTTGTGGCAATTTCTCACTTTCTTGTTCTATACCTTAGTTTGTCTATTGCAGGGATAAGAACCTCAACATAGGTTCCATCTAAAGTACCAAGACAATTCTAAAAATAAAACAATATTATAAAATTAATATAGGCAATACAAAAATATAATATGCTAATTAAGCGAAATTGTAAATATATTGTACCTGAAAACAACTCCACCTATCATCTGTACAATTAGCAGTTATTGGTTCAGGCTTCTTAAGGAGGAGACCATGGAGGCACAACACAACCTTGAGATTATTATTGAAGTGTATACTAACTATTTGACCACTCGGCATGAAATTAAATTTAATTTTGCAGTTCTTAGTGTGATGTACAAGCACATTCAAAAACATTGCTACTTGCTCCTCTAAATCGACATACTTTGAATCATACAATCCAACACTTCGCACTAACCCACATACAAGCGTGAAAGTATGCCTATTCATCCGAAGTTGGTCATGACAATTTATGTCACTATCGTTGACCAATCTATTCAAATGGTCAATTTGTTTTCCATAGGGGTGAGGTGATCTAGGTAGTTGCAACCTAATTTCTTTCTTCTTGAATGCAACATGTAAAATCACTATATACATAGCACATGCATAATTAATGGATGAAACAACATGTTGAAGGGCTACAAATTCCTCTATTAGGTCTTTTCTTCCTTTCTTAGTGGCATAATTATTATCTATCTACAAAAAATGAAGAAACAATAAGCAGCTAAAATCAACACAAAAAGTAAAACCGATAATAGATAATAGTATTAATTACCAAGTGAAGCATTGTTCAAATCTTTTCATACCACATGTTAACAATGTGAAAGTAGTATTAATTTCGTACAAAAAAGAAATCGAAAATATCATAAAAAATAAAAGAACATAAAGAAAAAACAAATAATTTGTTTCCACAAAAAATTAGCACTACATTGATGCACAAAGACATCAAAGAAAATAAAAGATATTGGTTGCGTTTGGTAGAGCTTTCTAACTATGATTTGAGAGTTGGAGTTGTATTTTGAGTTTGTGAGTTTTGGAATTATGATTTGAGTGTGAAAAATTTGTTTGGTGAAAGAGTTTTGAAAAGAGTTTTGAATTAAGTGGGGAATTTTTAATATGACATATGATATTTGATACAACAACTTACAACTCATAATCAAACATACAACTCAAAATTCTATTAAAACACATAAAAAAAAAAATTAATTTGGAAAATATTTTTTTCGAATATATAAAAATTAACATATGTCAATTGAAAAAAAAAAATTTTGCACTGTTCTGGTCCACCGGCCAGACGACTGGTTAGCCCAAAATTTCTCGCTTTTGACAGAGTTTTCAAAACTGAGTGTGGAATTACATTTTAAAAACTCTAAACAAACGTCATGTGCAAAACATGGGGTGAAAATATATTTAGAGAGGCTAACCAATTCAATGGAAACCCAACTTAAACATTTAGTTATAATACACAATCCTTGATTTAATGCTAATAGTAATTTGATGCTCTGCTACATATGCGGTTTCACTATGTCAATTTGTTTTTTCTGTATCAAACTTTAACGAGGGACACATCGATACCTTAACATAAAATAGAAGGTAGAACAAGAGGTGATATTGACCCTTTTACTAGAATGCCATTTCAGGTAACATTTTTTATTTTTTTTCCCTCCTTGTAATAGCAGTAAGAACTTATTTTCTGATTCTTTAATATTTTTATGTCCTAAGCCACATTTGTTTCTCTGGCATCAAAAATATTGGTTTTGCTTTCACGTCACTTCTACTTCATCATGTCTCTTCTTCTTCTTTGGGGAATATGCATAATTCCCTTTAGTTCAACTCAGGTAAATGTTTTGTGCAGGGTGTATACTTTAACAAAATTATGAGGATGAATTATTTACAACCATATTGGTGTAATAGGTGAAAGTGCTCTTCTTCATGTTATTCAACCTTGCAGAAATATGCATAATTTCCTTTAGTTCAATTGTGATGATGAATTCTTCATGTCACTCTGCCCTGGTGCAATATGCATAATTTGCTTTAGTTCAACTCATGTGAACCTTTTGTGCTGGGAGTATACATAAATCAAGGATAAATTATTCACAGCCATATTGGTGTGTGAAATTATTTGTGAATAAGATAAAAAGATAGGATAGGTTGATGAACTCAACAAAGCCTTTATCCAAACCTGGGTAGGATACATAGTTATTTTATTTTATTTTATTTTAACATTTGTCCTCATCTAGAGCTATTTTAGATGGTGTAGCTCGACTTTTCGTGCTCCCTCTCGAAAGTCGAATAAGTCCTACAATATCGAACTCCCGCAGTTCTGAATCTGATTCCACAAGTGTAATGTGAAATAGATAAACACCAAAGAGTCTAAATCCAGTAAATCTTTTGGATAATCGATTTTGAATCAAATTGTCAAAAATGGACTGCTTTGCCAGATATAGAGTCGCCACCTAACTATTTTTGGAAAATTTAAGAAACTCATGACTCGTGCCAAAGGCCACATGTCCGTCATCACCAAGATTGTCTCGAGTCGAGAACTTAGGTACGAGAGGGGAAGGTTATGAATTGAGCACCCCCGCTCACCCGATCAAAGATCGGCCTCTACTAATCCTGATATTGTAACAACCCAGATTTTTAATTATTCTATAGAATTTATACTAATATTATTTAATCTTAATTCAGAAAATATATAATTTATTATATATTATTATGTGTAATTTTGTAAAATAATATAATTATTAAAAGTTAGGGGTCAAAATATAAATAATAATAATATAGATAATATAAATAATAATAATAATGGGTGTGATACTAAAATAAATAATTAATTTTCTATTGGTATATGATAAAGTGCAATTTAATTAAGAATTAATTAATTTATATAATTACATTAAAATATTGAGTCAAAAGGAAATTATCTTAAATATCTATTAAAGATAAGAATGAATCTTTGTAATTATTATTGAAATCTGCCACGTAGCGCGTTTTTCCCCTATAAATACGGAGGCACCTAGAGAGAAAGGAAAGAAGAAAGAAAAAGAAGGAAAGAAAAGAAAAGAGAAAGAAAGGAAGAAATAGTGGAGGTTGAAAGAGTCTTTGATAGTGAAAAGAAAGAGTAAGGTATTAAAGATAAGGTGAGTTATATTATACCTTGAGTCACCAAAATATATTTTACTTATGTTTTGATTTACCAAAGTCTGTTTTATATAAGTTACGTTTTATTAGTATATTAATAAAAGTTATGTTTTATAAAGGTTTCAGTTACGTGGTTTTATTTCTGAACCCTATTTACTTAAAAGGAAATCCATAGATATATTTGGTTATATTTTAAAGAATATTTGACTATGACCTTATAAACAATTATGTTTTGTAAGTACCACCATGAGAGTCCCATGCCTTGGGGGACTTAAATAACCATTGGCCTCTGTTTGGTTACTTTGTGGCCCTCTGATCCATTGACCTCTATTCTGTGCGGAACAAAGTGCTGTGCAGAGCTAAGTGCTACACTATTGTGGGAGCCACCTCTTGAATCCGTACCTCTGTTCTGACTGTCACTTCTGTGACCTCTGTTCTGTTCTGTTCAGCACCGTGGTTATGGTCATTTACTTACATAATTTATATATTTCAGTTTCTGCTACTTAAATGATTTATTTACCAAACTGAGTTATGTAAATGTTTTGGCCTAACTAACTATCCATGGTTATTTCTTGTCCCTTATACTCTTGGCATAATATTTTTCACTCTGCCATGTGCTTATAGTTGTTTACCAATTTTCAGGAAATAGCTTTTGGAAAGTCTTAGATGCGAGGCTGCGGAATAGACACACACACAGCACTTTTCTGACATTTTAATATGTAAATATCGGCCTTTTTGATCAATATATTTTGTAATAAAAATAGAAGCTCCAATGATTATTTTGGTACCCTTATTTAAATATTACTTCCGCTTGCGTTTATTGATCTGTTTTAGAATTGGCCGGAGGTAACCTTAGTTACTGGCCATCACGATGCTTAACCCTTGGGTACGGGAAGCGGGTCGTGACAGATATGAATCTTATCTACATTATATGCTCTTGTTTCGATTATTATGCTAGCATTACTATATGATGCACACACACACAAGTATGGACTAATTTTCAAGAATTGGAAACTTGATTCATGTTTGTTTGAAAATTGTTTTGAATATGTACCACTTAAAAAAATGATCGCATATAAACATTACTCAAATTATTCCAATTCAAGTAATTAGACTTCATCCACAAGCATTCAAGCAATTTATCACTTAAGCACTTAGCTTCATGGCAAGCATGCTAGACATGGCAACAATCACACTCATGCAATATGCTAAAGCAAGTAAAAGCTCACCTAGTACTCTAAGCCAAAAAAGATGACAAAGTTAGAAAAAATGCATGATCCTAACTATGCAATATGACTAATGCAATGCATGCGATATGCAATCTAAATAGGCTCGACTACTTAAAATGATATGTGAATCAATTTGATAGCATGCAGTCTAAGCACGTATTCAAAGAAGTATTTAACTATAATGTAAGTTAGAATGATGAACCGAACCTCAATGTATGAAATACAAGTGGATGCAAGGCATGAGAAATGCTAAACAAAACATGATGCCCTAAACTAACCATCATAAGCTAGTAAATAAAAGAGAGAAAGGCGTGTGGTTGGAAGACATACACATTATTACAACATTTGTACTCTCACAAAGGAGAGTCTGAATGAATAAACTAGCTAAGCTAATTACTACGAATTAACTAACTATTACAAAACGAAATGAATAAATTAGCTAAACTACTTAACTAATTATTACAACAAATTAATTAACTATTCTAGCTAACTAATTAATTACAACATGAAGTAACCAAATTAACTACTCTAATTACTCCTCCTCGGGAAACGAGGAATGCTTATGCATGCACAGACTTTCCACCCAAAAAAGCCACTATTTCTGCTGCCAAATGCCTCTGTTTCACAGTAGAACACTTGCACTGATTTCCACCTCAAGACCAATTATGTTCTACTTCAAAAGTACAATGCTGGATTTTGCACAGGTTGCCGGTAGGCTAGAAATAATGGCCCGCCGTCCACAGGAGGTGGCCTACCGGACACTGCTGCCTAGTTCTTTCAGCTGCAACGGAGAGCAAATAGAGCAAGAGCAAGAGCAGAGTATCTTCGAGGGTTGTTTGTACAACTTACCCCTCCATATCATTAAACAGCTCAAAGGAGTGGCAAAATTTGATTCAAAAACCATCAACGGATGCAATTTCATTGCATAATGGCTTTTGAACCAAAATGTGCAAGTTCAATAAATGCAACAAAACAAGACTCTCAAAAACGCCTCCTTATCATGAGTGATCAAAGAAAGTAGTTGACAATGAATCTTGAGCCATTTGCATCACTCATGAGTATGAAACGACTCAAGACTCAAGGGTTCAATTAATGTCCAATTGAACCCAAACCAAATTATTATCTTGCCCCTTTTTTTAGTCACTAATTTTATTACTCCATTTTAGTTATCTTTCAATTCTTTAATCAATTAAGTCCACAAGTGAGTTTTAAGTTCTCTAAAGGAGAGAAGTGCCAGACCAAAAGTTGGCTTAAGGCATGAGAGAGATGCCATACCATTGATAATGAACCCCTAAAAGGGATTAAACCATTAAGCATGACAACCTCAATCTCAAGCTTAAAAGAACAATAGGTTTGAAACAACTCTCAAAGAAAAACAAAAGCCAAGGAAGAAGAGAGGTTGTAGAAGTAATTAAAGGTGATCACAAGTAAGGAAATCATGAAATAAATGCTATCAACTCAAATAAGATGGTGGTTAAGGCCTAAACCACCAAACCGCTGAGGACAATTGCACTACAAGCATGCAATACAAAGCTCAAATGCAATGAACACTTAAAAATAGTCCTAAAACGGTGCTAAATAATTCCTAAAATATGCTGGAATAAAGACAACAATAGTTAGAATAATAAGTTAAAACATAGAGCATGCTAGGCTAGTAAGCAAGACTTAAGGAGGGGTTAGGGAGGCTAACCCCTCCAATTTTGGATTTCAAAACAATATTTTAGCCACTGAAATAACTCTGAAAATCAGTATTTAAAAGTTCAAAAAGAGATAGTGTAAACATGGGAAACACAAAAGTAAAGGCCTTGAAAGCAAGGTGTAAAGAAGGGTGAACCACCCCTCAACCCTTATTGGCCTTACACCACAAGTTTCAGCCCAAAAATACAGAGTTTATACAGCCCCAAAACAAAGGAAAAATAGTAGGAAAAAGAGTAAGTAAAGCAAGAAGAGAAGCAAAGCTTTTTACCTCTTGAAGAGGAGAACCAATTCTAGGCAACAAATCAAGGCAAACACACCCTCAAGAGCTCAAACTAGGCTTAAGGGTACCTCAGTTCAAAGATGGTGGGGTTTGGTTTAGAGTGTATAGGCAAATGCTTGCAAAAAGCTAAGAAATTACGAGAGAGAGGGAGAGAGAGAGAGAGAGAGAGAGAGAGAGAGAGAGAGAATTTTTGCTCTAAAAATTCCGACCTTAAAAATGGAAGAGGGGGCCTCCTATATATAGAAAACCATGCAACTCCATCATAAATATCTATACATACACGTGTAAGAAGGTGCATGCATCTATGCCAACAAATTTGGCGTAAAAAATATCTCAAAACACACCGGTGGCCAAGAATACATCAATAGTCAGTAACGAGAAGTTGGTCGGCCAATAGAAGAGGCCGGCAGGCCACAAGAGGTTGTAGGCTTAAAAAACTCTAGTTTTGGTCCAAAAATAAGGCAACGGGTATGTAGGCTTTGAAAGGCTCAAAGCTGTGGCATTCCGCTGGGGACCTTGAGTACTTAACAAGCATATACACTCATCATTGAGTGTGCAAATGGTGACGTCCAAATCGTAAGGGCAGTCAAAAATAGGGTGTCTACAGATGGGAAGACAGATTAGTGGAATGAATTCCAGAAAGAACACTATGTTCAAAGGCTGCCTCCTTGATTGTTATCAACTATTTGATGGGCCAACTAAAAAGAAGACAGAATGGATAAAGAATAGAGAACCACAGTAACAAAATAAAATCCTAAAAAATACATTACATATATGTATATATATATTTATCAAACTATATTTTCTTTAAATTTAAAATAAATTCTAAAAACACAATCAAACATAACTTTGATCACAAAAATAGGTCAGAACACTTACCCTTTGCCATTCATTGATTCCAACAGTTAGATCTTAATATGTTCTTTGTCTTGTGCTAAGTTGCTATAAGGTCAAAGATATATATATATATATATATATATGTGTGGGGATGTATTTTCTGAGTACTAACACGTGGCCGAGGTGACACCGAAGTGTCAGTCGAGGTGTCACGTGACATGACAGTACGCCGAGGTGATCTCGGGGTTGCCGAGGTTATCTCCGAAGATATCGGAATCCGAGATATGCGGATAGGGGACAAGAGTCCTAGAATGAAGAGGGAACTCAAACCTGGATGTGGACAAGAATCCTAGATTGGGAGAAGACTTCAGTTTGGGTAAAGATGGAACTCTTAGAGAGTTTATTCCCACTGAGAGTCCCAGATTAGTAGTAATCCAAAATCCATAGAAGTTAGGCTTCTATTGGGACTAGGTTTATGTTGGCTATAAAAGAGAAGCACCTCCATGGGTCTAAGGTATGTTTTTTATACTCAAGCTTGTGAGTTGAATACTTGATTATCTTTGAGAGATATACTGACTTGATCGTCGTAGTGCCCCCGGGTGGAAGAACCACCATCGGAAACTTCTCTTCTTGGCAGACAGCGGGTGCCATCTATTCGCATGTTCTATTTGAATCACTAAGGAGGGCAGTGTGGTCGGAAAATTGCTCACACAATTTGGCGCCGTCTGTGGGAAAGAAAGAAGAGTAGATGGCCAGTAACACGCAGAGGGAAAGGGTTGGGGACAACGCTCCAGCTGGGAGTGGAAGACCCGTCGATCCTAACGCCGAAGGAGGAGACCACAACGAAGAAGCTCGTGATCAGAGTCACGCAGAGAAAGATGTCGGCCAAGATGGTGATACATCAAAGAAAGCGGACAGAGGCAAATACTATAATGAGGATGACCTCCAGACCTGGAAAGACAGATGTCTGAGGAGGGATGAGGAAGTAAAAGAGATGGCAAACAAGTTGGCAGACCTCCAATCGGTCGTCAACTTCATGATGCAAAATAATGTCATGCAGCCGCCATACCCATTGCAGACACACCAATGCGGCAAAAGCGTCCGGAAGAAGGCGGAGAAGTCCCCAAGCCCTCAAGACACCACGAGTGGAAGGCACTCGCCCGACCCTCCGAAGTCGGCGAGAAGAGAAGAGACGAAGGACATATCACGAGAAGGAAGCGGACCCCAAAGAACATCGGCATGTTAAAGGCGGATATTGTGTTCGATCGTCTGCGGAGAAGGATCAAAAGGCCACCATGAGGCCGAGAGTAGTCTTGTGAAAAGTCCAATGACAAGTGCGGGGGAGAAGTAAAGAGGACTTGAGATTACCTCAAGAGGAAGCAGGAGAATGCTTGGGCGAAGTAACCTCCCCGGTTAAGCCGAGGACTCCATTCTCGACGGAATTGGACAGATTCGTCGCGCCGAAAAGATTCAGTATACCGAGGTTCCAGATATATGATGGTAAGTCAGACCCTAACTTCCATGTTGGATTATTTTTGAATTCGATGGCATTATACAGTGGGAACGAGCCGCTGCTCTGCAAAGTGTTCCCTTCATCCTTCGGGGAGATTGCATCAGATTGGTTCCACAAGTTACCAAAGGGCAGCGTGAAGAACTGGGAAGGCCTGGCCGAGATGTTTATGGCCAGGTTCATAACAAACAAACTGCAGCCATTAAGGGTGGATGCATTGATGGCTCTGAAGATCGGCAAAGATGAGAGCCTTAGAGCCTATGCAAAGCGGTACTACGAGGTGTTCAATCGAATACCTGAATGCAACCAGGAGGTGGCGGTCGTCTCTTTCAAGAACGGCCTGAAGGATGACTGTCCACTGCGGAAGTCCTTGGCAAAAACCCTGCCAAAGAGTATGGAAGAGCTCATGGCGAGAATCGAGAAATATGCCAGAGCCGAGGAAGATACGTCGGGGAATAAGGAGACGAAGCTAGAAAAGGGCAACGGCTCGCCGAAGCGAGGCCGAGGTAACAATGGACAGAACAAACAGAGCAGAGTTGAGGGCTAAAGCAAGGATTTACGATGTTCATTCTCAGGTCCAAAAAGTCCTTGATCAAATTCGAAATCAGCCCTACTTCAGGGCGCCGGCAAGAGCACCAGGAGAATTTATGGGGAGAAACCTTGGTAGGCGTTGTGCCTACCATAATGAGCAGGGTCACCCAACTCAGGGTTGCAGAGCCCTTAAAGCACACTTAGAAGATCTGGTGAGGCAATGCCATTTAAGAGACCTTATGGATGAAGCCAGAACCAGGGAAGAGCAGGCACGATTGCCTCAAGCACCAGCAGCCCCGCCCCCCCCAGCGCAGCAACCACAGGCAGGTGGACCTCGGGTGGTTAACGTGATCCACTCAAAGGTGAATGAAAACGACATACGGGGGGAGACACAGAGGGTAAAACACCTGCAGCACGTCAACCAGGTCGGACTGAAAAGACCTCAGCCTGAAGATTGCCAAGGACCGATGATAACCTTCACGGAGGCCGACCTTGACATGGTTCAGCACCCGCACAATGATGCCCTGGTAGTATCCCTCCAGGTTGGGGAGTGCCAGGTGAAACGCATCCTGATTGATCAAGGCAGCTCCTGTGACATCATGTATGTCAGATGTTACAAGGAGTTAGGCCTTCACCCTGATGACATGAAGCAGTCAAACGGCCCGATGGTCGGCTTCAATGGAACGCCGACATGGCCTTTAGACGCAACAAGCTTGGAGGTACAAGCTGGCACGAAAAAGATCAAGACAGAATTCATTGTGATCGACACGCCCTCGCCTTACAACATCATCTTGGGGAGGCCGTGGTTGCATGCAATGGGGGCAGTCCCCTCGACATTGCATCAACTGCTACGGTTCCCAACAGAACATGGGATTGAGGAAGTCAGAGGTGATCAGTTGCAGGCGAAAAATTGCTCCATGGCAGCAATGAAGTTAACCTGCAGCATTCGGGAACCAGAGAAGGCAGAAGTTGAAGAAGAGGACATGAAGGTCCTAGATGATGTCGGCAAGGAGCCGACCGAGAAAAGTGAAGAAGCATTGAAGAAAATCTTCGTCCAAGAGGGCGATGAGGAACGTTTCTTTCTTCTCGGCACAGGATTAGCCGAAGAAGAAGAAAGGGAGTTGGAAGCCTTTCTAAGGAAAAATATTGAGGTGTTCGCCTGGACACCATATGAAATGCCTGGCATTGACCCCAAGGTCACATGTCACAAACTTAACGTTGACAGGTCGGCCAAACCTGTGATACAACGAGCCAAAAGACCGACGTTGATGCACGTCGAAGCAGTGGAAGAGGAAGTAGCCAGACTTCTAGAGGCCAGGGCCATCAGGGAAGCCAATTATCCGACATGGTTATCAAACACCGTGGTGGTAAAGAAGAAGAATGGCAAGTGGAGGGTCTGCGTAGATTTTACAAATTTGAACAAAGCTTGTCCCAAGGACAGCTTCCCACTGCCAAAGATCGACCAGTTGGTAGACGCCACATCTGGACATGGAAGGATGAGCTTCTTGGACGCATATAGGGGGTATCACCAGATAGCCATGTACCCCTCGGATGAGGAGAAGACAGCGTTTATCACTCCCAAAGGTCTGTATTGTTACAGAGTCATGCCTTTTGGGTTGAAGAACGCAGGAGCAACTTACCAAAGGCTGGTGACCAAGATGTTCAAACACTTGATTGGCCGAACTGTAGAAGTCTACATTGATGATATGGTCGTGAAGACCAAGGAACCAAAGGATCATCTTGCTGACCTAGAAGAGGTCTTAGACATACTCAAAACATATCGGCTCCGACTAAACGCTTCGAAATGCGCGTTTGGAGTCGGATCCGGTAAGTTCTTGGGATACCTGGTGACTAGAAGGGGCATTGAAGCCAGCCCAGATCAGATCAAGGCCATTCTGGAATTACAGAGTCCGACATCGGCTAAACAGTTCAGATGCTTCTTTGGAAGGGCCGCTGACCCTAAACAGTTCATAAGCGAGTTCGGACAAATGTAAACCTTTTTTCAATCTGGTGAAAAAGGCCACGGATTTTCTATGGACGAGAGGAATGTGAGGCGCTTTGGCCGACCAAAGTACCTTACCTCGGCCATCCTCTCAACACCTCAACCCGGGAGGAACTGTTTTTGTACTTAGCGGTTTGAGCACGCGATGGCTTTGTGATAATCCGAGAAGAGAAGGGAGAAGCGAAGGCTGTTTACTACGTAAGTTAAACCTTGGCCGACGCAGAAACAAGGTATCTACCATTTGGAGAAATTGATCTTGGCCTTGGTAATGGCCTCAAAGAAGCTAAACCATTATTTTCGGGCTCACAAGATAGTGGTTACGGATTTAACACCCACTCAAATCCTTCTCGCAACAGGAGACTTAAGCGGAAGAATAGCAAGATGGGCGTAGTGTTGGGCCAATATGACTGGAGTTCAGCCGAAACGGCGATAAAGGGCCAAGTCTGGCCGACTTCGTGGCGAATTCTCACCAGAGTACATCGAACATCGGGCTCGTGGCCGAGATGAACGATGTCCAAACAAGGAAGGAGAAGCCCAGCCAAAGGCTAAGGAACCAAGGAAGGAAAAACTCAGACCCTGCAGCATCTACATCGGCGACTCCTTTCAACTTTTTGTTGATGGGAGCTCAAACCGGCAGGGGGCAGAGGCAGGAGTAGTGTTAATTTCCCCCGATGGGGAGATATTGGAGCAGTCCATTCGACTGGGGTTCAAAGCCTCGAACAATGAGGCGGAATATGAAGCATTGATTCTTTGGTGAAGGTAGCGATGCAATGAGAGATGAGGTAATCGTTTTTTGTGACTCACAACTCATAGTAAACCAAACTACAGGAGAGTTTGCTGCCCGAGATGAAAGGATGTCGGAGTACGCAAAAGAAGTCATCAGGCTCGCAGACATGTTTCAAAACTGCCGACTTCTTCAGGTTAGCCGAGACGATAACAACCACGCCGACGCGTTGGCCAATCTAGCGAGTTCAATGCAAACCGGAAAGACGAGGACAATAATGATCAATTACCTACCAAGCCCGAGCATAGAACCACCGAACACAATGCAAGAGGCATTATGTGTGGACATGGGACCATGCTGGATGGATGCAATTATTGCATTCCTAAAAGAGGGAAAGCTGCCAGAAGATCGAAAGGAAGCACACAAAGTCAGATTGAAGTCGGCAAGATTGCCTGACAATGAAGGACATCTCTCTGAAGATCCTTGATGGACCTCTTTTAAGGTGTGTACACCCTCTCGGTCGAAGACTTTTATATGAAATTCATGAAGGAGTTTGTGGAAGCCACGCAGGCGGATCGTTAGCTCAGGGCCATTACCGGGGGTATTGGTGGCCCTATATGCAGAAAAGATCTGAAGCTTATGTGAAGAAGTGCGAACAATGCGAGAGGTTTGCAGATTGATACATCGGCCATTCTTGACTGAACCTGTTCCCCCTTGGCCATTTGCCCGATGGGGCATGGATCTCGTTGGACAATTGCCCCAAGCAATGGGCGTGGAAGTACCTACTGGTAGCAACAGACTACTTCACAAAATGGATAGAAGCAGAGCCCCTTGCCAAAATCCGAGATGTGGATGTGAAGAACTTCATCTGGAAAAACATCATCACCAGATTCGGGATTCCAAGAGCAATCGTTGCCGACAACGGAACACAGTTTGACAGCAAACTTATCAAGAATTTTTGCGCAAAGTTCAAGATAAATAATTACTTTTCAACACCAAGCTTTCCCCAAAGTAATGGGCAAGCCGAAGCATCAAACAAAGTCATTCTGGATGGAATAAAGAAAAGGCTACAGGCAGCAAAGGGAAAGTGGGTAGACGAATTGCCCAACGTGCTCTGGGCATATCGCACTACGCCGAGAAGATCAACAGGGGAATCCCCCTTTGCCATGGCTTATGGCACAGAAGCAGTCATTCCATTGGAGATCGGCATCCCAGGATCGTAACACGTGAGCCGAGAACGGGTCTAATGATGTGCTCTAGCCCGAGATCCGACCTACTAGAAGAAAGAAGAGAAAGTCGCAATCCAAATTAAAGATACCAAAGAACAAATTTACCAAAGCTTACAACAAGAAGGTCAATCCAAGGATTTTCAAGTCAACGACCTAGTCTTGAGGAAAGTCGCAAGAATAAGAAGGATCCCAGAGAGGGCAAGCTCGGCCCAAAGCGAAGGCCCCTGAGAATCACTTGATTGTTAGGAAATGGGGCATATCGGCTCAAAGATAATGAGGGCAAAGCATTGCCTAGACCATGGTACACTTGTAATTTAAAGTTTTTCTATCATTAGATGTTCTTTGATTTTTTGCTGATCTGATCAATAAAATCTTAGCAGAATTTTTCCGAACTTATACAACTTTGCATAATGTTGCTTCTTGAATAATGAGAACCCAAGAAGAACTTAGGTTCACATTGGGGGCAGAGAGAAGACATTAGTAATGCTTAGCCAAAGTTAAGCTGAGATAAATTCCTTATCTTTACTTGTTGAAATTTGTAGCAATTTACAAGTTAAAGTTAAACCGAGATAAATTCCTTATCTTTACTTGTTGAAATTTGTAGCAATTTACAAGTTAAAGTTAAGCCGAGATAAATTCCTTATCTTTACTTGTTGAAATTTGTAGCAATTTACAAGTTAAAGTTAAGCCGAGATGAATTCCTTATCTTTACTTGTTGAAATTTGTAGCAATTTACAAGTCAAAGTTAAGCCGAGATAAATTCCTTATCTTTACTTGTTGAAATTTGTAGCAATTTACAAGTTAAAGTTAAGCCGAGATAAATTCCTTATCTTTACTTGTTGAAATTTGTAGCAATTTACAAGTTAAAGTTAAGCTGAGATGAATTCCTTATCTTTACTTGTTGAAATTTGTAGCAATTTACAAATTAAAGATAAGTCGATATGATTGTTTATCTTCACTTGTTGAAATTTGTAGCAATTTATAAGATGAAGATTAATTGAGTTTATATGCTTTATACTTGTTGAAGTTTATGGCAAGTTTACAGGTGAAGTCCTAGCCGAGGTAAATCTTCAGGTAAACATACCCGAGTTATGTAACCCCGAGGAGATTATGCAGGGGAAGAATTATGCAAAATATCCTAAGTATAAAGCCATACAGAAGCAATGAAGAATTAAAAACTGAGGCAACCAGAGAAAAGCAGTTGCATTTATAAATAAAGAAGGCATAGTGACCTAGCAAAAATCAATTGTTCACAAGTTTCAAAGAAAGACACATCGGCCACAAAAGATAGCTAACATTGTTTAAAGAACAAAACAAAGTACAAAAAGCATCAGGGCTGTCCTTCTTCAACTTGAACAGCTGATTGGGATGGAACCTCGGAGGGCTCTGGAAGAACCACCTCGGCATCCTTTTGCTCCGCAACCTCTGATCCTTTCTCGCGACCTCTGTTTTTTACGACCTCGGCCTCCTTATCACCGCGATCTCGGCGTCTATTTCGCCAAGGTCTTCCACGCTTTGCTCACCACCGAAGGTCGATGAAAGGTGGGGCCGGCCTTTGGGCACCTTCTCAACCTCCTCATCCTCCTCTTGGGTTAAATCCATTACTTGATCGCCCTGAGGAGGTGACTTGGTTTCAATGGCTTCCTTGGATTTCCTGACCAATGGTTCATCTTCATCTTCACCTTCATCTTCAACCTCGGCTTCAGAGTCAGCTTCTTCTTCAACTTGACTTGGAGGTGAAGGAAGAGCAAAGGGAAGAAGAATGGCTTTGGTTTTGCGCCAGGGCGAGTCGGCAGGAAGATCAAGCTGTTTGGCCAAAGCATTCCAACCTAGGGAAAATCCCCTATTGCATGCTTGCTTGACCTGAAGCTTATAATCTTCGCCACATCGGCCATGCCTTAGGCGCCCTTGTTATCGTGACCTTATTTCGGCATCTTTGTAACCGATTACTTCTGCGGCTCTTTCTCGGCCGCTTTTTCTTCGGCCTCTCTCTGCTGAGCTAGAGCAACGGTTTTAACAGCTTCGGCAGCCTCAGCCTTTTCATCGGCTATCTGTTTAGCCTTAGTTGCCTCATCGGCCTGATCCTCCAGTTTTTTCATCTTATTTTGGAGACTCCTGTTTTGTTTCTGGAGGGCAGCAAACTCCTTCTTCAGCTCGGCTAACTCCTCCCCTATTTCAAAGGCTTGCACGGAAAAGGTGTGGGCGTGTTGGATGGCCTGAGAGAATACAAGGCAAAAATGATTACAAAAAATTTCAAGATTTTACAAGTATGGAAGACGGGTTCTCAAAATTCTAAAGACTTACTTGGACGGAGCGCTGCAGCATAAGGGCATAGTTCTCATAACCACTCATCTTGGCATTACGCTCAAGATCGCCCTCAAGGAGAATTGCAGTCTTGGCCACGCCGACGCGACGTTAGCACGGCACTTTCGCTGGCATAGATTGGCTCGTTTTCAAGTGTAATTTTGGGTTCCTAGGGAACTTTGGGAACCCTGGATCCCGAGGTCGAAGGTTTCTGTTTCTTCGATGGAGCGACTCGATGGTCGAGCCTCACCGACCTTTTTCGCAGTCTTGAAGTGGTCTTCTGGCTCTGGGTTAACTTGGAGATGGGCACAGCATCTTCATCCTCGACTTCAGCAGCCTTGGCCTTTGGCTGGGCCTTCTTGGTTCTCTTTGGTTTAGGCGGAGGCACTGATTGGGATGGTGCATCATCCGCGTCGGCTGGAAGGTCGACGAGGAGATCCAGCACAACTTTCTTCGGGCACTCCATTTCGGCTGTTTTGACAAGACGTCGGCGACGCTTTCTTTCTTGAACTGGAACCAAGAATGGTGCCGATGTGGAAGGAAGATCGGCTGGATCAAGTGTGGGCTCTTGATCGGTTTCCGATGTGGATGCGGTTTGAGTCGTGGCAGTTGGTGGAGAGGCGCTCTTCTTCTTCTTCTTTGGAGCGTCGGCCAAGGTAGACTTGTATGTTGGGATAAAGTTCAGCAGGAGCGGAGCTTTGCGTTTATGGATTGGCAGGTCCAAGAGCTTCTTCAATCCTTTCCCAGGGTAATAGGACTGGTGAAAGTCCTTGGGAGGCTTGCGAACGTCTGCAAAATGAAACACAACATCAGAAACAAATTTGTTGGAAAAATTGTGGAAAGCAACAGTTAAGCAGTTAACACAAGGATCTTACCCTTGCCCTCCTTGACCGTTCGAGGAAGAGAGAAGAGATGAACTCCTTCATCTGGGCCAAATTCCCAATTCCCAGAAGCGATGAGATAATCATCTCGAGCCCCTTTGTTGGAGTCTGGAAGGTCGGCTACAATCTTAAACTCTGTGGACCTCGGCTCAAGGTAATAGACATAACCTTTTTCCTTAAGGTTTAGGGCACACATGGTGTAGCAGTATTGGATGTCGGCAAGAGTGATCCTAACACTCTCCTGCCGAGCTAAGGCTATTATACCATTAAGCGTTCTATAGGCATTAATGGTGAGTTGAATGGGGTTGAGGGTGTAGTAGTGGAGGACTTCGCGGAAGAGGGGATCTAGGGGGAATCGAAGTCCACATTGGACAAAGGCTACAACAGGAAAGGGCATGTTATCATTCTCAGGCATAATGGAGTCGTTCTCCCCAGCTAGCCTGAGGTGAACATCGGCAGGGATGGAGAATTCTTGCCTAAAATACTCTAGTTTGGTTGGGGAGTTAACCCTATCTCTCCGCACACCCATGATTTTGATGTACGAGTATTTAGCTACAGAGACAGGATATTCCTAAAGGGCTCTAGGGACCTCGGCTTGAGCCTAAAATGTATATTGGTGAAGTTGGTTTCAGTTTTTCCTAAGGATTGATGGTTCTATAAGCAAATCCCAAACCTAAACCTACAAAGAACAAGTATAGAAGGCAGAAATCTGGAAAGCAGAAAAGTAAAAACAAAGTCTCAGATTCAAAAATAGAAAAGATGGAAGACCAAGAACAAGAGGTGCAACAGTGCGAGTGTTCATAACATGTGCAAAAAACCAGAAAATAGTGCACGCAGGTGAACGATTCACAAATCAAATAGAGAGCAGAACAACAATGGCAGGAAATTTCAGGGATAAATCGAGAACTGAAGGAGAAGAGCCAGTTGCTTACCAGAAAAGATGGAGGCCGGGGTGGGCTCCGCCGAGATCGAGCAACGAGGCAATAATGGCGAGAGCTTCAGAAATGGCAGATGGAGGCGATTCGCGAGCTTAACGCGAGGGGCAATGGCAGACCCGAAGCAGAGAAAGAACTCTTTAGAGAGAGAGAAAGCAGGAAAAACTCGAATGCAAAAGTGAAGAGGAGAAGAGAGAGACAAACGTTTTTGTCAAAAGTGAAGCGGCGGCAAAATAAGGCAATAATTGTGCCTAGGGTAACGCACGCGTCAGACGGCGCAAGCAGAGGAAAGACGGCTTATGGGCGCGTCACCAGCACGGACCAATGAGGGTAAAACGCGTTAGTGTAACGGTTGAAAAATGATGCATGACAGCTCATGCGCAAAGGAGTGATGATCTGAATTCTTATTCTTTAAGAAGACATGTCAGCCAGAAATATATGATCTCGGCTAGAAAGTTCTTGAGCCGACATATGAGACAAAGTTCGAATATAAGTTCCATCACCTCAGAATACCGAGGTAATAGAACCTAGGGGGTAGTTGTGGGGATGTATTTTCTGAGTACTAACACGTGGCCGAGGTGACACCGAAGTGTCAGCCGAGGTGTCACGTGACATGACAGTACGCCGAGGTGATCTCGAGGTTGCCGAGGTTATCTCCGAAGATATCGGAATCCGAGATATGCGGATAGGGGACAAGAGTCCTAGAATGAAGAGGGAACTCAAACCTGGATGTGGACAAGAGTCCTAGATTGGGAGAAGACTTCAGTTTGGGTAAAGATGGAACTCTTAGAGAGTTTATTCCCACTGAGAGTCCCAGATTAGTAGTAATCCTGAGTCCATAGAAGTTAGGCTTCTATTGGGACTAAGTTTATGTTGGCTATAAAAGAGAAGCACCCCCATGGGTCTAAGGTATGTTTTTTATACTCAAGCTTGTGAGTTGAATACTTGATTATTTTTTAGAGATATACTGACTTGATCGTCGTAGTGCCCCCGAGTGGAAGAACCACCATCGGAAACTTCTCTTTCTGTACAGGACAGCAGGGTGCCATCTATTCTGCCTGTGTTCTACCGCTGAATCACTAAGGAGGGCAGTGTGGTCGGAAAATTACTCACACAATATATTTCAGTGGGAGTGGGTAAAAAGAAATTGAAAACCCAACAAAATTATGCAGCTATCACAACAATAATCCACTGAATTTTGCTCCAATAACCAAACCCAATATTCATAAAACATAAATATAAATAAAAATTACACAAACATGAAGAAAAACACTAATCTTGACATACAAAACCACCCCCAATCTGAAATTCAACTATTGCAAATTCACAAATCGAATGACAAATAAGAGAACATGCAGTGATTCAATGAGAAATTCAACAAATCTTCGAGGGTTCAAATCAAATTGAATGGTGATTATGATTTGATAGATCTGGTAATTGTCCAAGTTGAATCTCTGAATACTTTGATTCCAAAAACAGTAAAAAGGATTTGTGTATATACGTATATATAAACAGTACGGAAGATTGAGATGTGGATACAAAAAGCAAACCTTATATATATACAGAAAACAAAAAAGCTTAGATGAGTTTGAGATTGTGCAAATTGCATTCACATCCCCAATGAGGTTTGAAATCAAAAATAATAACTTACTTAACAACAAAAAAAAAATTACCAGCAGATGCTCCGCAGAATCTGAAGATCAAAGATCTGAAGATGAGAGAGAACTAGGGCAGACTGTAAAGAAATGAGAGCTTCTTTTTGCCTCTCCTTCTTGCTGATGTTGCTTCCAAGGATGAGTAGGGCAGACTTCAGATTGCAAATCTGAAGAAAATGAGAGCTTCTCTTTGCCTCTCCTTCCTCCTACTGCTGCTTCTTCAAGGATGAACTAGGGCAACGATGGGTAAATAAGTAATCACTCTCCTAATACTGACGGACTAAATTTTCAATACCAAGTGTTAGGGTAGACTATGAATCCTATTAGCAAGGCCCATCTTTAAGCCTCTGGCTTATCAATCCATTCTCTAGCCCTACAAACAAACAAAACATTAAGTGGGCCCCACCTCTATCTTAATCCCCTCCCTTCTTCTACACTCCAAAACAAACGGGGCCCAAGTGTAAAATAGACCACACTTGAATGAATTTCGACCACATAATTCACTTTTTGTACAATTTTTTGTGTTTTAACACACTCTCTCTCTCTCTCTCAATATATATTGGTTTATTATTGAGAAAAAAATTATTGAGTAGAGGTAGAATATCTCAAAATGCCCTGAGAGATGCTCTGTAGCAAGGAACTTCCATGTGAAATTCGTTTCTCGTAACCCTTAGGTGTAATGGGGGCCTTCTTTGGGACCCTTCTCGGTTCACTTTTGCCTTCATCATTTTATTGCTTTGGAATACTTTTCATTTGGACGGTGATTTTTTTATTGCTTTTATTTGACATAAAATAAAAAAATTAAACAACAAATTTATTATTTTAGAATGATCGAGAGACGGAAAAAAAAACTAGAGTTAAAATCAACCTTACCTCTTTTTTAGGTGCATCGGAAATAAAAATCAACCTTATCATTGCACTAAAAACTTGCTATCTACACTCTAAATCAAGGATTCTCTTGCAATGATTATATTGTGATAATCTAGCATCCTATGTTTGTAACAAAAACTTTTATTGTATGTGATTTTAAAATTATTTTATTTTAATTTAAAAAAATTTATTAAATTATATATTATATATGTGTCCAGCATTACAGGAAAATTGAACTGTTTCTTCCTCTGCCCACTTGTGGGTGGCCCTGTGAATCCGACAAAGACAAGGGATATGCAATGCATTTTTGGATCTTGCAGTAGCATTATTTTTGTTTGTCAGATCCACATTGAATAATGTTTACCACCACTTCTGCAGCAGCTTTATGTGGTCCTCAAATACTGTGGCAGAGCCAATTCATAATTTTAAACAGTTTATATGTAAACTAAAAAATTCACTTTCTTAATCTACCAATAGAAAGAAAAAAAAATGAATCACCTTCTTACCTTAAATTATTACATTTATGTCATTTTTTATTTATTGAGGAACAATTATGTCACTTTACACTCTTTATAACTATCGATTTGAATAATTGTACCTTTAAATTATTAATATTAGTTCATTTTACTTAAGTTGTCGATGGTGTCATATTTTTGACAAAATATGACACTTGTTAGTACACAAAAATATTTGTGCGCATGAGTTGTATATTTCTATTATATCCCGAAATAGTTGTTTGCTACATTTAGGTCTTGTTTGGGAAGACTAAATAAGTATACTTTTTGTCTTTTTTGACTAAAAAATTGAGGTTGAAAATATGGATGTTTGGGTTAACTTTTTGACTTTTTATGAAAAAATGTGTAATAAAAAATTGTAAAAATTGGTTTTTAGAGGAAAATTTGAATTGGGAGTTGTGCAGCCGTAATTGTTGACTTTTGGTGAATAGTGTTAACTTTTTAACTTTTTGAGTAACTTTTTGACTTTTTGACTTTTTTCAAAGATCCCAAACAAGGTCTTAGTTGTTTTATTATGTTTTATTGAATTTTTTCAAAATAATTTGTTGTGTTTTGTTACATGGTATATATTTATTTATCTACCTCGTTACTGTGGAGCAAAATGAATCAATACCCTCGTGTTTGTACTGACAGATGTGATATTTTGTCAAAAATATTTGTGCATGTGATTTGCCTTTTTTTTTTTTTTTGTTTTAATCAGCAAAATATAAATTTTATTAATGAATCAAAAGAGTATTATATCAATAAAGAAAGCGATGAGTGCAAAAAGTATTAAAACGAAACAAGTCAATTGTAACTAGGTTGGCATCGATAAGTCAACCCTATCATCTGTTAGAACACCCTCATAAGTTGATGAGTAACCAACCAAAAAAAAAAAAAAAAATTACTAGCACACCCGACAAAAAAAAAAAAAAAACAAACACAAAGGCCAATACAGCAGAACACACAGCCAAGCATACACTAAACTCCTATGCTAACAGAGGACATACAACACAAAACCACCACAGCAACCATTCCTCAAGAGAGCTTGACAGCATAACACAAGGTAGCAACTAACATTCAGCATCAGGACATTCAACCATTCCCCTGTAGTATCAGTTGCCAAAAACTCTTCTTCTTCACCCCTCCCCCAGCCCACCAATGCAGCAGTTCTTCAGACTGACCCAATACTGCTGCAGCTGCTACTCACCAGATCCTTGCAGATCATCTACCAAGTCCATGACAGAATACTACTGCTGTTCTTCCTCCCTTAGCACACAAAAAAGTCCATGACACCCCAAAAAACAGAACAATATGTAAGCACAACAGCAGTGAGCAATCAAAAGCACGAGAATCCAACCACAAACCAAACAGCAGAACAACATGAGACCTGTGCAAGCCTCTGCTACCATGAACTCCATTCAGACCAACAACCAATTCAAAACAACAACCAACCAGACAAAAAGAAGAAAGCTAGTTGGTGAGACCAAACACAGACCATCAGTGACAGTTGAATCTGAAGGCAAGCTCTTGATGTAGTCCTGCAAGAGAGAGCTGTACTGACCTTTACGCTTGCTGAATGGCCGCCTTTTGTTACATTCCAATGGTTTTTTATGGTGTTTTCAGTCCTCCCTGGCATTTCCCTTGCAATGGCTGCCCATTTGTTACCTATTTGTCTATGGACCTCAATTAGCTTCATCTCCTCTTCCTCACTCCATAAATCTTTCAAGATACCAAAATCAACAACCCAACATATATAGCCACCTCTCCAAGTTTCAAGCAACAGAATAGGCAAAAACCACCCAGCAATAGCAGAAACATCATAATGAACAATGATGTACTATTCCTCTGCTTCACCTCTGTCGTCACTAGCTTGAAGCAACCATCAAACATCAGACCACCATGATTCCCAACTCCAACAGACCTCCAAGTCCTTGAAGATTAGTCAAACATATTCAACATTAAAGCTCTATCACCATTATCAACAAAGGGAGAGGCCAAGAGAGGCATGAAAGCCAGAGAAACAGTTGGTGAGGCACCAACTGGACACACCCAAAAGCAAGACAGAACCACAACAAGCAACATCCTACCTTTATTGTTTGTCTAGAGACACTAGTTTGTTATAATTGATTGTCTATTATATTTTATTGATTATTCTCAAAATAATTAGTTGTGTTTTATTACATAATATTTGAATATTTGTCTCCTTAATTATACGTCTCATAGACAAAGTAAATTAGTACGCTCAATTAATCATGTGTGTGCAAGCAAGGTTGATATGCTGTAAAAAAAAAATATTAACCTGTTATTGCGATAAAATGAACAAATGTCAGTAATTTAAGTGAATAATTATTTAAATTAGTAGTTCAATAAACAACACAAATACTATATTTTGAGTGAACAAAATGATTTTTGCATGCAGAAACAATATGACAATGTTGGTTCCACAAACTGAATGCCTTGCATGATTAGCACAAACAAATTGTTGCATGCATGCCCATTAGCTACTAGCAAAGTCCAAACATTACAATGACCAGACAACCACATGAACATTCCAACTATTCATACAACTGATTCACAGAAATACTTGACTCACAATGAAGCATATTAACCAGTATACAAACTGGTCTTTTATTTAACCTACAATGCAACCATCTTAACAAAGCTAGCCTCTCAGTTGGAACTGGTTGGTGGAGGCTTCTTAGGAGGACTCTTTCCGGTGGGTGGCTTGGTTGCATCTTCAAACTCCTCCTCCACTGCAGCTGTTGGTGGCTTGTGCTTCGGCGGTGGCTTTTCTCCCTTGGGAGGTTTCTTACCATCTTCTACTACTTCAACATTTTCAGGGGTTGGTGGCTTCTTCTTTGGTGGTGGTGTTGGTTTCTTACCATCTTCTACTTCAATATATTCAGGGCTTGGTGGTTTCTTTTTTGGTGGTGGTATTGGTTTCTTACCATCTTCTACTTCAATATATTCAGGGGTTGGTGGCTTCTTCTTTGGTGGTGGTGTTGGTTTCTTACCATCTTCTACTTCAATATATTCAGGGGTTGGTGGTTTCTTCTTTGGTGGTGGTGTTGGTTTTTTACCGTCTTCTATTTCAACATCTTGAGGGGTTGGTGGTTTGTGTTTTGGAGGTGGCTTTGCTCCCATGGGAGGTTTCTTACCATCTTCTACGGTTGATGGTGGCTTGTGCTCCGACGGTGGTTTGTGGTGGTCGGCGAAGGAGGAAGTGGTGAGAACCACCACTGCAAGGAACAACACTAGCAGGTGTTTGGTAGACATGTTTGGGCTACTTATCTGATGATGGTGGTGCAAAACTAGTGGAAATAGGTGGCCTTTTATAATGAGTTTGAGCCATTATTGGCTCAACACGTTTAATGTATTGTGAATTTTACTAATTTGTATGGATTCGAACCCTACTATTTTCACTTCAATAATTTCTGTTGTAGTCAGTTTATGTTTCAAGTCCCATCGAAATAAAGTGATTTTAAGTTGTGAGATTTTTATTTATTTATTTATTTTCTAACTATGTAGTATTTTAATATTATTTTGTTTTAATTTTAAACTTGAGATTATGGGTTGTTTTAAAAATTGATTATTTTAGTTTATTTTTTAATTTTTTATAAAAAAATGTATAAAAATATAAAGAGAATAATTAACTTTTTTGTAATAACTTGTTGAGTTTTAAACTATTTTAACATATTACCAAAAAAAAAGTTATATGTATTTGCTGACGTAAAAGCGCAATAAATTTTGCGTTAGGATCCTCTAGAGTGATCCTCTACAGTGATCTCCTACAGTAAAGCAGAGGAGTCCGACACGTGTCCCACTCACAAAACGAAGGGTTGAGATTTAAACTCACCAAAACGACGTCGTTTTGGTAAGTAAATTGAAGAAAAAAAAATTCAAAAATTCAAAATTCGAAATTCTGAGTTTCACTTTTCACTCAGTTCCTGGGGAGAATTAGAGACAGAGAAGGGACCAGAGCTTAGCTGCAACATCTCCATCTTTGGCGACTGGAGAAAAGAAGCAATATTGGTGGCTTAGCAATAGAAAGATATTTCAAACACCTTGATGATGATAATGATGATGATGATGAGATCGTTACATTTCGTTTCGTGATTTGCATTCAATCCCTAACATTTATGCATTTTTGTACAGATTATAGATAAATATATCAAAGATGCGAGAATCCTGAGCATCCATAGCAGAGGTTTTGGTGAGTTGATGGCGGATGTTAATGTGATACGAGGAGGTGGCAGTTATGGATGAAATGGGATTTGGAGGAACTAATATTTTTTGGGTGGGAGAGAATAAAATGGTGATTGTCCAACAGTTGCGGTTGGCGTTGATGCCAATTTGGGGCATCCTTTGTTTTTTGGTAGAGAGAGAATAAAAAAGAGAGATGAAAGATAAGAGGAAGAGAATGGAGAGGGGCTATTGTTTTCATCATCATCATCATCAAGACCTAACTAAACAAATCTATCTCTTTCAAGCATATGGATGGTTTGTTTGTATAGAAGCTAAATCAAGAGATTGAATCGATTTAAAAGAAATCGAAACACCCAAAATCAAAGCTCTGGTCCCTCTTCTCTCTCTCTCTCCCTCTCTCTCTCTCTCTCTCTAATTCTCCCCAGGAACTAAGTAAAAAAGATAGAGATGTTGCTGTCAAGAATTTTTTTTTTTTTTTTTTTTTTTTGGTTCAATTTACTCACCAAAATGACGTCGTTTTGGTGAGTTTAAATCTCAACCCTTAGAGGCTGAGTGGGACACGTGTCGAATTCCTCTCCTTCAGTGTAGGAGATCACTCCAGGAAAAGACTCTAGAGGATCCTAACACAAATTGTGTACAAAAACTTTTAAGTCTTCTTTGATCGTTTGAATTGGATATTAGAGAGTGAATATGACATAATACTTAGGAATATAATATGCTCTAGATTTGACATGGATTATATATATATATATATATAAATATTATATATAATCAGATCTATTACCTCTTTTTCTTATTTTAAAATGTAAGTAAATTAATCCTGTATGCATTTATGAAGGTAGGCTCACGTGTATCCAATAGGTTCCATGATAATTAATGACATTTTTCATTAAATACTATTAAAAAAAGGGAAATTTATTGATAAATCCCATTTAGAGATGTTTTATCCCAATAAGTCCACAAAGAAAAATTATATCCCAATGAGTCTCATATAGTTTTCTTCTTATTCCATAAAGTCTAGTTTTTAAATTTGATATTTATACGTGGACTATTATGCCCTTATATATATACACTGTGTTAATACGTAACACACGTTCCTGTGATTTCGGTATTCAGTTTTGGCAGTTTCTATATTTCTAATTCAAATCATTACGTTTCTACCTTGCCGTCGTCTATCGCTCGAGGGCGTTGATGTCCTAGGGTTTGATTGTTCTTTGTTCTAGTCCGGTATGGCGATTTTCAAGTGAAGAGGACGAAGTTGAAGGTGTTGATTCTGTCATTTTTCGAGTATAAGCGCCTCAAGCGCTTGTTTTTGAGTTTTGGACGGCTGTAGGATTGGATGATTAAGGTTAGTATCATTGTAGTTATGAATAGATGTTCACTTTTTGTTTTGATTTGTAGGATGGATCAGATCCTTTGTTCTTGGATTGATATGGATTGGATGCTCTGTTTTTTCAATTACATCCATCATACGTGGTCATTGGAGGGGAGGTCATTCAGATATATGTTGAATGTTATAATATTCCTTTTACTTTGATGTATGTATAATGAGGCCCTGTGTGAGTGATGTAATTCAGAGTATATTGAACAATGTGAATGTTTACATCATGTTAGTATTACGTGAAGCATGTGGATGTTTGCATTTTACTTTGATGTTTGTTTAATGAGGCTCTGTCTGAGTGATATAATTGTGAGTATATAGATCAATGTGAATGTTTACATCGTTGTCATGTGGAGGGGAGGTCATCAGATTAGTGATGAATGTGGATCCTCTATAATTCACAGTATGTGGAACAATATGAATGTTTACATCGTGTTAGTATTACGTGAAGGATGTCGATATTTGCATTTTACTTTAAGTTTTGTTAATAAGGCTCTATGTGAGTGATATAATTGAGAGTACATGGATCAATGTGAATGTTTACATCGTGGTCCTTTAGAGGGGAGGTCATGAGATTAGTGATGAATGTCGATCTTCTATAATTCAGAGTATGTGTCAATGTAAATGTTTACATCGTGTTCATATCATGTGAAGAATATGGATGTTTTCACTTTTACTTTGATGTTTGCTTAATGAGGCTTTTGTGTGGGTGTGAATATTCACATCTTGTTTAATGATGGTTGTTGAATTTAACACTTGAACTGTACTTGTATGCTGCTAATTTTCGCGCAATGTGAATATTCATATCGGTTTGGATTATTGTTAATTGTTGTATTGTTTTCTTTTTACAGGAGATGGATAGCTTCATGATGTTAGTGTGTACATATGGTTGCAGTACCACTATAATAAATGCTGCCCGCGCATTGTGTTATTCGCGTTTGGTGGACTGTTTATGTGAAAAATAGGGGGAGTTGTCTGTTGGTTCTATTTCATTATTTTGTAAATTACCTGGGATTAATAGGTGTGATTTGGAGAATGAGGAAGAATTTCAAAACATGTTACTGCTTGCTAAATCAATGGGGGTACAACATGTAGAAGTTGTGGTTGAGTTGAAAAGTGATATTGGTCAGTCAAGTAGTTTGGGATTGGTGCGTGTGGGGGTTGAGGAAGAAGTTGATGCACTACGGAGATTTTGCCACCATAAGGAGAAGGTGTTGTTGTCAGCCCCTTGGGCAAATGGTATTACGCATGTGGGACAACGGTTTATTGGAGGTGCACAAGAATTTCGTGACGTTTTGTGTAAGTATGCCATCCAATGTGGGTTTCAGTTTACATACGTGAAGAACGAGACAACAAGAGTTATCACTGTAGCGTCTCTTGAGGAGAGGGTCGCTTGTGGGCTATACATTGTAGAGCACAACGAGCAAATGATTTTTTCTACATCAAGAGTTTTAGTGACGTGCATACTTGTGGTACGGATGTCCGAACATCGAAGAATCCGCGAGTTAGTTCGGATTTGGTGTCGAGTACTATATCCGAAATTGTGAGGGACAAGCCGTTGACTCGGCCGTGTGATGTGGTGACTATTTTGAAGAGGGATTATGGGCTAGATGTTAGTTACCATGTCGTATGGTTGGGTGTGGAGAAAGCAAAGGTTGCTATTCATGGAGCGCACTCGTTATCATTTGACCAGCTGCAGTGGTATTCGGATGCTGTGATGCGGTACAATCCAGGGAGTTATGTCAATATTGACTATGATGCGAGTAGTCAACGGTTTTGTCGCTTCTTTATGTCATTCGCTGCGTGTATTTTTGGGTTCAATGCTTGTCGGCCTTTATTATTCCTGGATGGAATATTCCTCAAAGGAAAGTACAAAGGTCACTTACTAAGCAACGCAAAAAGACGGAAACAATGGTTAGTATTTTTTTTTAGCTGTCTATTCATGTCAATATTCACTGTGAGCAGCATTGTCTGGACAAAAGAGTGATTGGTAAATTATAAGTAATGTGAAGATTGACATTAGTATGCACTGATGTGAAGGTTTACATCTGTGTATGCTAATGACAGTCATGTGAACATTCACATTATTACACACTGATGTGAATATTCACATTAGTGTATACTAATGTCAGTTGATCCATTAATGAACAGTACTGTGAATGTTAACATTGTCAGTGACTCAACAATCAACAATGAATTATTAATGGTCGTTAATGTGAATGTTCACATCGTTGATGTTTACGAACTAGAATCCAAAAATAACAATAGTAAATAGGGCAATGTAGATATGAACATTCACATGACCTGTTTCGTTTATACTGTTTTCTATGCACTTTGGAATATTGTGAACAGTTGTGTATTGGTGTTGTGTTGTAGGTCTGTTTCCTGTTGCCTTTGCGATTGTTGATTCAGAGACCACGGCGAATTGGTCGTGGTTCTTGCATGAACTTGGGAAGGTTGTTGATGGTAAACGCCATATTACTTTTATTTCGGATCGTAATCTTGGTCTGTTACAAGCTATGCCAAAGGTGTTCCCATCGGCTCATCATGGTTATTGCTTACAACACTTGAAGAGCAATTTAAGAGACCGGATGAAAGGAATTGATAATGGATTCAGGGATCACCTAGTAAGTAGTTTGGGTGACTGTGCCTACGAGCCAACTGTGGTAGGGTTCCATGAAAAGCTTGCAAAATTAAAAGAGGAGGGTAAACAACGAGCTCATAATTTTTTCAAGGACTTGGCACCTGAGCATTGGGCAAATTCATACTTCAGGTAATAATAGTTTCCTAAGGTGTTTATCTTTGTGAATTTTAGAATGGTAGCGATGTGAATTTTCGATTTAGAATTGTGTTTCATGTTCAATGTAAATGATGTGAATGTTCACATCTGCTAATGATGACTGATGTGAATGTTCACATCTGTTAAGTTGGCAAATAGACGTGCAATGTATTACAGATTTGAATGTTGACACGTGTCATATTTTGTTGTTGTTGTTAACATTCACATATTGTCCATCGTTTAAGTTGACAACATAATAAGCATATGATGTGAACATTCACATTATTATAAACTGGTAGCAGATGTAAACAGTCACATTATTATACCCTGATGTGCATGTTCACATCAGTGTATTCTAATGTCAGTACTATGAATGTTTACATCTATTAACGTTAATGGTCAGACCTGTTAAATTCCATATTGTACAATGTTTGTGATATTGTGCAGGGGCATGCGTTATGGGGAGATGACATCCAATGCGGCGGAGTCATTTAATAACTGGATTAAAGAAGCACGTAATCTTCCTATCACTCAAATGGTGGACACAATTCGTACTTAGTTGATGCGGCAAATGTCTACAAGGCGTGACCAAGCAAACAGATGGAATGAGATTATTTGTCCGACATTTGAAACAAGGCTTATGGATTCATTCAATGACAGCAGGGCTTGGCAAGTTAGCAAAGCCAATGAGGATATGTTTGAAGTTCATTCGATACCATTTGTTACAGTTGATGTTTCGAGGCGTACATGTTCTTGCTTCAAATGGCAAATCAACGGATTCCCATATGACCATGCTGTTATTGCCATTCAGAAGAGCCGCTACAATCTCAATGATTGTGTGGAACATTACTTTCATGTAGAGACATATCGTGCAGCCTATTCGGGAGCCATATTCCCTATACCATCGGTGGAGAAGCCGCCTTTTGATCCCACGGACTTCACTATATACCCACCAACTGTGAAAAGACCACCGAAGGTCAAGAAAAATAGGATCCCATCAAGGGGTGAGAAAGCAAATAAGGTGCGGGAGATGTGATAAGTTGGGGAGCCATAATCGGAAGTCATGCACGGCGCCGATATAGGATGTACCTTTTTTTCATTTCAACATTGTATTTTACATTGGATTCTTATATTCATTTTTGAAATAAGATTGTATTGTGTTGGCAAACATTGGGTTGCAATAAGATTACGTTGTGTTGGCAAACATTATAATGCATTAGTATTTGATTTGTGTTTTATTTTCACTTTTTTAAGGTACCAATCTGACATTTATGTTGGTTATGTTTTGGATGAATGCATGATGTTAACATTAACACTGGTGTAATATAATCACATTATGTGAATGTTCACATTGTTGATCTTTCAAACATTTTTGTGTTGGGAATGTTCACATTGTTGTTACTGTTAACAGCATCGAAGTAGATGACATGAATGTTTACATCAATGTAAACATTCACATCATCAACTCATAAGATGTAAATATTCATAACATCGTTGTTGCCATTCACATAATCAGAAGTTATGATGTGAATATTCACATTTATGTAAACGAGTCATATTATGTCAAAACTCGCACATGGGTTGAACTTCTTTACCTTCATGTTATCAATGTTAACATGAATATAAGCTGTTAGCATAAGTTAGTATGAACATTCACATCAGTGTTGCAACTGTGAACATTCACATCTTTCAAACATTAGTGCATATGAATATCATAAGTGAATGTTCACATTTGGCAGACATTAGTGCAAAAATTATGCTCATCACAACACAGCATTACGAATGTCATAAGTGACTATATACATTCAGAGCAGTGTTGCAACTGTGAACATTCACATCTGTAAACATTAGTGCATATGAATGTCATAATTGAATGTTCACATATGGCAGACATAAATGACATTTACAACTGTTATGAGCAAGAACAGATGTGAATGTTCACATATGTGTAAGTGATCCGTAATTATGTCATGTAGACCAAGTGTACACTCCTGCACAAAGTATGTGTATTATAGAACACTCAGGTTCAAACATTCGCATGAATTACACTCATAACAACACAGCAGTATGGATATCGTAAGTGAATGTGAACATTCACATCTGTAAAACATAACAACACCAAAAGTAGTTCAAAATTCCCAGCTGGCTTTTTCCCATTAACAGATGTTGTATCAATGTTTTACAATCAGTTGTTGTGTCAAAATGTTAACGCATTCCATATTAACATTCATATCGAGTCTTGGTTAGTTTGTAGGTGGACACCCCCCACCTATAGGTTTTAATGAAGCTCTGATTTCTTATGATTCAAAAAACTATGCACTAACAAATCTCGTAGTCCACACCATTCTGAACTAGTGAGGCTGACCACAACTTCTTCATGGAATATGTGCGCCCGCATGATGTAACATATCGCAGGTCCACAGTCCACTTTGTAAAAAAGAAATGGTTTTGATTAGCAGTTGACATGAATATTTGCATAATTGTTATGGAGGGTTTGTAAAAAATGTAGTGAGGCTTACTTAGCATTCTGATTGAGCCGAGATGACATCCACACTGTTGATTAGTTGTGCTGGATTTTGGCCTGCTTGCTTAGTGTGTAGGGGTGATGACTCGCCAATAACGCTCACAACATGCTCAATGTACTTCCTCTGTGTATGGAATTTCAAATTAGGCACCAACAAACATATGTGTGTGTACAGTCATGTAATGAATGAGAACAAGTCATATTTGTGTTCAAAAATAGCCACTTACAACTTCCTGTGCTTGGTCGATATGCGGGTCATGTATTCTTGTTCTTGGGCGCAATGAGTTGTAATGCCTCCACAAATTGTCTTTAGCATCATACACAACTATCGTCCAGTGGTACTCATGATGCAATGGAAATAGTAGGTATCTCTCTCCTTGGTAGTTCTTGACATGTGCGTCAATGTGTTTACTTCTTTTGCGAGGATGGTACTCTCGTATCACTTTCTGTACACATTGGACAAATAAGTAATGGACTGTGAAGTTTCACATTCACAGTACAAATAAGTAATGGACTGTGAAGTTTCACATTCACATTACAAATAATGGAATGATAGATTACCAAACACATGCTTGTGAAGATGAATGCCGCTTCATCCGAAGTTGGGTTGACCACCTCTTGTTGTTCATGCAACAGTTCAGCATATGCATCTATGAGCTGCACAAACATGGGGTCATATTATATAGATTTGTAGTAAGTGTGTGCGTTGCGTGTGTGGATATGCATGAAGAGCTAATTATGTTTGTACTGGCATACATTACTGTGTATTGATTCCTCCTTGATAAGGTTGACAATGTCATCAAAATACGCATGTGTAGCCTTTGAATCTCCTTTCCACACCAAATGATTGCATTATAAACAAACCAATGTGAATATTTACATTGCACAGATCTGAACAAACCCAGAAAATTGAACACAGTGATGATTATAGACAATTACGGAATGTGAATGTTAACGTTAGATGTTTGCAGAGTCACTTACTCATCGCCTCCACTTTTTTGTAAAGCTTGGACCTTTTGTTTGTCTTGTTTGGACATCTTGGTCCACACTTTGAACTTGTTGGTCAAGGATAATTTTTTTAGCTACTTCGCTGGTGGGTGTTTCTCCACATCTTCAACCATTTCGACTGGATGGGGTTGCTTTTGGCCCAGTAAGTCTGGGTACTGGAATTCAGGCAAGCGATGTTCTTTGCGATCTTTTTCCTTTATACGCTTGACCCTAGAAGGTGGGCTGATATTGTGTTGCATTGGGCTAGGGGGTTGCTTTTCTGCCACAGCCTGTGTGACAATGTGGACTGACTGGTTATCGTAAAGATCTTGAAGAATTGTTTTATCGCATTCCAAGTCGATGACCAGCTGCGTTAAGCGTTTGATTTCTTCATCCTTCTGCTGCATGTACTTCTGTATTTCGGTATTTATGTTGGGTGGGCTGGACTGGTTGAACAATTTATGTTCAAGATCAGCTATGACTCTTGCCCTTAACTCCCATGAAAATTGAAGGTGTTTGTACTTCGCTTCCCATTGCCTTATGACGCCCCAGGCCTTCCGATTTTCCTTGATAAACATGTCAATCAAATCAGGTTGATTTGTGTTTGGTATTACAATAGCTGTGTCATAATGTTGGCTGCTAAATGGAATGTACATGTCCTCATCACTGTCCTGTTGCCCAACCCCATCCCCAGAAAAGTCGGAGTTGCTGCCATTGTGTTGTTCTCCCTTGATGTCAAAAGGGTTAGGAGATGTTGTGGCTGGTTCATAAATTTCAGGCTCCACCTTCAATGTTTTATGCTTGAACTTTTGTATTTCTGTTAGGATTGCAAAGAGTTCGCCGGCATTAACCTGACAATGAAAAAAACAGGTTATGTAACGTATATATTTGGGTGGTGTTATAATGTGAATGTATTGATCAGCAGTTGAAGGCCCTACCTCATTAAAACCCAAATCTGCTAAAGAGGTGGTTTTCATCTTCTTCTGTAAAGCGGTCAGATCCCACTTCACACAGCGTGGAAAAGCATTGGGTTTGTGAGGTTGTAGGATGGTTGTGTGCTCACACAACCAATACTTCAGTAAAACAACAAACACAGTGTTATTTAGCATTTGCATAGTAATGTCATGAGTAGATGTGAACATTCACATCACTGGTTCAGATGTGAACATTCACATTTGTGACACACAAGTGAAGTGGCAGTGTTGTGAATATTCACAGTAGTATGTAATGAGTGAATGTGAACATTCACATCACTGGTTCAGATGTGAACATTCACATCTGTGAAACATAGGTGAAGTGGCAGTGTTGTGAACATTCACAGTAGTATGTTATGAGTGCATGTGAACATTCACATCACTGGTTCAGACGTGAACATTCACATCTGTGAAACATAAGTGAAGTGGCAGTGTTGTGAACATTCACATCTGTGGAACTGTTTTGAACATTCACAGCAGTATAGTATGAGTGAATGTGAACATTCACATCAGTGATTCAGATGTGGACATTCACATCTGTCAAAGGTAATTGCCTATGGACATTCACATCAATGGTACATATATGAGTGTTCACAGTTGGCTTAGATGCACAACACTGAAGGACATGTGAATGTTATTATTTGACAACATGGGTACTTACCATCAATAACATGACACAGCCAGTGACTTTTGTTGGATTTTTGTCATTTTGGGAAATAGACGATGTCAACGTTGTTCTAATTTTCTTGGCCCAATCATATTCTCGCATGGTTTCCAATGGGACCATATGTGTGTAGTAGCCCCATCCTATCGTCTCTCCGCTTGTTGAGAAAAAAGCTTTTGGCAAGCATACATGCACACTAGTCGGGCAACTTCTTCGTTGTCAGCTTTCTTTTTGCCTTTCAACGCCTCGGTCAAAATGGTGTGTATCCATTATGAAGTCAACCGACTGACATTTTTGCATATTTTGTTTATAATGCCAGTCTTTGGTTTCGCACCGTACGATATGTCCATCGGCTTGCTGCCACAGTCCACACCGAAAATCAGCTTGATGTCGTTGTTGTGTATGCTCATCTTCTTCTCCCCAATGTAGAACGCATCCTTTGAAGCTTTGTACATTTGTAGTACATGCACAACGACGTCATCATACTTCATGCATTTGTCCAGGTCAATCTAATTGTTTCTTAATGCATCAAGCAAATTCCAAAAAGGTGTTTGTTGAAGGCACCGCAGCTGTGCTTGTGTGAACTTGGTGGTTTTCATGAATTTGACCAGTTCGGTCATATTAGATCTGTAGTTCACATTTCTCATGTCCACATTGGTGCTAAGATTTGTTTTTGGGGTTTCTTCCTTCACATGGTACTCATCTCTCTTCCTCTTTGCGGATTTCTTGTGTGCAACATCTGCAAAATGGAGCAGTTTAAAGAAATTAAGTCCACGCTCATGTGATTAGCGTAGTGGAATAGATGTGAACATTCACAGCATTTCCACTGATGTGCATGTTCACAGTTGTGTGCGTGGGTGTGAATGCCCAAAGTTTGTGTCTGGTTGTGAACATTCACATCATGTTGATTGTGTCAGCACAAACACAATGTGCATATTGTGTCACTGTGTGGAAAATAATGTATTTTTATACAACCATGAACACCATTGAAGAACATGTGCATGTTAACACGAACATATAAAATGACGGATCAACTTATTGGATCACCATTAACAATCAAGAATATGAACAAGGCAAACATTCACAATAGGGGGAAAAAATCTAAATATCCCTAGTCATTGGCCTAATGTTTGCAATCCATGTGAATTTTCACATCGTAGAATAGCAGCACCAATAATATCTGACTGTCCTAAAATCTACTAAAATGTTCAAGCAATGTGAATGTTCACAGCCTAGACCAAAATCACCAACAATATCTGATTGTACTAAAATGTTCAGGCAATGTGATTGTTCACAGTCTAGAACAACAGCACCAATAATATTTGACTCTCCTAAAATGTTTAGGAAATGCCAATGTTCACAGCCTAGAGCAAACGCACCAACAACATCTGATTGATCTAAAATGTTCAGGCAATGTGAATGTTCACAGCCTAGAACAACAGCACGAACAATATCTGACTCTACTAAATTTTCCCGGCAATGTGAATGTTGATAGGATAGAACAACAGGACCAGTAATATCTGACTCTCCTAAAAGTATCAGGCAATGTGAATGTTCACAGCCAATAACAAAAGGACCAATAATATTTGATTCTCCTAAAATTTGCAGGCAATGTGAATGTTCACATCTTTCATCAACAATAGCAACAACAGAATTGGCCAAATATTTTGCAATCCACAAGAATGTTCACATCATAAAACAACAACACCATAACTACCTGATTACCCAAACATGTTTAACTCAATGTGAATGTTCACATTTTTAATCAACTACAACAAAACAGAATTGGCCAAAACATTTTGAAACCGTGTGAATGTTCACACCATTGAACAACAACCATATAACATCTGCAATAATTTGATTATCAAACCATTTTCAATCAATGTGAATGTTCACATCTTGCAATAACAACGACTACAACAAAAACATTTTGGAATGTTCACAGTTGTGAACACAATGTAATGGCAACTGTAATGTTTTTTACTGCAAAGATCAATAAAATTAAGGATTATCATGGACGGGTTCAGAATAAATGTTAGGGTATGAACAATATAGACTCCTATATATTGTACGCATACGAAAAGGGGATATTTGTCAAAGTTCAGAATAATGGTTGTTGATAAACAGGATTAGGGTTTAAATATACGAATGAGTAGAATGCTTACGTTTTGTGCCCATTTCGACGAAAAAGATGTTACGAAGGGCGATCTGCGAAGGCGATATCTGATATTAAGGCGTATGAGCAGCGAGAAGATGTTCACACGATGTGACAATGGAACGAAGACAGTCTTCTCGGCATAGGGACGATGGAGAAGATCAATGAGATGATGCGCCGATGCTACGATGGAAGGAATACAGTTTTATGGGAGTTGAGGCGATGTGGAATATGGGTTTCAATTTTTGGACTGTAAAGGTACTGTGCGTGATTTCCTGCACAAGAATAGAGAGAGTAAGAGAGACGGTTATGAGATTCAAAGAGAGAGAGAAAGGCGCGTGTTTTGTTCAGGGATGTTTTGGTCTTTCTATATGAAATGGACCTAATGGAATATTATAAAACACTATGGGTTTTATGGAACAACACTCTTAAATAATGGATTTACTAAAAAAGCTCCCATTTAAAAATTGTCACAAAAAATGTCACTAATTATAACTTTTAACGATAATTTAGAAAAATCATCACAAAAATATCCCTAACTTTTAACTTTCAGCGACAACTTGAAAATTTTGTTACTGAAAAATATCACTAATTATAAGTTTTAACGATAATATATAAAAATCGTGACCAAAAAAAAAGTTACTAATTGTCAATTTTTAGCAATATATGCAAAAAATAGTTGCAAAAATTTATTTTTAGTGACGATTTTACTAGAACTTATTTTCAATAGGACTTTATGAGAATTAAGCCTCACTATTAAAATCTGATTTACTCTTAGTTTTTGTCTAACAGTGAGAAAATTAGGTAAGAAAAAAGAGGCCATTACTTCTTGTTTTGTATTTCATTAACAAAAAGAGACATTTATTCATAAATTCTTTTCACTTATTTATGTTTCACTTAATATAAATTATTTTCTTATATTCCAATAAATTTTATGGGTGAAATAGTTATCAAAATATCCCTAATAATAATATTCACATTAACAGTGTAAATATTTCGCGATATGAACATTCACACTGTAAAATATGAATGTTCACGTAATGTTAGAAATATCAAATTTGCTATCAAATGTCTCACATGGATGTAGAGTCCACAACAGTGTAGGGTTCACAACTATGTGAGGCATTTAGTTATTTATTTAGGCCTCGTTTGGCAACCGAACTTTTTAGCCAAAAAGTCAAAAAGTTACTAAATTAGCCAAAAAGTCAACAACCCATACCAAAAAGTCAAAGATTCTCTTTTCTCTCTACTTTTTGCACATCTTTTCGTACAAAGCCAAAAAGCCATCCCAAACATACTAACTTTTTTTAGCTCATATTTTAGCCAAATAGACAAAAAGTTACTAAATTAGCCTGTTCCCAAACGAGTAGTAGAAAATTTAGGATCTATAGCATTTCTCAGGATAAAATTATTTATGAAATATCTTAATATGAGAATTAAAATTTAATGGATCAAATATCCATATAATAAGACTTATTAAAATAAAATAATATATTATGAACTAATTGAAATATAAGTAATTAAAAAAAGGGAGCTTTATTCATAGATCTCATTTCTAAGACTTTTATATCATAAAGCCCAAATCATTTTTTATTATTCCATTAGGTCCCATTCAGTGTAGTAAGACGAAAATATCCTCCTTTCATTTCTCCCATGCATACTCCATTCTGAAAACCCAACTATTCCTATTCTATCTCTTCACTCCATAACACATTCATTCCCCCAAAAAAACTCATCGTTGACACCAAAAAATTCTCAACCCGTAACCCTAGATTTCACATTGCCTTACCACCGTCGTCTATCACCGCCAACCATCGCCGGCCACTGCTATTCCATATCAACGCACCACTACGAAGGTTTACATCGAAAGGATTGGGATTCGTTCTTTCTAGGTTCTTGCTGGCCGTCGATTAACGTATCCCACCCACAATGAGGACCAAAGGTAAGCACCATCCTTCCATCCTCTGTTTTTCAAGCAATGATAATATAATCTAATCACAAATGTATATGTTTACATTGCCCCTGTTATTATTGTTTTTTTGGATTTCATTTTGTAATGAACTCCTTATTTTCACTCTCTATTTTTTTTCCTTCTGTCAATGTTGGTATTACTGATTGTTAATGTCCATAGAGCCCTGTAACAAGCCCGCGGGGGGGACCTCGCTACAGCTCGGACTCGATTTGTGTCACGGTTCGTAATCTGAACCAAAGAGTCCAAATCCGGCTAATCGTTTTGAGAAAATAGATTTTTGAAAGAAGTGCCAAACATGGACTGCTTTGCCAGATACAGAGTCGCCACCTAAATATTTTTTTTTTGGGAAATTTAGGAAACCCTGACTCGTTGCCTAAGGCCACGTGTCCGTCATCACCAAAGTTGCCTCGGCTCGGAAACTTGGGTACGATTGGGGAAGGTCACTTCGTGAGCACCCCCGCTCGCCCGATCAAAGATCGGCCTCTACTAACCATGATATCAAGTTATGAAAACATTATGTGTTCTTATTCCGGTTATTAGCCTAAATTTACTATGTGATACGCAGAGCATACAAGTATAGACTGAGTCGTCTGAATTGGAACAAAACATTTCATGTTTGTTTTTGAAAATGGTTTGATGGTGCTACTCGCAAGTAGGCTAAGACGTGGATTTGCCACCCTCGGGTGGGCTTAGAAAACATGTTTTTGCCACTATCTAGTGGGCTTAAAACAAACAGTTGATGATTTGTTCCAATCTAAACAACCCAACCTTCACCCACAGGCATTCAAGTAGTTATATCACATAAGCAGTTAACCTCATGGTAAGCATGCTATTCATGGCAGTCACTCACACGCATGCAAGAATGCTAAAGAATAAAACTCACCGAGTACTCCAAGCCAAAACAGAAACCGATTAGAAATCCAAGCATGATCCTAAGTATATAGAAATGCCTAATGCAACACATGCAAAAATGCAACTATAGCAGGCCCGGCTATTCTAAACATGGCGTATGAGATGCAACAGCTATCAAGTATTCAACTTGGAATTGAAATACAAATGCAGTTAGTATGATGCGCCGAGCCCGGTGCATGCAAGACAGATGAATGAATGCAAACATGCTATCATACTGTATGCTAATTGAAACATGCCCTAATCTAACCATCATAAGCTAGTAAATAAAATGGAAGAAAGACGTGGAGTTGGAAGACATACATCACACTCACGCACACTTATTACAATTATGCCCTCGCACAGAGGGTCCGAATAATATACAGTCCCAAATGAATAGTACAGTCTGAATAAATAATACAGTCCAAATATGTACAAAAATCCTAATTAATTACCAAATTAACTAAGAAAACAATAAACTGGCATGCAAGCCAGGGACTGCCTTGACTCTTCTTCGGATGATGAATGATGCATATCCGGGTTGCCTTTGCGCGAAAATCCACTGTGATGCCCCGATTAGCCTCTGTTTTACAATAATTTTTGGAAAGCGCGCCAAGCCTCGAAAGACTGCTGATTCTTGATTTGCTGCAACAGAGAGCAGGAAATGGGCATGGCAATGTATTTTCACAAATATATGCATGCCTCGATCCTCGTGCCACCAATCACGCATCTTGATGCATGATGGCCGAGGAGTCGAATTGCACAACTCGATATGAAATGAATGCACATGAAAACACAACAATACCTAAACCCCATCATGGATAATCTGGAGTGCAGGTGATTGGGAATTGAGACACGTTCCGTCACTCGGAGTACGGAACGTCCCTCGTTTCCCGTGCCCGGGCTAACTCCTATCCCAAACACAATGCAATATGCATGACATGCATGAATGTAACTAAGATACAACCTAGCATGCACAATGTTATGAAATGGCACACACGATACACGAGGTAACATGGCATACACAATACGCTAACATACAACCTAGCATACACAATGCTGTGGAATGAAATGGCATACGCAATGCATAATGGGCTTACACCAACGCAAGTGGACCTTGGCCACACTCACATAGGAGGCCATTAGATGAAAATGAGACACTCGAGATGCGTGCACGCGTACACGCAAACCGATGACCGAACCTAGGGCACGAATGTCACTCTACCAAAGCATGGCAAGGCATGGAATATGGCATACTAGCATGCAAATTTCAGTAGCAAAAGGTGATGCAAAACAGCCCCGAAGCATGGCAAAATGACACCCGATGCATGAAATGAATCCCGAAACATGAAATTAGGTACATGGAATGACCTATGGCTATGCAATGCATGCACTATTTGAACATGAAGTATGAAGACAGAATCAAGACAGTCCCAAAACAAGCATATTTACAGTTTTAAGCAAGGCCAAACAGTGAACATAAATAGGGCTAAACCAATATGCAAAAATGGCCCCGAAAGAGAGATAATGAAGCAAGTGGAAGCTTCTGGCCACAAATGGCCAAGAGCCCTTCAACAAATTTGAAGAGGGGCTTGAAATGAAGTACTTTACAGTTTACAACAAGCCACGAAAACAAACACAAGTATGGCTAAACTATCATGCAAGAAATGGGCCAAAAGGGGGACAAAGAAGCAAGTGATGGTTGCTGGCCTCAAACAGAGGAGGGTCCCTCATCAATGTTGAAGAGGGACCCAAAATAAGCTATTTTTCAGTTTATGACAGAGCTCAAAACAGTTTATAAATAGGCCTAAAATACTATGCAAGAAAGAGGCATACAAGAGAGGTAAAGAAGCAAGTGGTACCTAGGGACCTTAAACAGGGAAGGACCCTTAAACAAACATGAAAAAGAGCTCCAAATAATGCTATTTTCAGTTAGGGTCGGAGCCCAAAAATGCAAGCAAGAGGGGCTAATATATTGAGCAAAACAAGGCAAGAAAAGAGGAGAAATGTGCTTACCCTTGTAGACCAATTCTTTGACAGCCTTTAGACCAAGTTTGGGTGCTCCTAAGCTCTAAAAAATAGCTCCAAGTTGTTGGAATGGAGTATGGAGCCCTTGTGCTACGAGGTAGTGTAGAAATGGTATAGGAAACTTAGGGTTTTGATGGTTGGAATATAGAGAGAGAGAGAGATGCAATGCAAGAGGCTTAAACCAAAATTTCTAACCCCTTCAAATGCAGCTGGAGCTTTGGTTATATAGGCAAAAGAGGGGGGAGAAAAGGGGGGGAAATGAATTCAAATTTTCCCCCAAAAAGGCAGCCCCCCGGATACACAATCTAGGGGGAAACAAAATGCAGATTTGTAATGTACCAACAGAGAGGAGGAAGACCAGCCCATTATCCAAGTTGCAGGTGGCCGGCCGGCCCTCCCCATGGCCGGCCGACCAAGGGTCAAAAGGGTCAAGTTAGATTAGTGGCCGGCCACCTCAGATTGGTGGCTTTCCATGTGTGCTTAACACAACCATGTGGTCAAAAACTAGAGAAAGTGAACCAGGAGAGAGAAAATGCCACTTTTTGGAGGGGTTCAAAAGGGTCAAACACAATTACTGGCCGGCCATGTGATATTGGTGGCCTCTCAGGTGTCTAAAACACAAATATGTGGTTTAGGGCTGGAAAAAGTGGCCTTAGGGTGGTCAACATTGGCTTTCAAGTGAGAAAAACGGGCGACGGAGGGAAACGGAGGAATAAAACTGGTTTTCAGAACAATTACTGGCCTCCCACCCTTCTACGACCTTTCTAACAATGAAACAGAGGTCCCTGCCAAAAATGAACCCAAACCGATGCAAAATGAAGGTTCGAGGGCCAAAGCCTTGACTGGGGCCCAAAACTAACTAGGCACAGGAAGTGGTGTTCGACCACGGTTGGTCTCTCGACCACAGTATCCCTCAAAAGGAGCAAATAAGATGCATGCCAAAATCGGAGCGGAGGTAGTTAAGTGGTCCCGAACCGAGGCACACGCCAACTGTTAAAAAAACCAGGACTCAAGCGGGCAAAATGGCCTACGACCACGAAACGTGGTCTACGACTACTGAGACATGGTCTACGAGACCTCTCCCTCCCTTCTGGAAGAGAAACAGAGAAAACCGAGCCTGGTTCGCAAACCAAGGCAAAGCATGAAAGAGTCCAGAAGTTCGGAGGCAAGGCTCACAGCCGAGACTCTGAAACCTCCGCACGAGCACAATATGCAATATCACCGAGCGCTCAATCGGTGACGTCTGAGTCTTAAGGTCGGTCAAAAATGGGGTGTCTACAAGCCCCTAATTTTCCCCCAAATTGAAATATGATGGAATATGATGTAAACATCATATTGGCAACTGTACAATATTTACAGGGTGATCAACTATGATGTGAATATGGTGTAAATATTGACATTGATGTAAATATCTATTTCAATGTCAATGTTCAGATTATGAATATAATGTAGATATTCAACTTCTAACATCAATGGAATATGATATAAATATTTACAGAGTTGTTGGTATTGTTGCGTGCTGATGGTTATAAAGCAATTAAAGCCCCTAATCTTGGATGGTTGTCAACCCTTTTTTGGTTCAATGTGTATTCCATTATACATAATCTGTACAATATTTAAAGGATGATCAAACATGATATGAATATGGTGTAAATATTCACATTGATGTAAATATCTACTTCAATGTCAATATTCAGATTATGAATATAATGTAGATATTCAACTTCTAACATCAATGAAATATGATGTAAATATTTACAGAGTTGTTGGTATTGTTACGTGTTGATGGTTATAAAGCAATTAAAGCTCCTAATCTTGGATGGTTGTCAACCCTCTTTTGGTTCAATGTATGTTCCATTATACATAATCTGTACAATATTTACAGGGTGATCAAATATGATGTGAATATGGTGTAAATGTTCACATTGATGTAAATATTTACTTCAATGTCAATATTCACATTATGAATATAATGTAGATATTCAACTTTTAATCACCAATGTATATATTTACATTCCTTTCCACCCCTTTGTTTTTTAGTTAATAATAACATAATGTATTCACCAATGTATATATTTACATTGTCCTATTATTATTGTTGTTTTTGGATTTGATTTTGGAATGAATTTCCTATTTTCACTCTTTGTCCATGTTGCTGATGTTGATTTTTTTGTTGAATATTACATTTATTTATTATTAATGTTGTTTGTGGTTGTGATTTGGTAATGAACTCTCTGGTTTTTTCCCTCTATCAATATTGGTATTGTTGATTTTTGATATCCATAGAACCCCCAACCTTCACCAAAAACTATGATGGAGTATAATGTAAATATTCACATTGTGACATCAATGGCAATATTCACATTATGAACATGAATCCTCTTTTGGGTCAATGTGAATTCCATTATACATAATGTCAATATTTACATCAGATTGTTAAATTTTGGTAATGACTTGTTTGTCTTAAATTGTCATGTGTTATTATTTTATAATACACTCATTATCTCCTCCCTTGTGTCAATGTTAAACTTGTTGGTGTTGTTGGTTGTTGATGGTCATGAAATAATTACAGTCCAAACTTTGGATGGTTGCCAACCCTGATTTGGTTACATGTGAATTCTTGTAAGCATGCTATAAATAATAACATCATATTGTTTCACTTGTTATTGATTAACATCAATGTCAATATGCACATTCTAAACATAATATCAATACGTATATATTGTGGCATCAATGGCAATATTCACATTATGAGCATAATGTCAATATTCACCTTCTGACATCAATGGAATATGATGTAAATATTTATAGAGCTATTGGTATTATTGCTTGTTGATGGTTATAAAAAATTAGAGCCCCTAATCTTTGATGGTTGCCAACCCTCTTTTGGTTTAATGTGAATCTCATTATACATAATGTCAATATTTGCATCAGATTGTCAAATATTAGTAATGACTGATTTGTCTTAAATTGTCATGTGTGATTATTTTGTAAAACACTCCTTATCTCCCCCCTTGTGTCAATATCAAACTTGTTGGTGTTGTTGGTTGTTGATGGTCATGAAATAATTATAAACCAAACCTTGGATGCTTGTCAACCCTATTTTGGTTATATTTGAATTCTTGTAGACATGTTGTAAATAATAACATCTTATTATTTCACTTGTTGTTAAGTGACGTCAATGTCAATATGTACATTCTGAACATAATATCAATAATTACATTCTGAACATAATGTTAATATTCACATTGTAACATTCTGAACATAATGTTAATATGCACATTGTAACATTCACATTGAATATTCACACCATATATTTGGCTGTGAACATTCACAGTTAAATATATAATGTAATGATGTGAAGATTAACATCATATATACATCGTGTTAGTTTAATAGTTGTAATATGTTATTATTCCATATTTCATTTGTTATTTTCCTTCCATTTTTTGGTTATTATCCTTGTTGGAGTTGTTGATTATGATCAAATGATTTAAATTCCCAAAAATTTGTTTATTTTTCAGATACACGAACTAATGACATGATATATGAGCCATGTAAATGTTCACACCATTTATTTGATTTTTATTTTTTTATCCTATGTTGTACAGTCTTCATGTGAATATTGACATCATTCAATTATTCACAGCACATATAGTTTGCACTTGTTATGATTTACCATTTGTGACAACTAATAGTAAATTAGTTTCTAACTGAACAAACAGATGTTGCTCATAGATTTCATAGCAAAAGAGAAAGAGAACAGTTTACAAACTTGAATAAATAGCCAGCCCCCCGAAAGTGAACGTGAAAAAAGTCAACTACCAATCTAACATCATTGGGTTAGTGAAACTGATGACGAGCACCAAGTTCTTAAATCCTCAGCTGGATTGTTTGAAGGAAACGCCATTTTGGCAGTTGTTTGATGTGTTGAGGATCGATAAAGTTGACATCAACAAATGCATAAAGTTCAACGATGTCATCATATGTGTACTAGAGACGTACAAGGCATCAAAAGACATATTTTACATTGGCGAGAAAAATATGAATATGAATTTCACATCATTTGCGATTTTGTAAATATTAAAATACATTGGACAAAAGAACCATAATTAGTTATTTTAATTGTGCTTAATAAGATACAATGATAAGTTATCATAATATTTGCTACTAGAAAGTCAATGTTAATATTCATATTGGTTTATCTTGTCTTATAATTATATACACATAACCATCGGCTTAATGTAAATAAATTAATTTATTTGATGTTTTATTCGTAATATTAACATTTACATCAATAATCTAATTGTACATAAATGTACACTTCATGTTTGTGTACACACAGAAATGATGGTTTGTGGTTAATGCAATGCTAATGTAGTCATATTTTTAGAGCTTAAAAAATCGATGTGAACATTCACATTATTGCTAGCTGCTTTACAATTGTGTATACATAATCATTGACTTAATATGATATGTGGGCAATACAATTTTGATGTGAACTTTAATATCATCATTCTATATTAGTAATTAATACTTTGAAATCATAGTGCATTTATTTATATTTCAAAATTCATGTTAACATTCACATTCATATGTTTTAGTGTGAATATTCACATCATGTTTGTATTCAAAATGAAAGTTAAGGCTTGTGGTTGTGTAATTTGATGCAATACTAATGTGAACCTTAACATCACATTGTCACAGTGGTAATAAACACAGCAAAAACATATTCATCATTCAATATTATATGGTTGTGTGACTAATATTAACATAAATTGACAACACAATAACAAATTTTCAATTCAAATTAATGTGAATATTAACAATGATTAATAATATCAACATTTACATCATTTTCATATCAGACACATTACCAATATCAAAAAATCATTGCTACATTGAAATCCAATAACAAAAAATTAAAATCAATGACAATAACAAAATCATGTTCACTAATCCAAGCAAATATCACTAGAGATGTGAATATTCACATGAATGTGGATATGAAAACAAAAGTAATATGAACAAAAGTAATGTGAATATTCACATGAATGTGTTTAATATTCACATGATAAATTTTTAATTCAAATTAATGTGAATATTAACACTAATTAATAATATGAACATTTACATCATTTTTATATCAACACACTACCAATATCAAAAAAATCATTACTACATTGAAATCCAATAACAAAAAATCAAAATAAATGACAATAACATAATCATGTTCACTAACTCAAGCAAATATCACTGGAGATGTTGTTTCCAATGGTAACAACTTTTTCTGCTGAATTTCTCATTTGAACATATAATCAAATACTTTGTGGGCAATAATTGTAACAATTGTGAAAAAGAAGAACATTATCCGAAAGAAGAACAATATGAAATGTGAACATTCACACTAATTGACAGAAAAACCAGAAACAAAGCACAAAGTCCTCTATCCCCTCTTTCCCTTTGATTCAATCTAGTCGAATGTGGGTTTCAATCAATCGACTAAACAAATTTGTAAGCCATGTCATCTGTTCCTTCGATTCAAATCCTCATCTTTTCCTTTGATTTCCGGCTGAAATAGTAACTATGACAGAAAAAACAAGAGCACAAACTCTGAGTCATCATCTTCTTTCCTACAGGAATGAAACTCTACTGCAACGAAACACTACCACAAACTCTGTATCGTCGTCTTCTCTTCTATAGGAACGAAACCCTACCACAACAAAAATAGAGAGAAATATGTATACCATTCTTGTATATAATATATATCAATAATAGATATAATGGTATAATAGTCTAACAAAAAATATAAATTAGAAAAAAAGGACCTTATGGAATAAAAGTATAAACACATGGGACTAATTAGGTTATAACTTTCCTTTGTAGACTTATTGGGATAGAACGTCTCTAAATTAGATTTATCAATAAAAAACTCTTAAAAAAATGATTTCTTAATAAATCTTCTATAATTTTATAAGAATATTTTTCTGATTACATAAACTGCAACTAATCCAAGTCAAATTTGAATAATCCAACTACAAAGTGTTGATTATTTCATCATAATTAGGGGTGTTTTAAAAAATTAGTAAAAAGTTGATTTTTTGACTTTTTTATGTTTTTTAGTGACTTTATTAACAAAAAAAATTGACTTTTTTGTTTTTTTTTTTTTTTTTTTTTGTCCCATTTTTAGAAAAACTTGGTTAAAAAAAAAAAAAAATTGACTTTTCACCAAGTTCCAAATTGCTCCTAAATCTTTTTCAGGGGAATTCCTTTGACAATTGAGACCCCACACGCACCGGCGTTTCTCCATTTCCCACCTCGGCTGCTGACCTTGAAAGTTACTTTACATTAGGTAGTGTGTTAGACCATCTCCAACGGAGAATCAAATGCAGCATCAAATTCAAAATTTGATGAAAAATCCACTTTTTTGAGCTCCAACGGTTTCATCAAATCGATACCAAATCGGGAATTCAGCAAATCTGGTATCAAAATGAGAACACGCGAAGCATTTCAGCAAAACACTGTTCCTGACCGTTGAGAATTACGAACCGGTTGACCATCCGGGTGACCAACCGGGTGACCAACCGGTCGCCCCGGAAAAAAGTTCAAAAGGTTCACTTTTCGGTTCAAACCAGTCAAAAAAAAAAAAAATTTATTTTTTTGCCTAGGTGGTCGACCACCCGGTCGACCGGCCGGTTGACCACCCGGTCGACCACCCAGAAGTCCAAAAAGTTCAGAAAAAAGGTTCAAACCGGCTTAAAAACAAAAAAAAATTTTTTAATTATTCGACCGGTCATAATGACCGTCGATCGACTCAAGGTTGTCCCGACGGAAATTTGATGAAAAATTGATTTGCTGAACCGTTGAAGGGCTCCGTATCAGAATGAGAAAAAAGTCATTTTTTTACTCAGATTTGATGAAATTTTTGGTGAACCGTTGGAGATGCTCTTACACGTGTATAAATATATATGGATTATTTTGAAAATTTGGTTAAATATTAATTTTTTAAATTTTTTTTGAAAAAATAGGTAAAAAAATAGAGAAGTAATATAAGTCAAAATATATTAAAAGTCAAAATTTGGCTTTCTACTATCTTTCCAAATTGGGCCATAGTCTTCAATAATTATAGATGTAGAAATTACTAGATATGATAATTGACTGGGTGATCTATGTAATTGTTTTTTGAAACAATAAAAAAAGTCTGAAATTCAAGATTTTAAGTTGATAGAGTTAGGGGTGAGCAGTGGATTTATCGATCCGCCAAAACCAACCGAACCGAACCGATCCGCCGCATTTTGGACGGATGCGTGATGACGAGCGGACGGTTGCGGATTGATTTTCTCCAATCCGCCAATTTGGTGGACGGATGACGGATTTGAGATTTCTTTGGCCGCAACCGAACCGCCAAACCGCCAAACCGTGAGCACCACTAGTAATTTATAAAATTTTGTGTTTTCAATTTGTTTAAATATTATGTTTGTGTTTTCAATTGAAAAGGAGTTTAAATATTCTGTTGAAAAAAAAATTTCAGCTTGAATATATTTTTTGAATTGAAAAAAATAAACGTATTATTTATCTATATTTTTTTATTTTTAAATCTAACTCTAAAAATAATAAATAGAAAATATGATATATCTTTGGTTGGTTTTGTTTTCAAAAACATATATAGATGTAACAATCTGAGACATACAATCTCTACTTTATTACATTCATGGTTTTGGTGGTTTGAATTGTTATTATATTTTAAGAACCACAGATTGTAATACTTATTGTGGATGAATCATGCTGTGATTATAATATGTAGATGATGCATGTAGTGATCGTGATATTCTAAAAACTTAAACTTTTTTTCTTTAGATAAGGTATACAGTGATTGTAATACTTTTTTAAGTCATTGACTGTAATACTTTTTTTTTTTTTCTTTTTTCTTTTTTTTTTCTTTTTGAGAAAGTGCACAAGTTGAATTATGTTGAAAATTTATAAAATTTTAAACCGTCAAACCGATTCGCATCCATCCGCCAAACCACCAATCCGCTCAATCCACATCCGCCGGATTGGCGGACGGATGCGGATTGATTTTCTCCAATCCGCCAATCTGGCGGACGGATGACGGATTGGAGGTTCCGTGGCCGCAACCGACCCGCGCCCACCCCTAGATAGAGTGATTACAATCCTTTCATGATATACAATTTATTGTAAGTTAAAAGCTCAAAAAGTACAATAAAAAGCGAATTTTCAAATAATTTTTTTCAATTTATTTAAGTTATTTTTACTTAATAAATTGTAAGTAAAAATTACACTAAATAAGCTAGTATAGATTCAAAAAAAAAAAAAGAATAAATAAATAAATTTATTACATTAAAGATAAGTACAAAAAAAAAAATTGAAAAGTTTAACACACAGTACTATTATCAAAATATACTTAATGACTAATTTAATATTTTAAATTTTAAAATTATATAACTTTTAATGTAAATATCATTTTTTTTATAAAATTAATATTTTAGAATCCTCTCGTCATAATCTATCTAATAAGATTTATTTGACTATGAAATTCTTTAAAAAATAATAATAATAAAATTTTATTCTTCAAAATTAACATATACGATAAAATTTTATTCTGATTCACAATAAAATTTAACATAAAATTCTAACTTTAAAATAGTAAAATGTCACCATCATCACTAAACACCATTGTGACCATAATTATTAATAAATAATTACAAAAACATAACTTTAACAAAGTAAAATGAAATAATACCTTTAACAAAGTAACATTTTATTGTTAATTTAAAATAAAGTATCAACAAATAAATACTAGATTACATATTATTATAGCAAATAAAAAATTATCTCCATGGCTCAAAAGAGAAGTGTGAAAGCCAAATGTAAGTGTTCTGTTCAGATTGGAATTCATATCCAATGAAGCCTTCTATGCATTAGCAAATTTTCTACAGAAAGATTAGTCTCAGATTATCTAAATTTGCAAAATGCATCTAAACAAAACTAAGCATATTTTTGACAAAACGACAAGTAAAATGCATCTAGATAAAACTAAAACAAAATATCAGAATAGTCAAACATGCATAAAACACAAATGAGTTAATAAAATAGTTGCAAACATATATTAGTGAGCCAACTCCTATAGATTAACGGTCATTTATTCCATTTTCACAATGTGGCCGAATTTACATCTCAACTAGACAATTTCACAATTACAGATATGGTACAAAAGGAAAACTCCGTCATGAGAATATGGACTGAAATTTTCATCTTGAAAATTCAGACGTTAGGAGCCTCAATAGAAGTTTCAATCTCCTCCTTACATTTGTTCCTCGTTCTTGTGGAAACAGGCATATCTCGGTCTTGAATCATAGGTCGGTCACTGTTCTTCTTTGAGAACTGTGTGGCAGCTGCTTGGGCACCAGCTATGGCTGCACTGAGACTCGGTGGTTTCTCAGTCTCGGATGCTTTGGAGCCATTTAAGTTGGATGCAAGTGATCCCGGCTTCAATGAGAAAGGATCTCGTGGATTCGGAAGTGGGAACTTGACAGGCAATGGAGCTTTAACCGGACAAAGACCTCTGGCTGCAGCCTCATATATCTGTGCAGATTTCCAAGAGGAAGAGTAAAGGTTTAAGTAGTCTAAGAGCATCTCCAATCCTTCTTTTTTTCATCAACTTTGAGAGAAAAATTTGGTTAAAAGCTTGATCTGATAAAGAATACTCCAATCCTTACTCTCTCTTTTTTCATCAAATCTCTTTGAAAATCTCAAAATTTATCTAGAAAAAATGTTTTAACCATTTTTTATGAAAGCAAACCATCTCCAATCCTTACTCTTCTAAAATTTCATCAAATTTATCTATAAATGACTATAGGGACTTTCGTGAAACATTTGGTTCATCCTTGATTTGGTGAAAAAATTGCCTCCCCCTCAATTTGATACAAATTTGATAATATGGTTGGCCACACTTTTAATTATTTTTCATCAAATTTGAAGTTGATGAAGGATTGGAGATACTCTATGCAAAAATATCCAATGGAACATTAAGAAAGAGGAAGCCAATACGGAAATAAGATACGTTTGTTTCCCTTTTACCTTCTTCTCCAAGTTATAAACACCTTGGAAGCCACGCATTTCAAATGGTACTATCAATTTCTGCATTGGTTGAGGACAATAATCACTTCAACATATTGAAAACACGCAAAAACCAAAAACAAAAAACAAACCATCATGTAATTCTATGTAATGAAAACTACCAAGTAATAGTGGATAGAAAATACAAACCTGTGGTTGCTCACAAAGCCAGCAATAATCTGTTTGGCCCTCTAGCCTAACCTGTACATGAAAAAAGTTAAAATTTCACATAGCAGACATGTTACCAATATTGAATCATAGACATTTTTTCATCAATATCCATAGATATGAAAAGTAAAATTTAGATGCCCACCCCTTCAGGGAGCTCCTCCCAGCAAACTAGCTCTTCACGTGTAACACAACCAACCACTTCAACACAACCTAAATTAAGAAATAAAATTTTTGGATTGGCCCATAGTATTGCATCAACTTAAATATCTCTACACAAAAGTGCACAAACGCACACACGAAGTTTAGGTCAAACAAGGAAAAAACTGTACTGTGATTGCAAATTGCAATAAAATCGTAGTTGAGAGAGCAATTTATGTCTAAATAAGGCCAAGCTAAGGCCATCTATTGCATGGACTGAGCTAGGTTCACTCTTGGTCATTGAGTCGTGCTGCGGGCGGAAATGAGAATGGATCAAGCTCGGTTGTGGACTGGACGGGTATTCGGCCCAAGGCTTGAACCGAGGTGGTTATATCAAAGCAGGACCAGGATATGATGGTGCGGGGTTCCGGAGTGGTTATCTCGGTTAAAGACTGTCCTGGTTTTATCTGGCCTGGGGCAAGGCCTTCCTCGCTCAGTTGAGCTGCTATCGAGCCAAGGCAAGAAGGTTTGGGCTATCTCATTTGGTTGGTAGTAAGAAGGGTGTCATCAGGATAGGTATTATCCTGATGAATATGATTCCTAGGTGGACTCTGCTGAGGAGAGTTGGAGTCCTACTAGAATTGTGCCAAGCAAAATCTACAAAAGCTCATACAGGACCTATGTATAGGTATCACAATTTTTACTCTCAAATACACAGAACTTTTGTCTATTGTCTATTTGCTGACTTACGCATCGGAGAGGTTTCAGGCACACACTCGCCAGCTAGCTCACCTCTGTGTTTTCAAGTAACAAAGCAACGACGTTTGAAGGAGTGCAAACTTGATCAACAGGATTCTACGAGAAGATTATTTCATGCTCATACAATTGGCACTGTCTATGGGAATTGCAATCATAAAGGACGAACCTCTTGATTAAGTTTTCTTTCAACTTAATTCAATGGCGCACAATGAAGACTTGCCACACTCTGCCATTGATGGGCAAACCTCGGAGGGGGGCAGAAGGCGCAAAGGCTTACCTTTTATCCTACCCATGGCAAAATTAGATCCCCAGGGACGAAACCCGCAGAGAGATACTCGTGAAAGACGGGCTCCAATCCTCGTCACTCCCAAAGCCCTGAAAGACAGAGGCGAAGGTTGGATTCTCAGGTCTAGAAGATCTGGTAAGGAAGCAAGACGAATTGATACTGAGAATGGCGGCCGACATGGAGACAATGCAGCGCCAGATAAAGGACAAAGGGATGGCAACGGAAGAGGGGCGCAAAGACAACACGCACTCTTACCACTCAAAAGATCATGACAAACAGGTCACACCATCACAAGCTGAAAGTAAAAGCCTCAGGACAGGCGATACACAATCAAGGACTTCCAGGACTCGTTACTCCAGGTCTGAGAGAACGATGACTGAAAGATCTTACACGGAACGAAGCAGTTATCAGCCCTCGCACACGCACCAAACGACATCTAGGCACACGAAGTTGCCTGGGTCGACAGACCTATGTACAATGCTGGAGGAGAGGGCCCGATGGAAGGAGGTCACCCAGGCTCGCAACCCTCATAAAGTTTCAGCTCTATAGCGATTGGCTCCTACGACACATGGGAGTGTCGAGGTAGGGATGCCAATACCACTCCTTGCTTACGAACCAGCAAATAAAGTGTTAGCAAGGTTGCAAAGCTCACCATTCGTTCCGGCAATTGAGAACGCACCGTTACCCTCAGGCTTCCACCAACCCAAATTCACTATTTATGAGGAGAAGTCAGACCCCTACATGCACTTAAGCCACTTTCACCAAGTTATAGCCGTGTATCGACGAAACGAGGCCCTAATGTGTATCTTATTTCCTTCCAGCCTTGGTGACCTGGGTCTAACATGGTTTGAAAGGTTGTCAGAAGGTAGCATAGCTTCATAAGCACAGTTGGCAGAGGCATTTGTGACCAGATTCAGAACAAACACCAAGACGCCAGTGGAGATTGACCAGCTACTCTCCATTGACATGGGCGAGAAGAAAACGTTAAAGTCTTACAACAGTCGATATTGGGAGACTTTCAATCAGATTGGGGATTGCCCCACAAACCTTGCCATCGCACAGTACAAACGGGGTTTACCGACAGGTAACAAGTTGAGGGATTCAATGACGATGATGCCACCCCTCACAATGGAGGCCCTAATGGAGAGAGTACATCAATACATCCAGGTAGAAGAAGATAGCACCCGCGCTAAAGCAAAATCTGGCATAACAGCGATGCCAGATAGAAAGACTGCAGGAAAAGTCAACACGGTAAAACAACCAAGCAAGAATGGACGAGGCAGACGAGCCAATAGAGAGGACCTCCAAGCACGGAAGTTGAGAGTCCGCACTGCTATTACCACGGTATTCAACAAACCTATCTACCGGATTCTTAGCGAGATACATGACGAACCCTTCGTTCGGCGGCCAACCAAGTTGGGAACACAGAGGGGCTACGATAAGAGGTACCGATGCACCTTCCATGATGAAAAGGGACACCGAACTGAAAATTGTACACCATTGAGACAACATCTGGAGGAGTTAGTAGCCGCTGGTCACCTAGACCAATATATAGAGGAGGGAACACAGCCGGCCCCCCAGGACCACAACAAGCCGAATGGAATGCCAGTCAACGGTCCACCCCAAGGAATAATCAATGTAATACATGGAATCGTCGAGCCCGAGCGGGTATGTGAGCTCAAAGGGATGATCAAAAAGGCTGAACACTTGAGAGAGGTACTAAATGCACAACCTACCATCAAAACGGGAAAAACGGACGCAACGAACTTCATCTCCTTTTCTGACGAGGACTTGGCAAGGTTACAATGCCCTTACAACGACACATTGGTGGTTACTTTGCGCGTCAAGAACTTCGACATCAAGCGGATCCTAATAGACCAAGGGAGTTCCTGTAAGATAATGTACTACGAGACCTTCAAGTAACTAAAATTGGAGGATAGAGACTTGGCACTGCAACATCTCCCTTAGTCGGCTTTAACTCAATGACAAAGTGGCCGGTGGGCAAGATAATTCTACCAGTCAAGGGAGGAACAATGACGAAACAGGTGGAATTTTGGATATTGAAAGTCCCTTCCACTTACAACATAATCTTGGGACGAGCATGGCTACACGCCATGCGACCGGTGGCGTCAACCTACCATCAAGTGTTACAGTTCCCCAATGAAACCGGAGTGATTGAAGAAGTCTTAGGGGACCAAATCATGTCAAAACAGTGCTTTATCACAGTAAATGGCTGCCAGGCTACGAAAGGGTTTGTACAAATGGTAGAAGAGCCAGAAAGCAACGAACTATTCGCAGACGTCGGCAAAACAGCCGAACAGAAGGCAGTGGAAGACTTGGTAGAGGTAAGGATAGATGAAAAGAACCCAGAAAAGTTCTTTTTGTTCGGCTCATCTCTGTCCAACACCGAGAGAGTAGAGATCATGGAATTTTTAACCTCTAACATCGAAGTGTTCGCCTGGACGCCATATGACATGCCTAGCATTGACCTTAATTTCATCTGCCATCAACTTAATGTCCATCCAACTGCCAGACCAGTTATGCAGCGAACTCGCCGATCAGCATTCCACCACGCAGAGATCGTAGCAGAGGAAGCGGGAAACTTGCTGGAAGCAGGAGCAATCAGAGAAGTACACTATCCCATGTGGATTTCCAACACTGTAGTGGTACCAAAAAAGAACGGCAAATGGCGCGTTTGCGTGGACTACAAAACAGTCAACAAAGCATGCCCAAAGGACAGCTTTCCCCTACCATGAATAAACCAACTGGTGGACCTAATAGCAGGGCATAACCGACTTAGCTTTCTTGATGTGTATCGCAGTTATCATCAGATCGCTATGTATGAATCGGATCAGGAGGTCACGTCATTTACAATGACCAGAGGACTATACTGCTACAAGGTCATGCCCTTTGGCCTAAAGAACGCTGAGGCACATTCCAACGAATGATCACCAAAATGTTTGAACTATTGTTAGGCAGAACAATAGAGGCTTACATAGATGATATGGTGGCCAAAAGCAGAGATGAGAGGGACCATCTCAAGAACCTAGATGAAATGTTTCAAATTTTGAAGTCCCACAAGTTGCGTCTTAACGCATCTAAATGCGCATTTGGCGTAGGGTCAGGCAAATTCCTGAGTTTCCTAGTGACCAACCAGGGTATAGAAACCGATCTCTCTCAGATCAAAGCCAATCCAAGATCTCGAGAGGCCCAACACAGTCAAAGAGGTACAGCATCTCACTGGCCTATCGGTCATCAGACAGGTGTCGACCATTCTTCCAGACACTGAAGGCCAAGTTTGAGTGGGATGATGAGTGCGACCAGGCCCTGGAAAGCTTGAAAGACTACATGACCTCTCCTCCATTGTTAGTAACCCCAGAACCAGGAGAAAAGTTCTTTTTGCACTTAGCAGTTTCCCAGTATGCAGTTAACACAGTGTTGGTAAGAGTTGAGGGAATACAACACTTGCCAATCTTTTATGTGAGCAAGACATTACTGGGCGCTAAAACAAGATACCTGCCATTGGAAAAGTTGGCCTTAGCTTTGATAATGGCTTCAAGAAAATTATCGCACTACTTCCATGCTCACACCGTGATTGTCTTAACGGCCTTCCCCTTAAAAGCCTTGTTTGAAAGAGCGAATATTTCAGAACGAATTTTGAAGTAGGCAGTGGAGTTAAGGCAGTTCGACATTAAGTTTCAACCAAGAACCGCAATAAAGGCCCAAGCTTTGGCAAACTTCGTAGCCAAGTTCCCACCAAGCAGTCATCATGTTTACCCAATCAATTTGACCGAAGCAACCGAAAGAAGGGGAGATAGTGCCGTAGGAATGGCGCAACCCCCAAAGCAGGACGCTCAACTAAACAACAGGCCATCCAACCCTGAAGAATGGGAAGAAGAAACAGACCGCAGCATTGCCAGCAAGGACTCACCCAAAAGTAAAGTCCTAAGACAGTTAGACAGTGAGGATCGAAGCCCAACGGCAAACATTAACCTGGAAGAAGGCATCAGCAACGCCCCTGATCCCAAGACAACATCCGACCCCTCCACTTGCTGGAAACTATTTGTTGGAGAAATGTGAAAACTCTTTGTGGATGGAGCATCCAACAGGCATGGTGCAGAACTTGGCATAGTCCTCATCTCACCGGATGGCCTAACATTTGAATAAGCAGTCAACCTTGGCTTCCCAACATCCAACAACGAGGCAGAGTATGAAGCATTGCTAGCAGATTTACAATCAGTACTTCGCATAGAGGCTACCGAGCTAATGGTGTACAGTGACTCCCAGCTGGTAGTCAACCAGATTTTAAGGGACTACGAGGCAAAGGATGATAGGATGGCTAAGCACCAAGACTTGGTTAGAAAGAAGATCATGAAGTTTGAAGTAGTCAGAATAGAGCAAATCGGCCGAGAGAAAAATAGTAAAGCAGATGAGCTAGCCGGTTTTGCATTAATGGCAGATACATCTATCCCACATCTATTGCTAATTGACTTCCTACCCAGACCAAGTATTGAAGCAGCTGAAGCATGTTGTGCCGAGCTAGGCCCTTCCTAAATGGACCCCATCATAGTATTTTTAAAAGATGGCATCTTATCCGAAGAAAAGAAAGAAGCCAACAAAATTAGAACAAAATCAAAGCGATTTTGACTCTCTCCAATACTAGCATCGTACAAAAAATCCTTCATAAGACCTTACTTGAAGTGTGTCCATCCTAGTAAAGTCGGGGCATTTTTATTCGAAATACATGAAGGCAAGGTTCTAAAAAGCGGTTGCGGTCACTATAACTTGTGATGGTAGCGTGGTTCGATTCTTGGGGTATAAAGTCGTAGTGTAACGATTATTGTAAGGCTGTAAATTTTTTTATTTTTCGCACAATTTGAAAAAAATTTACCGATACGCATATTTTTTTTCCATAATCATATTTATTGGGTTTAAAATAAATATTGATCAATTTTTGTAAATTTTTAAGTATCATTCAATATATTTCATATTTTTAAATCACTATAAACTAAGTTTTTTACATTTTATTTTAAAAATTAATGACTTTATATTATACAAAAAAATCAATCACTAACTATTATATATAAGATAAACAATGACAAAAGTAAGAGAATAAATAAGAGCTTAAATACATATATATACATATTTTAACCAAGCCAAATAGATAATGACCACACTTATTATTATTATTATTATTATTATTATTATTATTATTATTATTATCAAACAATATATAGATAGACACAAATAAACAAAATGGTTGAGTGATAGCAATTGAATAGAATAGCATAGGTCTTACTGCTTCAACAAATCAATAACATGTTCTTCATCTTCCCTCTTCTCTCTCTCCTATTCCTTGCTCCTCCATCTTCTCTCTTTATCTTCCCTCTTCTCTCTATCCCTCTTCCCTCATTTTCAGCTGCTTCTTTTTTTGTGTGTTTTTTCAAAAGAAGCAGTTCGGAACCATTACGTAACGATGCGTAACAAGTCGTTACGGCTGTTATGGTACCGTTACGACCGCTACGGCCGACACACCTATGAATCTTAATCACACTACAAAAGCAACTATAACGGGTGGCGGTAAGCACCACAACCATTACGTAATGGCATTACGAAATGGTTGTGGCCGCTTTTTAAAACCTTGCATGAAGGCGTCTGCGGAAGCCACCAAGGGGGAAGATCGCTAGCTTACAGAGCAATTTCACAGGGATATTGGTGGTCGTACATGCAAGCAGATTCAGAAAAGTATGTCAAGAGATGTGAGAAATGTCAGAAGTTCGCACACCAAATACATCAACCAGCTAGAGAGCTTCTACCATTGACCAGCCCGTGACCCTTTGCAATATGGGGCCTGGATATAGTAGGACCACTCCCAACTGTGCCCGGCAACAAAAAGTTCTTTCCCGCAGCAACGAACTATTTTACAAAATGAGTAGAGGCAGAAACACTCGCATCTATAAAAGAAAAAGACGTTAAGAAATTCGTTTGGCAGAACATAACTCGGTTCGGCAAACCCAAGGCTCTAATATCCGATAACGGCACTCAGTTTGATGACAAAATCTTTAGGGGCTTTTGCAAAGAATACAAGATAGAATTCTACAACTTTACACCAACGTACCCCCAAGCTAATGGCCAAGCAAAGGCTTCTAACAAAGTAGTCTTAGACGGTCTGAAGAAGAGGTTAGAGAGAGCAAAAGGCAAGTGGGCTGAGGAACTTACCCATGTTTTATGGGCCTACTGTACCACACCTCGGTGATCAACTGGAGAAACACCCTTTTCATTGGCCTATGGCATGAAGGCAATAATTCCACTGGAAGTGAGCCTCCCCACTATTAGAAGTGAGAATTTTGATCCAAACTTAAATAGTGAAGCCATAGCCCTCGAACTCGACTTTGCAAAAGAAAGAAAAGAAAGGGCATTAGTGCACATTGCCTCTTATCAACAAGAATTGTCCAAGAGATGGCAAGTTAGGACCTAACTGGGAAGGAGCATACAAAGTGATTAGTCTAGCAGGAAAAAGGGCATATCACTTAGAAGATATGGACAGCAAGGCTGTTCCCAGACCATGGAACACGGTCAATCTCAAACTATTTTATTTTTAGCTTTTTCTTAAAAACACTTGTAATTTTTCTATTTCAAAAAAACAAGTAGACTTTTTTCTAGCAAAATTCATTCCTAAGTTTCTAAAAATGGTTCGTACTTGTTGCCGACTAGGGGCAACCAAGAAAGTTGGCAGGTTTGACCAACATAGTTCTTTTCTTGAGCCAAGATAGATCCAGACTCAAAAAAGTTGGTAGGTTTAACCAATATTTAGCTCGTCCCTAAAGTCGAGATAAGAATTTAGGCTCAGAGAAGTTGGCAGGTTTGACCAACAAATTTTTCTTCTTCAACCGAGATAAGGATCTAGGCTCAAGAAGGTTGGCAGGTTTGACCAACACTTTTCTTTCTTCAGCCGAGATAAGGATCTAGGTTGAAGAAGGTTGGCAGGTTTGACCAACACTTTTCTCAACCGAGATAAGGATCTAGGCTGAAGAAGGTTGACAGGTTTGACTAACACTTTTCTTTCTTCAACCGAGAAAAGGATCTAATCTGAAGAAGGTTGGCAAGTTTGACCAACACTCATTTAAATCCTGGAGCAGCCATCCAGCCGAGATATTTATCTCAGCCAAAAAAGGTGGGTAGAAAAAGGGAAGGCTGAGCTAAATTAGGCCAACTAGGCTTGAAAAAAATATATATATTACGCTAAAGGAAAAAAGTACAGTGGCCGAACAAAAAGATGTCAAAAAGCAAACAAAAGATTCATTCATTAGAAATCCATTACAAGAGGAGGGGCTTGTAAACCGGTTACATTTTTCGTTGAAAGTGAAGAATAGAAGAAAATCAGGCAAAAAGATCATCCAAATCAGCATCTAGATCAACCCGGGCTTCGCCACTCAGTAGGCCGGTTTCAGTGAATACTTCATGGACTAGGTCGGTTCCAGGCACCCCCTCAACCGTACTTGGCATTGGTTGGGTGAGAAGATCCACCCGAGTTGGCAGAAGAGGCTGGAGACCGAGGTCAGTGTTTGTAGATGGGGCATTATTTGGTTCAGGAGATTCTTCCTCCTCCTCCCCCTCTTGAAGAAACTTCTGTTGGACCGCGTTAGCGTAGTCCGTCATGTAACTTGGAATAAAGTAAGGGGGAGGGCTCTAAAAGATCTCAGTGTCTGGCCCCTGACCGAGCTTGACAGCAGCAGCCTTCCACCTGCATTTGAAAAAGATGTCTTTGGCAACTTCACACTGCAAAACGTAGGTTGCCTCCGCTTCTTTGAAGCCTCGGTCTTCAGCGTCTTCCATCATCTTCTTCAGCTCGGTGACCTCGGCATTCTTCTTTCTTTCCAACTTTGCCAGTTCACGCAGGTAGCGGTCCTTTTTCTCTGCCAGGGCTTTTTGTTTATCGATTTCCGCAACGTTGACTAGTTCGGTCAGACGCTTGTTTTCGAATTCCAACTCAGCCAACTTTAGCTAGGCCTCCTTCAGTTCGGCTACCCTGGCATTTGTATCAGCCACGGCCGACTAAGCAGTCTTGCGGAGTTCAAGCACACGCTTGTGGGCCACATGGTTTTTTTGCAGGGCCTGCGAATAGGAAAGGAAGAGGTTAGGATAAACCGAGCAAATAGATAGTTAATATGGAAACACCTAGATCGGAGAACTTACAAGCACCATCGACTTGGTCGCCGAGCGAATAGCTTTGAGCTCGGTTAGTTAGTCATGATGCTCCATGTCTGGTGACAGACAAACACTCTTAGAGAGGTTAAAAGCGAGCATATGGTCCTTGTCAGCAACCACTGAATCCATGGTGGTTACAGCACGGTTCTTGTAGGTCATAGAGGGTGCCCATTTTGATGGGCTTGCTCGGTCAGAGCGCGAGGGCTCTGGGCTCGGCAACACATGTTCAGGAAGCGCAGTGTCCTCATTCACCAGGCATTGCGGTTCGGTCGATGAGGTACATGCACGCTTGCTCGATCGAGATGTGGTGGCCTTAGTAGTGGGAAAGGCGACCACTGTTTCACGCGGTTGACTGGATGGCTCTAGCTCGATTTGAACTTCACCAAAGGTCTGCTTGGTAATAAGTGCTCGCACGGTCCTCCTTTTTGCCATTTCTTGTTCTTCTGTAAGGGAAATTAGGTTGATTTAGGAAAGAATGGGATCTGGCTTGGGGGAAGGTTCAAGAAGGAAGTTGGTCACTCTGGTCTTCCTGTTGCCACTGTAATGGTAGGTCGGTTGCACGTCGAGTAGCTCGGTCCACTCGCGATGCTGGTGTCGTAGCACGGCTCGGAGTGCATCTTGATTCGCGTAAACGTAAGTCGATTTCAAGTGGTTCAAATCTGTATAAAGAACAAAGAACACGAGGGTTAGTACGGGAGCTGTTTTGATAACCAAGAAAAAGGAACCGAGCTGTCCTTACCAGCTGTTCCCTTGTTCCAGTTGATATTATAACCCGGTATCTGGGCTTCATGGTCTTCAAAGTTTCCAGAAACCCAGAAGAAATCATCATCGTTTAGATTTTTGTCTAGAGTGTTTTATAATTTTTTCTCAACCTCTTCTTACTCTGAGTTAGTACACCTAACTATCGTCATTTTGGCCGAGCGAATATTAATGAAATAGCTCAGCCAATCCAAGGCTGAGGCCGAGCCGGCGGTTTAGCTCGGCGATACCGTTTATTATTCTATAAGTGCTTGTGGACAGTTGGGTTGGACACAATCTTGTTTGTCTTAGAAACTCACATATAAAGGGCTGTACAAGGAACCGAAGCCCAGCTTCTACAATCGATATCACTGTAAAAGGGACGAAGCCCGGTTTGCCCCAGGGTATGGTGTCTAGCTCAGCTAAGGAGAGGTGGACGTCATCAGGAATATGGTAGTCTCTTCGGAATTCGACCATGGCCCCAGGCAAGTCTACCAGGAATCGATATTTACCCATTAAAGTTAAAGATTGTTATGTAAAAATGAGTACGGCAGCCTAGCTCGGCACTAGTGTGACTTTTGATAGCTCGATTGAGCAAAATCGCCCAGGAGCAAAGTGCAAGGGTGTCCTTGGCCAACCTAGTCAAGTCTGCAAAGTGGAAATGAAAAAGTGTTATGCCCAGATAAACTGGACCGGGCTAAGTAAATAGGCAACAAGTAAAAAAAAGCCTAACTCGGCTGCATCTGGGTTACAGATAGTTCGGCCGTAAAATAGGGTCAACTCAAGGTTTGTAGCACAGTTGGTGATCAATGCACAAAGATATAGCTTGCTTCTAGTTCGGTCAGTACAAGCCTAAGGGTCGCAAACAAATTCCTAGTTCAGTCACAGCACAGCACAATTTTGGATCAAAGACCATGTTTTAAACTAATTTAAAATACAACTAGTGTGTTTTTTAAGCTTGAGTGTGAGGTTTTGGGTTTGAAACTCAACACTCTAGTGTATATAACATGCATATATGGAAATTAGGTGCTGGACTCATGGAAATTAATATAAAATAAAATAAAATAAAAAAGAGAACACCAGAAAGAGGAAGAGAGAGGCATTAGCAACTTACAGGTTTAAAGCTTGAAGGCAGAATCCAACCAACGAAAGAACGAGTGAAGCGGATGGTATGGCTACTTGTTTTGGGGCTAGAATACAGATGTGGAACTCAGAAATGCAAGGGAGAGAAGATGAACACTAAGAGTGCTTTGGTTCAAGAAATGGGTTTTTGTATAGGCGCGAAAATGGGCGGGACGTTCAAATTTCATAGTACAAGACGGCTGTAACAGGTGTACTTGACTAGTGGGGGCATGCCACGCGTCTAGAGGAATAAATAACGTTTCAGACATGCTTGAGTAGTGGAACGGCGTACAGAGCAACTAACAAGACATTTCTAGACCGAGCGAATTGGGAGTCCGGTAATATTGAGCTCAGTTGAAGGCTTGTACATCTAGCTCGGCTGGAGAAGAATAATCCCAATCATGCACTACAAATGGAATTAAGGGGCAATTGAGAGGGCAATTTATATCTAAATAAGGCCGAGCTAAGGCCATCTATTGCATGGACCGAGCTAGGTTCACTCTTGGTCATTGGGCCGCGCTGCGGACAGAAATGAGAATGGATTAAACTCGGTCGTGGACTGGATGGGTATTCGGCCCAAGGCTTGAACCAAGGTGGCCATATCAAAGCAGGACCGGGGTACGATGGTGCGGGGTTCCGAAGTGGTTATCTCAATTAAAGACTGCCCTGGTTCTGTCTGGCGTGGGGCAAGGCCTTCCTAGCTCTGTTGAGCTGCTACCGAGCCGAGGTAAGGAGGTTTGGGCCATCTCATTTGGTTGGTAGTGAGAAGGGTATTATCAAGATAGGTATTATTCTAATGAGTGTGATCCCTAAGAGGACTCTACTGAGGAGAGTTGGAGTCCTACTAGGATTGTGCCAAACAAAATCTACAAAAGCTCATTCAGGACCTATGTACAGGTATCACAATTTTTACTCTCAAATACACAGAGCTTTTATCTGTTGTCTATTTGCTGACTTGGGCATCGGAGAGGTTTCCAGTACATACCCACCGGCTAGCTCACGTCTGTGTTTTCAGGTAACAAAGCGACAACATTCGAAGAAGTGCAAACTTGATCAATAGAATTATACGATAAGATTATTTCGTACTCGTACAGTAGTATATATACTTTCTCTCAACTCAGAATCTACGTTACACGGACTTGGATGTGGGTATCGAGTGCGGGTGCATATCTACGAGTTGGACACTTCAAAATTAAAAATTAATGATATGTGGATATGGATCCAAATTTGAATATAGGTACGGGAATACGTTAAATAATTGTATTATATAAAGTTAAAGAATAACAAATATAAAGTTAAGGACTAATTATATTATATTATATAAAGTTAAGATGAGTTAAAAAAAAGTTAAGGAATAAAGGAATAACAAATTAAATATAAATAACAAATAAAAATTATTTTAAGCATAAAATAAATTATATTATATATGATAAAATAAATTATTTTTATTTTAGGAATAAAAATTATATTATTTATGATATATTATATTATACAAATTTTTTTTGACGGAATGATATTATGTAATATGAATAATATTATATATTATTATATTAATATAATTTATAATATATAATATAAATCTAATTTAAAAGAAGAGAACAGAGAACAAAGAGGAGAAGACGAAAAGGAGGGAAGAGAGAGAGAAGAACAAAGACTAAGATCGAGAAAGAGAACAAAGAGAGAGATCGAGACTGAGACCGAAACCAAAGGGGAATCGAACCCCTAGGATATTTACTGGGTGGAATCGACTTCACAATGATCTCTTTCGATTCGGTCAAGCTTGCGACTAGGGTTCGCATTTCGATCTTGCTTCGCCACTAGACTTGCTTCACAAAGGTGAGTTTCAGCCCTCTCTCTCTCCATCTTTAAGTTTTAGCCGTATCCATTTGTATATCCCGGCCGTATTCCACACCCGTATCCATGTCATGTCGTGTCAACATAAGTACCTCTCACAAAACAAAGAGTCCGTGTAGCGTAGCTCGAAATCATAAATCATATATCATTTGTATAAACAAGAGCAATAATGACCAGACACCATAGAAATCTGGTACTTTGCACACCCTCGTGTAAATACGAGAAAATAAAGAGGAAAAAAAAAAGAAGAAGATAAATATGAAACAAATTAAAAAGAAATATTCTTTATTTAATCAATCCTAATAGGTGACCTACTAAAAGAATCTAGTCTGTCCCCCACAAATTCCAAGGAAGACATGCAACTTACAATATTGCAGAAATTATTGTAGAAATTCATACCTGAGTCTTTCTTTTCAACTTATTAGTTACAAATGCACAAAAATAATGTGCGTATCTATAGTTATAAAAAAAAACAATGAACAAATCCAGTAGAACCTTATCAAAGATAATTTCAAACCTAACAATCTGGAAATTGGATAATGTTCTGGAAACTTGAGATCTGTTATCCCATTCACTGCATAAATTTCCCTGTAGAAGTCCTCCATTGCTTTGATTGTGGCCGGATCTGGGACCTTGCCAGCAGCATGAATCCAAAGTCGGCCTGCATAAAATAAATATAAAAAATAGAAAGAATAGTAGGATTCATTCTCACTAGAATTACATGCAAGCAATCATATATGCACTGTGAGAGAGAGAGAGAGAGAGAGCAGTCTAATGCTTTAAACAATGACATAAATGCCATTTCAGTAGAAATAGTGGATTATTTTAAAAGACAGACTCTATAACTATATGGTGCTTTTGTTTTCAGCTTTTTATAATCTTTTAACAAAATCAATAACTTGATCGTAAGTACATAAATAAACTCAATAGTTTGTCTCTGCCCCTCATTTCATTACCTTTGGAATTTGGATACTTAGTAGTTGCTCGAATCCCTTCCCATAAGGCCCACTTATTATTGCACAAGACTCTCGTGCCAAATAAAGGACTATATTTTGATAATCCATGACATTGCGAGTGGAACATGGTAAGCAAACTACTTATAATCATGGTACAAGAATGTTTCTTTTATCCATCCTTGAAAGCTGCAAATCTCATAGTATTATTGATATGCTTCCCTTACTACAATACTTCAACCATAAGCAAATTTCGGATGGCATTACATAGCAAAAACTAGTGGCAAGTGCACAAGTCAAGCATATGCAATTTTATATCTAAATTTTTGGGCAGCTTGCAGAATGAGAAATATGGGTTGGTTTTGAAAATTGATTAGTAGATAAGTAAATATCTAGTAGATATTTACTAGATGTGGCATATTTATTCATTCATTCAATTAGCAATTCTACAGGCATTATTGGAAATCAAATTATGCAACAAATCTTCAAAAGGTACATCCATATGCACCCCAAAAATATTGTCAAACCTCTCTTTGGATACCCTATTCTCAATTTTGAATTTTATTCTTTTTCTTTGAACGCCCCAGTTAATTCCAACCCTGCCCCCACCCACCATCTGCCACCTCTTCCACCGGCCTCCCGTCCCTCCTCGCAGCCCCTCCTCGTCCCTCCCTCTCAAACCCTAACCCTCTCCCACCCTTCCCCTGTGGCAGTGATGGCTGAGGGAGAAAGGGGAGAAGGTGGTGGCTAAGAGTGGGTGTAGAACTTTATGGTTTTGCCCTTGTTGAAATTTGACTTAGGTGGGGTGTCCAACAAGCTGTTAGTATAATACAATAAGATCATAATGACCCATGATCCAAACAAGAGAAAGAATAGAACCCAAAATCAACACAGAATCAAACAAAAACAAAGAAGAAGAAAAACCCACGACCCACCAAAACATTAGACTCAAAAAACCAAATTCTGGAGATTTGAGGAATCAAACAAAACAATTAGACATAAAATTAAAGCAACTACCTTTTGCACAACATCAAATCATATAATTTGTTATACAAACCAGAAGAAGATAAAAGAGTTACATGGGGTGTGGAATGGAATGAATTAAAAGGGTACCTCTAATAGGGGAAGGCCAAGATCTGCCCTCAATGCGCTTGATACCATGAACAAGCAAAGAAGCCCAGGGCTGATGCATTGTGAGACATGGGTTTGTGTAGTTTCCATTGCCTCTACTCCTACTTCCCATCTGGTTCTCTCCTCTCAATGATTTGCAGTTCGATCACACAGTGCACGGGATCGGATCGAATCGAATCGTAGACTGCCACTTCTTCGCTTCGCATAGGTAATATCCGTGACTTTGTAAAAAGACCTTTCTGTGTCCAAGTAGGGATCATCAACGCGTGCCCAAGTCACGTCTATGAATCGGGTCTTCCTTGACCAGTAAACGGGTCGGGTCTGATCAAAAAATTGAAAGCACATCTCATCAATAAACCGTAACATTACCAGAAATTATAAGTAATATTACAAATTCATTTTTATTCATTTAGAAATTAATTTTTATCACACTTCATGTGTACCTGACATTACACAAATTAATCTTCATCACATAATTATCTATCCAAAAAAAATTTGATAAATAAGTCCGAATTAGTAGACTTTCTCAAAAATTATACTGTGTCCCTAGAACAAATATAGGTAATGTCCCAATTTTAATATTATTGGTTAAAATAGTAGATCTCACTACTTGTTTGTCTCTTTTGGAGAGACAACTGGACACTTGTTCAAATATAAATAGTGTGACACTAAATAACTTCTCCTAACATTAGGGCCTATTTTGGGAAGTTTTTTTTTTTTTTTTTTTTTGGTTTATTGACTCTTTTTTTTTTAAATGTGCAAAAAAAAGTAACGAGATAATATGACCCAAATAAATCAATATGCTGACTTTTTTTTTTTTCCTTCTAATTGTCAAGGGCGAATTATACTAACAGTCTCTATAATTTGGGACTCGTGTCACTTTAGTCCCTAATTTTTCAATTATGACACATTTGACCTTAAATTTTAAATTTTGTTCCAAATAAGGATAATTGAAGATATTATTGCTCAATTTTAAAGGCAAAGTCATCAATTTGATAATATATAACTAATTTGACAAAAAATAAATATCAAAACAATATTTTTAAATTTTTAAAAATTAATTCTACCCACCAAAGATAAAATTATATAAAATCGATAAATCTTTTACGCATTTATTTATTTATTTTACCAAATTAATTTTTATTATGTGTTTGGATGATGATCATGTAATGAGTGGCTGTAAAGCTTTTAATGTGTAATCGATATATTTAATATATGAAATGTTTATAGTTTTAGATTTTTTTATTTAATGGATTGATTTAATAATGATATCAAAGTTGTCATCATGTTTGACTTTTGAAAAAAGAAAAATTAATTTAATGAAAAAGAAAACAACCATCCATTACATAATCATTATTCAAACACATAATAAAAGTTAATTTGGTAAAATAAATAAATAAATAAATATGTAAAAGATTTATCAATTTTACACAATTTTATCTTTAGTAAATAGAAATAATTTTGAAAATTCAAAAATATTTGTTTGACATTTATTTTTGTCAAATTAGTTTATATTTTATCAAATTAACGACTTTGCTCTTGAAATTGAGTGATAGTATTTTCAGTTCCTTATTTTAGAACAAGATTCAAAATTTATGATTAAATATGTCATAATTGAAAAATCAGAGATTAAAGTAACACAAGTCCCAAACTATAGGGACGATTAGTATAATTCATCCAATTGTCAAAATAGGCCTGCATGTTAAAATTAAGTCAGGTCAAACTGAAGTGAAACCGTTGAACTTATATTATTAGGAGGATTTTGTCAAAACTCCCTCATAATAAAATTTTAATACATTAAGAACAAGTATAAAAAAAATTTCTTAAAAAGTCCAATAAATATCACTATTATCAAAATATTAAACTTTAAAATAATATAACTTTTGATGTAGATGTTGATTTTTAATTAAATTAATATTTTTAGAATTCTCTTATCAAGATCTATTAAATAAGATCTAGGTTGACTATGGAATTCTTTTTTAAAAAAATTATTACGGTTAAAAGTGATATAAATAGTAATAGTAACAGTAACAGTAACATATTACTCTGTTTGACAATTATTCTATTTGACAGTAATATTTTCATGTCTCACAGTAACATGTTACTATGTTTAACAGTAACATGTTACTATGTTTAACAGTAACATATTACTCTAATTCACAATAACACGTTACTCTGTTTGACAATTTCTCTATTTGACAGTAACATGTTATTCTGTCTTACAGTAACATGTTAGTCTGATTCACAGGAACATATTAGTCTGGCAATATTATCCAAGAAAAAAAAAAAAAAGATATTTTATTTTGTCCTTACTCAATTATATATTTTTTCTTTAGGGGAGTTTATGAAAAATAATAAATTGGGTTATCATTTTCACCAAATAAGAGTACAATGAAAAAGTTGTGACTAAATTTCTCTTATTATTACCACCTATATTTTTTTTAATTATCATATTTTTAGTATTTTTATTAATTTGTTTTTCTTTTTTACTTCTCAACATATCACGTATTTTTATTTTTTTATTTTTTTTTGTTGTTTATGAACAAATCGAATTTGAATGTTGAAAATCTAATTTGTAAATATAAGTAGATATTGAGCGTGGTTTGCAAGCTGGATTTTTTTAATAATTTTTTAAATTTTTTTTATAAATTAAAATAAAATTTATCTATCTATCTATATATTATATAAAGAAAATTGTGTTTTTAGTGAGGAGTTTTGTGAGAACTTTAATATCTCATACTAATTTTTTTGATTTTCTTAATTTTAAATAATTAAGAAAATCTTCATTGGTTAGCTTTTATTTAATAATTCCACATCTAAAAAAGAAGAAAAAATAAGTTATTTTACTCATATAAAGGAAATCTTATATTCCCATTATACTCTCATTCCATTTAGTGAGGAGCCTTGTAAGAATTTCAATATCTCATACTAATTTTCTTAATTTTAAACAATTAAGAAATAATTTATTAGCTAACTTTTATTTAATAATCCCACATCGAAAAAGGGAAAAAAAATGAGTTATTTTACTCGTATAAAGTGAATCTTATACTTCTATTACATTTAATATTGTAGTGTTGTGCATATTTTAATTCAATATAGTTTAAATTTTAAAAATTTTAATTAATTAATTATGACCTAGCCGATTAGGCTAAATCATTTTTAATTTGATTGATTTATTGGTTTAACCATTTTGGGTTTGATCGATTCATCGGTTTAATCACAATTTCTCATATTAATTTTATTAATTTTAAACAATGGAAAAAAATTTCATTGACTAATTTCCTTTAATCATATAAAAATAAAACTCTAATTATGTCACAACCCAAACCCGCCCCGTATAGGTTTAGTATCGTAACCAACCAGTAATTGTTGGATTACCAAAAGCCTCTGAACAGATTATCATGTAATAAGGGATTGCGGAAACAAATATAGAAACATACATAGTCTATAGAAATGTGTAGACATACATGGAACAAATAATTTAAAACCTTGCATATATATATATATATATACATATATGACATCATATACATCCATCCAACCTTGTCATTATACACAAAGTAGAACAAAAAAACTAGTCACAAAACAACAAAAGTCTTAAGCTTATGTCTTGGTTTACAAAACTTGACCATTGAACTCTTTCCGGAACCTCCTCGGGAGGCACAATGGTTGGCCGATAAAACAGAGACTCCAAGTCATCAACTCTGAGCCTGGTCACGAACCTGGTTGCCTACATACATGTCACAACCCAAACCCGCCCCTATAGGTTTAGCATCGTAACCGGCCAGTAATCCTTGGATTACCGAAGGCCTCTGAACAGATAAGCATATGATAAGGGACTAGCAGAAGCAAATACATAATTATAGTTGTCCAATGAGCTATGCTGACTTACATGAAATAGTATATTTTAAAACTTTAATTACATAACCAATAGTCAACCATATATTATACCACACACATTACCAAATTCTTAAGTACAGCCAACAAGTTTCATAATATATATATACATGTACAGAATCAACATGGCCTCAACACAAGCTACATCGGGAACCTCCACGGGAGGCACAAAGGTTGGCTGACAACAGAAACACAGTCCCCCACAAAATCTTTAGGCTCGAACTCCAGAATGCTCACCTATATACATATATATACAAATAGTGAGCTAAAGCCCAGTGAATAACATTAAGGTAAAGGGGTTAGTGAACGAAATCCGAACATTTTATATGTACAAAACAGATCATAGCATAATCTAGTCATCTCATATCAGAACATAATAATGGCATATCTCATAGAACATATCGAACATATCACATAACGTCTTCCGACTAGAGTAACTGGTCTCGGACACCGATTAAACAGATATCACCACAATGAAGTGGCTAACGAGATCTCGTAAATGTCATGGACCCGCATTTTCATGCCGTCCCCCATGACTTGAGACTATCTATGGATGCCATAATAGATTTCAAATATGGGTCTTCGTTCACAAAAACATATATCATTTCAGAAATCATAGCTTGATATATCACATTTGGAACATAATTTCATATAAACGTATCTTTACAATAACGTTACTCACAATGATTCCCGTAAATGGTCAATCAATCCTCAAGTCTTGACCTACAATCACAAAATACATAGCACAAAATATGTCTCATTATTACTCGTTCATGTGGTCATACATGGCTTAGCTTTCTCACTTTAATTTCCCATTCATTCCATGCTACATAACTTGTTCATAATGCCCATATACTCGGATTCTACACATATTTCCTAATTCACTTACTTATGTTATTTCTTAGCTTATTAATCTTTAACGGCTCATAAATCATGCCTAAGAATGCCCATAAAGAGATGGGAGTGAAGATATGCATTTAAAACATCTTTTGAAAACATGCTGAAAATGAGTTGGTGGCTAGAGCCAGCTTTTCCTGGCTAGAGCAGTGAAGAAAAACAGAGCTCGCTCGGCGAAGACTTCTTCGCCGAGCCACTTTTGCAGAGTGTAAAATTCTGAGAGCTCGAAATGTTGGCTCGAGCCACCACTTCTTCGCCGAGCCAAGCTGTGAAATTGAAGCGAAAGCTTAGCAACAATGGTTTCCAAACCACCTCCAAACCTTGGGGTCTTGCATGATTTGATCAAATACACAAAAATAGCTTTAGAAAACCTCAATACAAGACCCTTGAAACATCTTTTTTTCAAAAACTCATGGATGTAGCAAATTTAAACTCAAAAGCTCATGCATGGAGGGTTTTCAAACCATGTTCTTGATTTTTCTCAAACATGCAAATGATGAACAACAAATTCATGGATTCACAATTATGAGCATGCTCAAAACTCACATGCATGCAAGGATTTCAAACTCAAACTGAAGATAGTAAAATCGGAGATGTCCTACCATGAATACACATGCAATTAATTTACAAACCCAAAGACCCATTTCTCATTCTAATCTCATGTAAATGATCCACAAGTGAGTTGAGAACATGATGCATGGAGGAATAACTATAGAATTTAAACACAGAATTCTTACCTAGATCCTTGGTTTCAAACAATGAGAGTTGGCCTTCCTAATTTCCTTCTTGTTCTTTAAACCTTGAGCTTCTCTCTCTCTCTCTCTCTCTCTCTCTCTCTCTAGAGCTAAACTCCCTCAACACAGAGGACTTGAAGGCAAGAGAAAGACACACAGACTCTCTCACTCGGTTAAAGTATACAACACACACCTCACTTTTGAGCACACTACACGTGCATACACATGCACTCACCCAACACACACATACACATGGGTTTTGATTCCCTACACCCAACATCACCAATGCCTCAACCCAATAATACACTAATTCTCATCTTGGGTCAATAATAGGACTAGATTAGGTACCAATCATGCATTATTTAATTCAACACAAGTAACCTTAATTTATTCAAGATTAGCACAAAATTCGATTATTCAAAAATAGTTCCAATTAAGGCTTAATTTAATCACATGCGATTTTACTAAACTGAATCAGTTTTTAATCAAGTTTGTCATGGTGTTCTAAAAATTCCAAATAGTCAATCCATGTGCTCAATTCGGTTCCTGAAAGCATTCAGGCTAACAATTTCAGATTCAAAGTAGAAATCATGACAAATAATTTTCAAATCAGATAGATATGCACAAATTACTACAAAGCACATAATAAACCCATAATTAATTTTATTCACTTAATTAAGATCCTTAATTACCGGTTAGTAGCTAATTACGGGTCGGGGTTATTACAATACATAATCAATGTTTTGAAACCTGGACTAGTGAGCAAACCGAAAAAGGGACCAGGTAGACGGGTCACCGGTTTAATCGCCGGGTCGAAGTAGTCAAACCGTGACGTCATAATTATATCATAAATATATTAAAAATATAAATGTAAAAATGAAAAAAAAAATTTAATTCAACAAAATAATAGAATTTTCAAATATCACTCACAATGAAATTGTAATTTGCAATAATAATGTGACATATCTTATTTTATTTGTTGAAGGCCTTTTTCTAAATGGGTTGCGCAACACTTTTGACAAGCAAAAATTACTGCACAATCTATACATATATCAAAGTTAGAAAATAGAACATATTATAAATACAATCATAATAATTAAAATAATAAAAGCATTATACTAAAAGCAATTAATATTACCTATTTGTCAAATAACAACACAAACATAATCAAATAAAAATACTATAGTTTACTACATCAATTAAGAATCAAATCTCAAACACAAACATAAACCAAGCAAGCATAGAGATAAGATCTATAATTCCAAATCTTAAAACACAATAATGAGCATCCATCCTTCCTAAATGAAAGTAGATAAATAAATATAAAAAAAAAAGAGTTCAAAACCAATCCACTACAAAAAAACACATCATGCCACAAAAACATTGTTTTTTTTTTGCCTAATTCCTTGGCAAGCCCTCCATTAGCCAAGCATCGTCATCCTCATTTTCATTGTTGCTTATGCCAACTCCACCACTTTGAGCATTAGATCTATTATCCATGTTGACATCACCAAATGATCCAAGGTCAATATCATCTCCAACCTCTAAGATCACATCATCCTCGTCATCTTTTACAATAGTTACAAGAAAATCAATAAGTAATCAATTTAATAATAACAAAAACATTGTTATATAATAATAAAATAATTAATTACTAACCATCACGTAGACCATGACATTGCCTTTTATTTTGTGGAGTCGGACTTTCTTGATAAAGCATTTGTTCCAACTCATCAAAATCAAGAAGATAAGGCTCTTCTTCATCTTCAACAATCCAAAACTCGATTTTGTCAATACTTTCAATGTCAACCCGATTGTAGTTCTTCATTTTGTTGAAATACCTATAATTTTCACTTAAAAGTAAGACTACTTGAATAAATATTCTATTAGAAAATGCATGACAAGGTAAATGGTTCATTTACCTATTCTTCAACCGCAAATTATAATGAATATATACAAGATCATTAAGCCTTTGATGTTCCAATCTGTTCCTCTTCTTCATATGTATATGTTCAAAAACACTCCAATTCCTTTCACATCCAGAAGAGCTACTAGTTTGGCTAAGAATTCTAATAGCCAACTTTTGCAAATTTGGAGCACTATGGCCAAATAACCTCCACCATTCATCTTATTATTAAAAGAAAAGAAGAAATAAATAAATTAGATCTAATATTACACTTAAAGAATTACTAAGCAATCATAATGAAAAAAAAAATCAAATATAATACATAATTTTACCTGGTTGTGTTGTCTTGGATGTAATAGTAGCAAGCTCTCTTCCAAACTTTCTAATTGATCTCGAAACAATCTTGCTTCATCCAAGAGTTTTGTTTTACTACATGTAGCTTTTGTTTCTATCACATCAAGCACACTTGCCATAACCTCTAGTTTTTTGCAAAATGATGATTGATCATATTGAGAAGCTGGATGCAACCAATAAGCCACAGCATGGATATTTTTGCGTAATGTTCTATCCCAATGATCTTTGATAATACTTGTATAAGGCTTGTACAATCGTTTTTTCTTCATGAAAACATTCTTAATTGCTATTCTTGCCCTATACATGCCCTCATATACATAACCCATTGAAGGTTTTTTTATCTCCATCAATAATACTCAACAATCTCATGAGTGGTTCAACAATCTTAACAATGATCAAACAATCATTTGAAAACTTACTGTAATAACCCTGACCCTGATTAACGTTAATTGGGACTTAATTATACCTAATAATAATTAAGAGGAAATCTGGGATTAAATCGCATGTGTGTTGCATGATTTATGTGTTTCTATCTATTTGACGTAGAAATATATGTTCGTGTTTTAAACTTTAAACTGCGAATTGGAAGCCTTATCGGCGTCCGATTCTGAAATTGATTAGCGTTTTAGACTAGTCAGATTTTATGTGATTTTATTGTATGTTCAATTGAAGTTCGATTTGGAATGTTTAAATTAGATTAAATAACGTTTTAATAATGAACCTAACTTAATTACGAAATTGCCATTGAAGCCCACTACCTAAGCCAACCTTGGAACTTCATCTTAAAACATTTTTTTTCATCATCTTGTGAGACCCAACGTGGAAGAGAATTAGGGAGAGGAGAAAAACTTGATTTCAACAAGGTTTAGCTTGGAGACTTAAGGGAATTGGAGGATAACAACAAATTGAGCTAGCACACTTTGATTTCAAGGTTTAAGGTAGGAGATTCTTCTCTTAATTGTGAGTCTAGATCACTTATTGCATGGTTCATGGTTAGATTAGTGTTTAAAGCTAGAATTGGGTTTAACATGTTGAATTGAAGTCCATGTCATGCATACATGAACATGTTCTTAGAATTTGAAGTTTTTTTGTATCAAATCTTCACATGCATGGTCATATTTTTGCTAAGGTCCTTGAATTCATCAAAATTCTGAGTTTAATTTTGCTTTGGATCATGTTTTGGAGCATTGAAATTTATTTGAACTCATGCATGTTTGTTTAAACTTTGTTCTTGAAGATTTATTGAATTTGTGACCAAATTGACTCACCCTTGGGCTTTGATTTTACAAATTGAGCTTTGAAACATGTTATTCTATGTGTTTACAAATGTTTTCTAGAAAATTAGCCCAAGAGGATCGAAAATTATGCATTAAAACTTGGTTTTGAACTTGAGGTTCAAATCTGGAATTTCCAGATTTTGGACCCACGCTCGAGCGTATGCTCTGTGATCATGCCTTCCGCTCGAGCGTGAAATGCGTGTATCCAGTACTTTGCATGAGCTTACAGTCCGCTCGAGCGAGAGACTTCACGCTCAAGCGAGGACTTGTGTCTCACGCTCGAGCGAGGGTCGAGCGCCCATCGAGCGTGAATTTTGAGCATCTAGTATTTTCATTGTAGCATACAGTATGCTCGAGCGACGGAAGTCACGCTCGAGCGGAGCTCCTTTGTTTGCATGTCCGCTCGAGCGTAGAAAGCCACGCTTGAGCGAGACCCCTATTTTCAGCAACTTTTGAAAAATGTTTTCTAAGGCATTTTAGCACCCTCATTCCATCCTAGGCATTCATAGGCCATGTTTAAGGCTCCATATTAAGGATAAGAGGTTAGGTACACACTTAGAACCGATGATGTAAGTTTTGTACAGTTAGAAATGCATACTTCAAGTGTGTATCTGTTATGTGTTATGTAGGTCGTGTGCCGCATTCTGCTTGACCGTTTGGCTTCGTCTATCTGTTTCAACGCCCACTATGAGTAATAACTTAGTAAAGATATGTTCAACAGTACTTATTTTCTGCGTGACAAAATGAGATCTGTTTTCTAAAATGATATGTTATGTACAATGAATGATTGTCCAATTTCTGACATGTATTCGTGACATCCTTAGTACCATGTGAGATTTACAGTCAGGACCCGATATTGGAGGTTCCTTCGTGGAACTAGGTTATTTGTAACCTTACGCTTATGCGTCTTGTTATGTTACGCTTTTGCGTCCTGTTTGTGTACTGTTGCCCGTACTAGAGGCCCGCCATGGGGGCTTAGCTGTCCTGTTACCTGGATCCGGAGGTTCTTTCGCGAGAACTATGAGGTTATTCATAACCTTACGCATTGCGCGTCCTGTTTAGTTATGCTAATGGATGTATCACGTAAATGTAACCGTGACTTATGATTTCTGTCGGTATATGAGTTTGATAAAACTGAATTATGATTTTTATGTGATCAGGTATGCTTTTGATATAATATGAATTGATTTCTGAAATCTGTACGAACTTATTCATTGAAACCCTTTTACTCTGTTTATTATTCACTGGGCTCTCGCTCACAGCTTACTATATCTATGTAGGTGGGGCGGCACAAGACCCAGGCCAAAGTTGATGGCCTTCTGTTTTGTTTTGGTCAGCCATCCGTTGCGCCTCCCGAGGAGGTTCCGCTTGAAGCCTAATGCCATAGCTGTTTTTGTACTTCATGCTAGTCTGTTGTATCTGTTTTGTAACGTCAGATCTTGGGATTACATTTTGTAAATACTTTGTACATATTTGGTGTATCTGACTAGCATGTTTATGTATATAAATAAGTTTTGAATTTTCTGTTCCATGTACGTCATCACAGCTCATTGGACCTTGTTATTTTGTATATTTGCTTCCGCAGCCCCTTACTATTTGTTAATCTGTTCAGAGGCCGTAGGTAATCCTCGGATTACTGGCCGGTTACGGCGCCAAACCTATAGGGGCAGGTTTGGGTCGTGACACTTACTATCTAAAATGATAGCAACAACTTCTTTTTCTTTCTTGTCTTTTGCATGCCTTGAATCGATAAAATCCTTACTTGTCACTAAGGCTTTCAAATCATGCATATGTTTTTGAATACTATGCAATGCAATGAAAGTAGTGGCAAACGGGTTGCTCCTGGGCACATAATTTCAGTCCATCCCTTCATTTTCCTCAACCAAGCTATCAATCATGGGCGGTTGTAAATAAATCTTATCACACTTGATGCTCTAGATGCAAGCTCTTTCACATGATTCAACTTGGAAATATCACTTAACACTAAGTTCAAACAATGTGTTGCATAAGGAGACCAATTAATATTCTTGTAAGTTTGACTAACAAGTCTTCCAGCAGCAACATAATTTGCCCTATTATCTGTCACCATGTGCACGAAATTGCTCACTCCCACCCACTCAATAATTTCTTCAAACAATTTAAAAAGAAGATGAGCATCTTTTACAACATCAGAGGCATCAATGGATTTAACAAAAGTGATTCCTCTAGGACAATAGACAAGAACATTAATGAGAGTTCTATGTCTACCATCAGTCCAACCATCACCTATAATTGTACATTCAGTATCAGCCCAAGTATTCTTTATAGAGTCAATAAACAATTGAAGCTCTTTCTTTGAGTCATTCAATAACGGAACTCGAACTTCATGGTAGGTAGGAACTTTATATCTTGGACCAATGGCGATTGCAGCATCAAACATGGGCTGAAAGTATATGGAATTGACAACATTCATTGGAACACATGTATCATACAAAATTTTGCCACAATCATATGTGCCCTATGTACAGCTTCTTTAGTAGTAAGGGCACTTTTGATAGTTGGTTGAGAGCTCGGAGTAGTCATTGGTGCAAAAAAATTATCAATTTTTGTAGATTCCTTTCCTTTTCCTCTTTGTGTCATTGTTGCTTTACTTTTATTCCTACTACCACCACCTTCATTAATTAAGATGCCCTTATTGCGTTGTGGAATTATTTCTTCAATTTCAACATCATCCTCAAATTCAAAAACAGCCCGACCAAAGGGATTAGATTCCTCACTTCGTTTATTTTTCTCAATAATTGCTTTCAAAGCCTCTTCCATTCGATATCTAACATCACCTGGAACTTTCTTACATGGCCCAACCTCACCAGACTTTCCTGCAAGATGTTGCTTCATTCTATTAATCCATCCACCTTTGATAGTTTTTCCACAATACAAACATGTTAAAGTTTTCTTCCCATCGGAAGCTCGCCCCTCAGTTAGATGGTCCTATGCTGGATCAGATTTACCTCTTGTTGATGATGGGGCATTAGAGTGTGCTATTGAATTATGGCCAGATGAATCCATTTCACCTAAAACAGCACTATATAATACATTTACTAATATTTGAAATCATAAATTTATTATAAAAAATTGTATGAAATCAGAATTTTATTATTCTATTCTAATCACTATATTATACATTTACTAGTATTCTATTCTATTCTATTCTAATCAGAATTTATTATAAAAAAAATTGCACGAAATTGCACTATATAATCACTAGCTTTGTAACGTTTCCAATAGTCTATTCTAACAATTTGTTTTGCCCCATTACAGGGCTCATCTAAGAAGCTTAATTTTTTTTTTTTTGTTTCACCTGCAATTGAGCCCACGGTGGTGGCCTCACTCATTATTAACGAGGAAGGAACAATGCCTCACTCATTATTGACGAGGAAGGAACAAATCAACAACCAAAACCAGTAGTTCAACATTTTTTTTCTGTTCATAATTTTTTTTTTTGTTTCAACTGCATTTTTTTTTCCAGCTGCAATCTAAGCATTGCTATGAGAATTGAAACAAACAAAATTTCATCATAAAATTTATATATATTCGTAATGCAAAGCCAAGATAGATACTCACAAAATAAAATTTCATCATAAACAAACAAAGAAGAATATAAAGCTCTACTCACAGCAGAAAAAAAAATTTTAAAAAAAAACAAAGAAAAAAAATAGCAAGCAAGAGAAGCAAAAAAATGCGAAGAGGAAGAGAAATAAGAGAGAGATAGAGACCAGTCACCACAGCAGAAGAGGAAGAGAAGAGAAAGAGAAAGAGAAAGAGAAGCAGCAGAGGTCGTTGAAGTACTCACTGGATTTGTGTCCTCCGTTCACCAACAATCTACGGAGATGAAGGCCAAAACCATTGACACCCTTTTGAGTTGAGAGAGAGAAACGAGCTGAATCTGTTTGGAGCCCTAGAAATTGGATTTTTTTAGTGCTATATATAAGTGCAACCAACCCGGACGATTCCTCATAACTCGGCCGGTTCACCGATTTTGCCGATTGAACCGACGGTCCATCCGGTTCTATCAATTAAGAATGGTTTTAGGCCTACTCCGGGTTTATAGGTTTTGCCGGACCGAAACCAAGCCCGGGTCTCGATTCAACCGGTTCGACCGACCGGTCCAGTCCGGGTTTATTAACATTGTACATAATATAAATAGTAAGTGAAAGCTCAGTAAATAATAACAAAGTAAAGATTTTAATGAATGATGTCCAGTTTCATATCATGTCAATCAGATAGATAAGCATGGTTGTATCAAAAACAAAGTCATGTTTATAATCGTATTCAAATCATGTGTGGTACTTTCATTAGCATTAACATATCACTTTGGTCAAGCATATCAAGCTCCATAATGGAACCTCCGGTACCGGGTAACATATCTCATATGTGGGCCATGGTATTGTTTCCCTCGGGCAAGGACCTGTGCCACGATATTGTTTCCTTTGGGCGAGAGCCTCATGATCATAAGCTACAATATTATTTCCCATGGGTAAGGGTCTCTGCTAAGGATCCCACAAGTACATGTCAAAGATATAGATCATCATTCATGGAATCACAAAATAGCCTTTTGTATAATTTAGAAATAGTTCATATCATATCATAATGTCCAGAAAGTACTTCATATTAAATATAGCTTTACTAAGTTATTACTCACAGATAATTGCATAGATAGCTTGATAGCAACCAATGGATCAACTGCTCACGGCACATGACCTATACAAACATAACAAATACACATATTGAAACACAAGCTCAGATCGTACTTAACTTATTTCATTTCGTTCTTCGTGTGTTTCTAAGTCTTATCCTCATTATTATGTCTTAATCTTGGCCTAGGAATACCTAGGATGTAATAAGGATGCTAAAATGCACTTGAAAATACTATGCTGAAAACAGGGGCCTCGCTCAAGCGCGACTTCTTCTGCTTGAGCGGATGTTCGAAAATGTGAGAGGTCGCTCGAGCGGTCTATAAACTTTGTAAAAGTATTGGTTGCTTATTTTTTCGCTCGACGCATGCTCAACTGTTGCTTGAGCATGAAACTAAGGTCTTCGCTTGAGCACAACTCTTGTCGCTCAAGCGGTCTGCAAAACATGGAAACTTTTGGGAGCATGCAATTTACGCTCGAGCCAACTCTTGGTCGCTCAAGCAGAGGTGCAAAAATAAAGGTGGTCGCTCGAGCGCAAGATCTGTCGCTCGAGCAGAGGAGCAGAATTCTAGAATTTCTAGATTTGCTTTTAAGCTCAAAACTCGACCCTAAAGTTTCAACTCATGATCTTTTGGGCCAAAAACTTAAGGAAACTTATATAAACTTGTCAAATTTCATGAATTCAAAACCATTTTGAAAAATCAAGGTTCAAAAGTATGCAAATTGTGCAAACTCAAACTTAGAATTTCAAGAATATAGCATGTATGAATTTATCTTAGCTTCAAAGCTTTCCATACATGAGTTATTGAGGTAATTTGGTGTGAAACTTCATGAATTCTCAAAACAAAGGCAAGATGAACACATGCATGTGGAAATTCTTTGAAATCAAACTCAAAACTTCATGAATTATGCAAGCATGCAATGACTTTTCCCAAATTCCTTAATCTAAGCTCAATTCTCATGTTTAGTCATCTTAATTTCTTGAACTCTTTCTCATATGTCTAGAATGCAAAGTTAGGGACAAGATTCTTACCTAGAGTCTTAAATTCACAAGTGTAGAAGTTTAAACTCCCAAATTCTTCAATAATTTCTAGCAATTCCCTATTTTCCTAGCTTTTTATCTCAATTTTCTTCCTTCTCTCTCTCTCTCCCACATTTTTGAGCTTCAAAAGTATGGAATGAAGGTGCAAAATGAACTAATGGAGTCAAATTAGTCTTATATAGGCTTAATTAAACTTGACTTAAGTTAATCAAATTGACATTAATTATTATAATTTAATTCGTTCCGAATCGGATTTCAATTCAACCTACCATAAAATTCTAAAAATTCTAAATAACACATAACTGTAGTCAATTTTGTGATCGAATGTCGATAATGCCTTCAATTTGTAGAACAAAATAGAAACATAAACAGATATTCCTACAACAGACATATATAAATGCAAATATCATATAGTTCATGCAATTAACACATGATTTTAGCTTAATTACTTATTAGGCATATTTAATCATGGATTAATAGTCATGGGTTAGGGTTATTACAAATTAGTTTATGATTTATTTTATAATCCTATATCGGGAGAAGAAGAAAAAGTAAAGATTGTTTCACTATCTATCTATATATTATATAAGGAAAATGAAATTTTTAGGGAGAAGCCTTCTAGGAGCTCCAAACCCTTATTCTAAAATTATTGAATTTTTTTAATTTTAAACACTTAAGAAAATTCACATTGACTAGCTTTCATTTACATTTTATTTTACAATTTCACATCGGAAAAAAAGAAAAGAAAAAGTGAATTGTTCTGCTTACATAGAGTATCTTATGCTCCCATTTATATAAGCAAAAATAGATTTGTACTGAGAAACCTTATGATCAATATCTCATACTCATTTTTTTGATTTTCTTAATTTTAAACAATTAAGAAAATCTCTGTTGGTTAGCTTCTATTTAACTTTTATTTTACAATCTCACATCGAAAAAAGAAGGAAAAAGTGAATTGTTTTACTTACATAAAGTGAATCTTATATCCCATTTATATAAACAAAATCAATTTTTTAGTAAGAAACCTTATGATCAATATCTCATACTATTTTTTTTTTGTATTTTCTTATTTGTAAACAATTAAGAAAATCCCAATTAACTAGTTTCCATTTAATTTGTATTTTACAAAATATAAAAAAATTAAATATAATTATCATATTTTATTAAATAATATATTATTTTATTTTGTACATAGCACTACTGATATGCTAGTTTTATATACGTTTAAAATTGACTTTTTTTTAAAAAAAAAATTATCAAAAAAATATAAACCTTTTAATGAAATTTTGACTCTTTGTAGAGCTAACTTTCCAAACACCAACAATTATGGGATTTAAAAATAAAATAAAATAAAATAAAATAATAACCTAGGATAGAGTCTTCCAACGCAGACATACATCATTATTATATAAGTAATTGAAAAATGATTCATTGCTCGAAATTGTTGGCTCGAAATTTTTCAAAATATCCAAAACGACGTCATTTTGAGTATTTTTTTTTTCTTTCTTTCTTTGTGCGTTCAAATGCAGAGGGAAGAGATGAGGAGAGAGAGAGAGAGAGAGAGAGAGAGAGAGAAGAGGAAGAGAGAAGAGGAGAAGGAAGATCGGCGGCCCTCTGCTTTCTCTAAATTTCCCCCCATTTTTCCAGTAGATCTAGATTTGATGTTGATTCAGATTTGCAGAGCCAGGGAAATTTTTTTTTTTTTGTTGATGAAGATGATGATGATATTGTTGCAATTTGTTGATGATGTTGATCTGGATCTGCAGACCCAGATCTTGTTGATGTTGATGAACAAAAAAAAATTTGTTCAGAAAAAAATTTGCTGATGTTGATCAACAAATTTTTTTTTTTTTTTTGTTGATGTTGATGAAACCCAGTAGCGCAGTTGACTCTTCTTCTTCTTCTCCCTTCTTCTTTTTTTTCTTCCTCTTCTTCGTTTTCAGAAAAACAACGGAAAAAAAAAAATATCAAAACGATGTCATTTTGGTGTCGGGCCATTCAAGCCACGCCTTTTTCGAGCTACCAATCGGAGTTGTAAGTAATTTTATATACATCACTTGTAGACATTTATCTTTAATACATACTATTATATAAAACTAGCCTATCACCCGTGCTATGCACGGGATAATTATAGATATTTATATTTGTTTTAGATTTTTTTAATATATAAATTATGTTTTTTAAGATTTTTTTCTTATCATTAACCATAGTGTATGGGGGAAGTTGAAAAGAGTACTGCAGTAACTATACACGAATTGTATCTATAATTATTTGCATGAGGGGATTTTAAATGTTGATCGGATGATTTTGACCAAATCAATAAATGTTGAGTTTTTTTGTTTTTTTTTAATAAAAAAATTAAAAAATTCAGATTGGGATATTGAAACTCCTATAGGCCTTGGGGGTTAAAAATCCCCTTTTGCTTAATATATAGTATAGATATAGATAGATAGATAGATAGATAGATAGATAGATATATCTTTTTATTTTTATTTTTATTTTTGTGTGGTTTCTATTCGGATATTTTTTTTTTCAATTTATTTAAGATGGAGTTGTGGGTATCTTTTTTTTAAAATTTAATTTATCTGTGGTTTCCATTTGTTTTTAATTATTATTATTTAGGTAAGTTATGATGAGTTTTTTTTTTAAAATAAAAAATTTAAGAAATTCAAATTGGGATATTGAAGCTCCCATAGGCCTTGGGGGTTAAAAATCCCTTTTGCTTAATATATAGTATAGATATAGATAGATAGATAGATATATCTTTTTATTTTTATTTTTGTGTGGTTTCTATTCGGATATATTTTTTTTCAATTTATTTAAGATGGAGTTGTGGGTATCTTTTTTTTAAAATTTAATTTATTTGTGGTTTCCATTTGTTTTTAATTATTATTATTTAGGTAAGATAAGATGTGAGTTAGATATGTGATAGACATGTGAGTTTTATTGATTTAAAGTTTATTTAGATAAACTTTAAAGATTTTTTTTTTTAGTTTTTAGTTTTTTTTGTTATGTTATAATATAATATATAAAATATAGGTAGACATCTACAACTTTAATAGAAAATATTATCTGATTTTTTAGAAAAGAGAAAATTTGTGAGAGAGATTAGGAGGGAGAGATTATGAAATATTTTTGTTATTAAATAAATAAATCAGTCAATAGTTTTTTTTTAATCTATTTTGTAAATTAAAAATCAATAATTTTGAAAAATTGATTAATTTGTCCCATTAAGTGATTTAAAATTTTGATAGATATACATAAAAAAAAAACATAATTATATTATTAAATCATATTTCAAATTTAGATGTTATATCTTTTTGAGATCTATAGCTAAATTCTTATCTTTTATTTTTTATTTTTGTATGTAACCATAGTGTATGAGAGAAATTAAAAAGGGTGTTGCAATAATTATGAGAGAGGTCAAAAGGGATTGTGAGTTGGGAGAAGTCAATAAATGCTGAGATTGGGTTAGGAGAAGTCAATTATATTATTAAAAAAAATATTAAAAAATCAGATAATTAGGATTGACATATTGGAACTTTCACAAGCCTTGGGTTTTAAAAGACCATTTTCCTTAATATATAGATATTAAAATTTATTATTTTGATAATAATCATATGTGTTAGACTTTTCAAGAAATTTTTTAATGCTTGTTCTTAATGCATTAAAGTTTTATTATGAGGGATAATAATCATATGTGTTGGGACTTTTCAAGGAATTCATATGTGTTGGATTTTAAAGAATTTTTTTTTATGCTTGTTCTTAATACATTAAAGTGTTATTATGAGGGTAAAACTTGGGGGTTGGAAAAAGTTAATAAATGCTAAGATTTTTTTTTTAAATAAAAAAATCAAGAAATTTAGATTGGGAGATTGGAGCTCCCACAAGGTTTGGGGTTAAAAACTTCATTTTGCTTAATATATAGTAAGTATAGATAGATAGATAGTATAGATGTGAATTGTGATTTTTAAATGTTTTCTTTTTCTTTTTCTTTTAAATGTCTTTTTTTTTTTCTTTTTTTATATTATATTAAAGTTTAATATTTTGATAATAATCATATGTGTTGGACTTTTCAAGGAATTAAATGTCTTTTTTTTTATTATATTATATTAAAGTTTAATATTTTGATAATAATCATACGTGTTGGACTTTTTAAGAAATTTTTTTTATATTTGTTCTTAATGCATTAAAGTGTTATTATGAGGGATAATAATTATATGTGTTGGGACTTTTCAAGGAATTCATATGTGTTGGATTTCAAAGAATTTTTTTTATATTTGTTCTTAATGCATTAAAGTGTTATTATGAGGGTAAGACTTGAGAGTTGGGAGAAATTAATAAATGCTAAGATTATTTTTTTTTAAATTAAAAAATCAAAAAATTTAGATTGAAACATTGGAGCTCCCACAAAGCTTGAGGCTAAAAACCCCATTTAATATATAATATAGATGCACGGTTTAGTGTGATTTTTTATAGGAGTACAAAGGATTTTGTAATTTGGTCTCTGGGACTTTACCCATCCCAAAAAAAAAAAAAAAAAAAAAAACTTTATTTAAGGTTTTTAATTACAAATTTTAACTTTTTACATTTTTTTTTTAGTTCATATTACTACTAGATAATGAAGGTGCTCAACTTCTAATTTGATTTACGCCTCTTTTAGAAAATGGGGTAAAAGTCATTTATTAATTAATAACTCATTTTGAATTACATTATCGTTCACATATTTTTAGATATTTTTTTAAAAAAATCGAAAAATTAAGCCTGTGTTTGGTTGTGTTTTGTAAATGTAATTTGAGAGTATGAGTTGTATTTTGAGTTTGTGTGTTGTAGAATTATAATTTGAGTGTAAAAAATTTGTTTGGTAAAGAGTTTTGAAAATAGTTTTGGAAAAGAGGTTTGATTTGAGTGAGGAATTGTTGATGTGACATTTGATATGTGATACAAAAATTTACAATTCATAACTAAACATGCAATTCAAAATTATTTTAAAGCACATAAAAAATTTAAAAATTTTCAGAAAATATTTTTCCCGATTATATAAATGAATTGCAAAAAAAAAAAAAAAACATTTGTACAGCAGAGGACATTCGGGTGGATATCCTTAGGGACGTCTGGACGGAAGACCCTATGGACATCCGGACGGTCTTCCCTGAGGCAAAAAAATCACAAAAAACGCTATTGATGCACAAAGCTCTCAGCAGAGATTTTGAAAATTGATTCCAAATACTCAACCAAACATCATACTGAAACACACCTGTAAAATTACATTTTCAATTAACAATCAAACAGAGCCTAAATGTTAGTCATATTTCTAGAACACCGTTTACATGTACATACACGCCACGCGGGGTTGCGCGTCTGCAAAGTCCTCTCTCTCTCTCTTCTCTGTCTCTGCTGCTGAGGAGGAATCCCACTCACAACACTCCCCTCTTTGCTTTTTCACTCTGGCGGTTTGGGAGAGAGACCAATTTTTCAAGAAAAGCCATTTTCAAACTAAAGCCAATTCCACCACTCCCCCAGAGCTAAAGTCTTGATTTTGAAAGCTCTCTCTCTCTCTGATATGCTAATATCCACAACCTCAGAACAGGGCCAAGAACATCACCGACCCCCCTTACTTTATTCTTTCCTTCTTGCTCAATCTTGAGATTGAATTTTGTGAGTGAAATTCTTCAAATTATGGAACCTTCGGTTCTCGATGGTGTAATCAACCGATTGCTCGAAGTTCGGGGCCGACCAGGGAAGCAAGTGCAGCTTTCGGAGTCTTTGATCAGACAGCTTTGTCTACAATCCAGAGAAATCTTCTTGCAACAGCCAAATCTCTTAGACCTTGAGGCTCCCATCAAGATCTGCGGTATATTTTTCTGAAATTACCCCCTTGGATTTCACTTTTGAGGGTTCTGTTTGGATCAAATTTAATTATATTGAACTGGGTTTGGCTTGATATTGATTTCGTTGAAGTGGGTTTGCTTTAGTTATGATCAATTTGAAGTGGGTTTGGTTGATTATGATTATTGTCTGATGGATTCAATTTCACATTGGACGAAATTTCTGTTTTGCACTGCATCGTTAACAATTTTTGAGATTGTCCTAGGAATCATATTATGGATAGATGGTTAATTGCATTTTTTGCAATAGGTTTGGCTTGAATGGACTGGTTTGTACCCAATGCTATTTTTGTTTGTTTGTTTGTTTGTTTTTGTTTTGTGTCCACTTGGAAATCTATTGATTTCTAGAAGTGTACTGCATTCAAACATGTTTGCTTCTCAGTATGACTTGCTGTCAGTACTGGTTGAAGTTGGTATTTATTTAAATTAGCTCATGAAGGGCATCATTTTAAATTATAGTTTTGTTTAAAATATCATTTTTTTGGTGTATGCAGCTTACGTGGTTGCAATTTAACTTCAACTCATTGTACACAATGCTTTTAATCCAATTGATATGAGAGATTTCAAATTTCATCGTTTTCCATGGCTTGATGGATCTTCCTTTGGAAGAATGTTTGTTTCCTTGTACTATGCAAACCCTTCTAGATGTTGCATTGTCAGATTCCTAGTTTCTTTGGGTTGAGAGCAGAGTTTCTGATGTGCTACAAAGTATACTTGTGCAGCCAGTATGAGATCATTCTCCTTTTTTATTTAGAGTGGGGGTTTGGGAAGTGGGAAAGTGGTGGTGAGGGAGGATGTTTTGGTGATGATGATGCACTCTTCAAGATAAACACATATGACCACACTTAGACTAATCATATGCAACAGATGGTATGTTAAAGCACCTCATTTCTTTCTCTTCCTCTGCTCTCTCATGTGCAACAGGTGCCCACTGTTATTTGCTATGGTACTTAGGTCTGTTCTTGTTTCAGGGCTTAAATGAGTTTATGTACTCTGGAACTGGAAGTGAAATTTGTATCTGACACTAGACTTTGGCCTCCATTTTAGAGCTTGCTATTTTATCATCTGAATAACAATAGACATGCATCTAGTACCAAATAAGGGAGACTATCAGACAAATTGATGGAACTCTCCAAGGAGTCATGACAACTATCTATTGATCGTCAATGTTGTTTCCCTCTTTCCTAGGGTATAACATTATAATTGTCCATTTATTTATAGATTTTTTTTTTTTTTTTTACAGGTGATATTCATGGTCAATATTCTGATCTTCTAAGGCTTTTTGAGTATGGAGGGCTACCTCCTCAATCCAATTATTTATTCTTGGGGGATTATGTGGATCGTGGGAAGCACAGCCTCGAAACAATATGCCTTCTCCTTGCATACAAGATAAAATATCCTGAAAATTTTTTCCTTTTGAGGGGTAACCACGAATGTGCTTCTGTAAACCGTATATATGGATTTTATGATGAGTGCAAGCGAAGATTCAATGTCAGACTATGGAGAGTCTTCACAGATTGTTTTAACTGCCTACCCGTGGCAGCTCTCATTGGTCAAAAGATACTCTGTATGCACGGGGGACTTTCTCCTGACCTCCATGATTTGGACCAAATCAGGAATTTACAACGTCCGATTGATGTTCCAGAAACTGGTTTACTATGTGATCTACTCTGGTCAGATCCGAGTAAAGATGTTAAAGCGTGGGGGATAAATGATAGGGGAGTTTCCTATACCTTCGGCCCTGACAAGTTGGGAGAGTTTCTTCAGAAGCATGATCTTGACCTTGTTTGTCGTGCCCACCAGGTTTGAGCTGGATTAAGTTTAGAATTTTTTTACAGCATTCGTACTTGCAGAGTGTCTCATAGTTATTTTGCTTTGTTATGTAGGTTGTTGAAGACGGATACGAGTTCTTCGCTGATAGACAACTTGTAACTATATTTTCGGCTCCTAATTACTGTGGAGAGTTTGATAATGCTGGTGCAATGTTGAGTGTGGATGAAACTTTGATGTGTTCATTTCAAATATTAAAGCCTGCGGAGAAGAAGGCAAGGTTCGGCTTTGGAAGCACCACTACAGATAAGTCAGGAACTCCTCCAACAAAGACCAAGGTAATCATCTTCCAATGGCTGGTGTTATTTTGGGATTTGGAGGTTTTCTTATTTTATCTATAATTAATTTTGGACAAAGGGGTGGATATAGTATAGTTTCTCTTTTGTTGAGATTCTTCATTTAACCTACCCACTGGATAAGATCTCTTCTCCCTTGTCCCCATTATAATTGAACTTGGCCCAAGCTGAAGTGGGGTTGTGGCAGGAGCTCTACCTACCCTACACATTGTTAGTGTGAATATTGTTTCTTGAAAGATCGTTTGAAACTAGGGTCATGGGAATGGTTGAAAGGAAACCTTGGAGGTGCTAATGAAGTCTAAGTCAAATAAAAAATTGTTTGATTTAATGAGAAACACTCAACAACGCACCACTGTGAGCTAGGGAAACCACTACGAAATAATGGGCCAGATCGTTATGCAATTACAATGAAGTGGCCTAATTAGCAGAGCAAAAACTCATGTGCAATCATTTAAATGGTAACAAATTATTTTATGTAGGCTATGCATGCATTTTTTGTGTGTTGTAAATATGGCTCCAAAAATTCATCCTCGTGCAGTCTTTTTGGGACCATGTCAATTGAATTGGAAATACCTTGTTTTCAGAGGCTTTGTTTTGAAAAACTTGGCTTCTCAACCAACTTATTCACGGGTCGAGTCAGTTTGAGTTTGTTGCTCAACCATCAACTGAACCGACATCATCGGATGAGAAGAAAAAACATCCGATTCTGACCAAGTATTGTTCGAAATCACAGAGTATCGGGCCACTATTTTCACAGTCGGATTCGGTCAGTGCGCAATGAAGAGGACACATACAAACGAGCGAGAGAATCTAAGGGTCGATTGGTTAGGGGGTTGGTAGCGTTACACGTATAGCCCTCGTCGATATACTTGAGGGAGATCTGAGAGGAGAGAATAAGAGGTAGGAAGATCTGAGAGAGGAGAGGAGTGAAAAAGATCTATAAGGTCAAAGGGTGAAGGAAATATCAGAAAAAAGATGAATAGCGACGCAGGAAATGGTAGTGATCTCTGTTGATTCAGTAGAGATAGATAAACAAATGAAAAATACAATGAGAGAGAGAGAGAGAGAATCTGTTATCTCACAAAAAAGGGGAAATGGATGAAAATAAATGATCGTAATGAGATAGAAAGAATGAGAAGACAGGAAAAATAATAAAAAAATAAAATAAAAATGAAAAAACTTAAAGTTAGCTCTCTTATCAAGAAGTATTAAGCCTCATAAAAATAAATAAAAACTAAGAGTTATCTCTAGGGAGTGACAGAGTGTAATTAATGTGATGGAGAGATACAAGTCAGATATTATAATAGGAGAGAGAAATGTGTCAGTGTGCATGGAGATAGTTGGTGAACAAATTTCTAGACTTGAGATAAGGATAGCAATAGATCTGCAGAAAGTAATATGAAAAGTCACCAACACGTGGAGGTAATATATACGTACTTGTATATTATATCGGTCGAGTCAGTTTTTTTGCGTTTTCTTTCAAACAAATCCAATGCCGACCGCCAATTCATAAAAATTAAAGAGTACAAACTGCAGCCGACCGCAGCATCATTCGAAACCGTCCGTTCAGTCTTGGTTCGAGTCGGTTAGGGCTGGTTGATCGGATTAGACGGGTTGCTGAACAGCCCTAGTAAAGAGTGACATATTAATAAATAGATTAATTTGTCTAATTCCTAGAATTAACTGTCTTGATAAAAGGGCTACCAAGTGCATGAGGCTCCCGCTAAAGCGGTTTGGAGAAGACAAGATGTACATGGCCTCACCCTCATTTTTGGAGAGGTTACTTTTGTCACTCAAACCTGCGTCACCAGGCAGGGACACTTATCATTAGGCCAAGCAACTCTTTGGCTTGATCATCTTCATAATGGGTCTTAAAGATTTGTGTCTGCATGATCTATCCAGAACATATGCATTGGGTTTTACAGTTTCAACTATAGGTAGTTGCTTTGGAGGTATCTTGTTGATCTTGTCCAAAAGTTCCACCATGTGTCCTAGTAATTAAAATCAGTTAATTACATTTGTTCGATAGGTTTTAAGCATACCTTTTCACTTCTTTGCAGTCATTCCTTGGTGCAAAAGTATGACAAATTAGTTCGTTTGGTCGAGATTTATGGAGAAAGCTGTCTTTTATCATTGCACTTGGGGCAAACATATTGTAAGTACTCAGTCAATTCAGTACAAGGGAAGTTAAAATAGCGGGGGGCCCTTTTCATCAATGTAATCATGTGTAAGATTTCCTTCCTCTGATATAAGGATGGAAGGCTGTAATTTTTTCCTTGTTTTTTTCCCCGTCATGTGCATTACTAATTACTACTTCGGGGAATTTGGGATTGCTCCTCTCTTGATGTTCTTTTTTTGTTTTCTTTTTTGTGTGTGTATTACTGCTCTCTTGATGTTACAATCAGAAAAGAACATTATCCAAGGCGAGCTTGGAACATACTGGGAAACTTAGTTATCCTGCTTGAATTTTATATTGTGTTTGACTAAGTGAGCTGTGTTTGTGATTTCAGGGTAGTCGAAAAGTTTGTCTCACAGTCACAGCACCTATGAGGTGAGCAGTGCCATATAAGTTTTATCTGGGTAATGTGGTTCATACATTTTCCTTCAATATTATGACACATGGGTGGGTTGATCGTTATCATACTAATTATAAGTACCCTACCCTTGTCTTTAGTGTAATGGGCAGTGAATTGGCAATGGCATTATTAATATTAGCAATCACATTTGAAAAATGTCATTTTTAGTCGTAATTTTGAAGCTGATAACTATGCTCTACTTGACCAACCTATCTGTCTAGATGCCCGGTAGAAATTTTTCCCCCCAATAAGTTTTATGTGCTAGAAGCTCGATTTAATGATATAATGTTTTGCTATATGGACTCTCTACCATTTGAATGCTGCTGGATTTTTGACTGCTTTAGATGATTACTTGATTTTAGACTCCAATTGTAACCACATTTTGTAAATTTCTCAGACATGGATAACTTGAAATAGACTACTATTGTCAAATAGGCAAGGCTCCTTAGACTGCTCTTAATTATAATAATGCCCTTTTTGGTGAGGGATTTTTTTTTTTTAATAGAGGTGAGTCGAGGGTATCTGCTTGACCGATTTATTTTATCGGAGTCGGAAGAAGATCTCTCATATGATGATCTTGAATAAGAAGCTGCTCTCGGTATCAGATTAAAAGATAAAGAGGAATTGGATGGCCCAGAGCAACAATCCCGAGTAAGGTTTTATTTAAAAAAAAAATAAAAAAATTCACACATAACGGATCAGACTTTGCTTCCCAAGTCATCACTATTTTGTGTTTTCCTGATATTTAGCCATTCAAGTCATTTGAAGGGGTGCTGGTAATTACAAATTTTAAATTTCTTTTTTCATATGCATCTCTATTATCCTAATTGAGAATTGTGCTTTCACAAAGTGATTGTAAACATAATTGGCAAATTGAGTGTAAAGAGAAATTTAAAAAGTGTAAATAAAATTACCCTTTTTATGGTCGTGGCATGTAATTTTTTTAAATCTAATTTTACCATGAAATGCGCTCGTATAGGAAAGAGTGTTTTATGGGAAAAGGGGTGAATTAACAAGTAATTTTGACTTTTCTCCTTTATTTCATGCATTTTATGTACCATGAAAACAAACAAAACAATGTACATAAAATTACCAAAAATGAATGTTTTGGATAAACCTTGTTTAAATTTTTTTTTTTTTAAAAGGAAACTTTTTTTTAACTCTCTGGCAACATGAAAAACAAAAATAGTAATACTATGAACCTAGACTTATCAACTAAAAAGTTACTTAGAATTTTGATTTTGTGGTTTAGGTTTATTCTATTTATGGATTTCACACTTCACAAATTTAATTTTCACGATTTAAGAAAGTATATTTTTTGACTTTTTACGAAAAGATGTACAAAAAAGTAAAGAGATAATGTGATTTTAAAAAGATAAAAAAAAAAAAAAAAGTGTACTATTTTAATACACCCCAAGCAGACTTAGTCAAACAAAAATGCTCTACCCTTGTGTCATTTTTTATTCATGGTGGAGGTTTTGGTGTCTCCACTTAATTTTTATTTATTTATTTTTTTTTCAACTTATTCAAACAAAAATGCTCTACCCTTGTGTCATTTTTTATTCATGGTGGAGGTTTTGGTGTCTCCACTTAATTTTTATTTATTTATTTATTTTTTCAAGGACGAACTTAATTGTAAGATGAAAAATCTTGGTGCACATGTAACATTTTCCACTCTGGTTGACAAGAAGCTTTGTTATCTCATTTGGTTGGTAGAACTTATTAGATGATTAACAAGTTTATTCATGTTTAGGCTCTTACAAGAAATGTAGTTAATTTTGGATTAATCACTTAAGACAGACCTGAGGTTGGATTGGATTGGATTTGGGCTTGAACAATCTCTTGAAATTCTAGTGGGCATTGGGTTGGCCTTTCAAACCCAATGGGTTGGACCAAAAGGTAGGCATTGGGGCCTTGTTTATGAATCATTTACCTTTAAGATGTGTTTGGATCTGAGATTTTTTGAAAAATTTGTGAAAACACGACAAAAAAAAAAGAAAAAAAAAAAAAGAAAAAAAAAGAAAAAAAAAAAAGAGTGTTTGGCTTGTATTGTATTCATTTTTTAAAACAATTATTTCTATTTGCTAACTAACAAATGGGGAAACGTGACATTAAATTATCACTAAACTTGTTTTTATGTATTTGTACAATAGGTGTGGATGTCTCCATATTCTTGTCTCCTCTCTCTAACTCTCTTTCTTAACACCATGTATCAAATAATCGATCAAAATAATTAAATTGTTAATTGAAAGTTGGCACACCATGTGGAAGGATGAATATTTTATGATATGAAATTTAGAAAATGAAGGACAAAGATCGCGTGTCTGTACGACACGTATTTGAATATGATAGTAACACTAACTTACTTATTTGGTATTATTGATCAATAAAAATCACAAATGAAAATTAAGTGAATTAGTATTATCTTCTATTAATCCAATTATATCATGATTTTAAAGCATAATGCGATTGCTTATTAGATAAGAATTCTATCATGTTGTATCGCTATTATGTCCAAATGTATATTAACAAAGTTTATTGAGATTTTTATTGTTTTTGGCATACAGCCTGTTTGTCCCTGATTGTGATTTCCCTTGAAAATAAAGGTGGGCAGAGGCAAGCTGTTCTATTGTTTCACCCCTACTATGCAGTTAAGATATATATAAAACTACACATACATTAGGACCATATACATAGATTATACCTAAGAGATTGGATCGTCTTCAGTCTATTTTGAATTGGATATTGTTTAGTTTAGATTTGTGGATCCATCATGAGTCCAGTGTGTATAGAATATTAGTGAAAAAAGTATATTAATTGGGTAAATAATAATCACATGATTTTATTATAATTTTTTTATTTGAAAAAATATAATTATTTATTTTTTTCAAAGACAATACGGCAAAATAATCTAATTATGATTATTAGACCAATTTATAAACGAAAATAAATTATTGGGCAAATTATAAAAAAAAAACACTCTAAAGTTTGGCTCTTATAACAAATTAAACCCTAATGTTTTAGTTGCCGTTTGACAATTAACTTTTTTAGTTAACATTTTGATTATTTTAGTTTAGAATTAAAAGTTTATTTGGTTTGATTTTTTTATTTATTTATTTTTACTTTTGTGAGAAAAAAAAGTAAAATGATTATGATTTGAATGTAACATTTTATCTTATTAATTTATTTAACTTATTTTATTTTTATGATTTTTTTAACTAAAAAGCCAATACTAAACAATTTCATCAATTCAAATCCTATAGTTTTGAAGTAGGAATAATTCTAGCCATCCGTTAATATTTGTTATCATGTTAACGGTAAAAAATGTATAAAAAGACACATGGTAGGATCTGATTCACACTTTTAACTTGATGTAATTTATATTTGAGCCTAGCAACACCGGATTATAAAAGCAACCCATTTACCACCACCACTCATCATGAAGCCTATCATTTCATGTTATCACTTCCAACTCTCATGATTTGAGAACAATTTTTCATGATTAGTCAACAGAATCGCCCAATCCTGTAGCCGTCGCCGTCGATTCAATCATCGTCTTCCAATTTAGAGTTTTTCTCAAATATCTGGAGCGATAAATTGTGTTTAGTTGAGAAATTTAAGGAATTTGAAAATATATATATATATATATATATATGTGTGAAATGTGAATAAAATATATTTATATTTCACACACTTTTTCTTTTTTAATGGGTTGTTTGAAATGTTCTAAATAAGTACATTTTTTGACCTTTTATGAAATATGAGTTGGGTTTGAAGTGATGTACTAAAGAGATAATATAACTTAAATAAGATGATGTGACTTAAATATAATAGTGACTTTTTGATTTTTTTAAAACATGTCAAACTTAACATAAATTTCTTTTCAAATCTCTTTACTAAAGAGTTTGCTTTGTTTTATCCACATAGGAAAATGAGTGGGAGCACTAATTAGTGCTACCACTAATGATGTGGCAGTAGGCCCCACCATAAATGATTTGATGTTTTGACCTTGGTGTTGTATTTTTTTTTTTTTTTATTGAGTGCCATATCATTAGTGATCTTTTAGAGCTCCAAAATTAGTGGTCTCTATCATTGTTGATCCACATATTACGCTATTGAGATTGGAAGAAATAGTACGTGCTTTGATTTTTAGTGGTTGGATATGAAAGATTAACTTCCGTATATGGTAATGTTTATTTTCACAACCAGAGAGATGAACAGCCTACTAAGGCCAAGTTTGGCTACCCAAAATAAGTACACACTTTTTATCTTTTTATCTTTTTTCCATCACATCACTTCTCTATTTTTCTGCACATCTTTTCGTAAAAAGATAAAAAGTACACTTATTTAGGTTATCCCAAACAACCCCTAAATTTTCCCCCATTGACTTTAGGAAGGGGGAAGAGTTGGTGCTGTAATAGTAATGGGAAGTGGAATGGTGGGTTATGTTATGATGTGGTATGGTTGGAGTATTTGGTGTGGTTTATTTTGGTTAATTTATAATTTTTTTTCTTCAAAATTATTTAGTTAAATTTATTTCAAACAGTTCTTGATTCTAGTAAATTATTTTAATTCAAAAAAGTTAATTCTGAAAATTCTGATTATCAATTCTGCTGTGAATATGTTAATTTATGATTAAACCCTTACATTTTCTTTAAAAAAAAAGAAAAGAAAAAGATCCAAATAGATTATGGATTAATTATTATTTTTTTATGGAAAATGTGGACTATTTGTAAATAACAAAAAATAAAAGTTAACTCAAAAAGCTATTTCATAATTTAATTTATCAAAAACTACTCAATAACTTAAATTTATAATCTAACAGTTATACTAAACAAATTAACAAATTCTAATTAAAATTATAATCTATAATATATTAAGTTATAATTTACAATCTATTTTAACAGTTGCACCAAATATCCCAGTATATGGTAAGATTGTTAATAAATGGTTCCATGTGTGTTTCAATTTTTTAAATTTTTTTTAAATTTTTTATTCTTTTTCCTATTAGTAAAAGTTAACTTAAATTGATGAGACAGTTAAATTGAAATCACTTTAAAATTGTAGAGTTTGGATGGATGAAAATAAGATTTTCAAATTTAATTTGTTGTAAAGGTTAAATTTTGAGATTTTTTAATATAATTTTTTCTAAATTATTATAATGATGACGGACAGAGACAGAGTGTATTTACAAAAATAAAAATAAAAAAGTAAATAAAAAAATAAAAAACCTTGAAATTGAAGCTCAAACCGCGTGGGGGTGACAGCAATGTCATGGGCTTTGGTACCATGATCAAACAAAACAACAAATGTTAACGCGGTTTCTAGAACTCACAAGGAGTTTACACTTATAGAGAGAGAGAGAGAGAGAGAGAGAGAGAACCTTGACTTCACTTTAAGAGTTCCGTCCGCAATGGTTTTTTGTTCGGTTAAGACCCGTTTGGAAACAGGTTAATTTAGTAATTTTTTAGTTATTTATAAACTAAAAAAGTTTAGTATGTTTGACATGATTTTTTAATTTTTTACAAAAAGATGTGTAAAAAGTAGAGAGAAAAGAGAATCTTTGGGTAGGTTTGGTTTGTGTTTCTGAAAAAAATTTCAGAAATTTTCTCTACAAACAAATTTCAGAAATTTTCTCTACCAAACAAATTTTTCCAAAAATTTTTTCCAAAACACACAAACCAAACAAGTTTTCCAAACAAATCTCTCTCACACACACATCAAATCAATAACTTTTTCCAAAACTCTCTCTCAAAACAATTTTCCAAAACAAATTTCCCAAAAAACCAAACCAAACATGTTTTCGTACTTTTTATCTCTAAAACACATCTTTCAAACACAAACCAAACATACCCTTTAATTTTTTAATATAAATTATTAACTTTTTGACTAATTTAATATTTTTTTAATTTTTTGACTAAAAAATTAAGGTGCCCAACGAGACCTAAATATACATATCATGTTTTGGTCTTCACGTTCACATATGCTAGTCTTTGTCACCAAATCATCAATAATCATCATCAACTCTCTATCTCTGTATTATTAATTACAAAAATATCAGAAATTTAAACTCTCTATCTCTGTATTATTAACTACAAAAATATCAAAAATTTTAAAAAATTTATAAAAATTTTTACTAAATGTTTCATATAAGTATGGGACACACATGAGACTTATATTGTGTAAGTCTCACATTCGTAGGAGATATTTAATAGAACTTTTAACATAATTTTTAAATCTCTAACATTACTCTATTAAGGCGAAGTTTGATAAGTTGAAAAAAGTCAAAAAATTACTCAAAAAATTAAAAAGTTATCACTATTTACCAAAAGTCAAAAATTACGGCTGCACAACTCTTAATTCTAATTTTTCCTTATATGCTAATTTATACAATTTTTTAATATACATTTTTTCATAAAAATTTAAAAAATTAACCCAAACAATTATATTTTTTTTCTCAACTTTTAATTTGAAAAGTTAAAAAATATACTTATTTAAGATATTCCCAACAACCCCTAACTCTATCTCTGGAAATGTTCAGTGCAATGGGATTTTGACACATACCATTTTATTTTACCTCCAAAAAAAAATCAAAAACAAAATCAAAAGTATGTAGGCCCGATTTATTTTAATTTGTGAGACAGTCCATGAAGTAGCTGACGAAGTAGTTGTTGTTATCAATGACTTTTAAATTCTTCCCCTTCTAGTCTCCTAGAATATTGGGATAGGATACTGTTGAAGTTGTGTTTGACTGAAACTTTAAAATGAAAGAAAAGAAAAATGTGTATGAAATTAAGTGAAATATAAATATATTTTATATATATATATATTTTTAAATTTTTTTTAAAAAATTTTTAATCAAACACAACCTAAGGTTCAATTTATTTAGGATGAAATAGGTAGAAAGCGAAGGAAAGAGAATTTTTTTTTAACTTTTATGGGTTTGTTTAGTTTGAAAGTAGTGAAAAATATAAGAAAACTATTTTTCTTGTCAATCTATATTAGCATTGTAACGAATTTTTTATTTCTTGTAAAAAAATATAAGAAAACACAAGAAAAATTGAATGTGTGAGTTATCTATAACTAAATTTTAAAATTTTTTTTCTTGCAAAATTTTCATTTTAATCAAATACTTGCAAGAAAATATATTTTCTTTTCTTTTCTTTTACTTTCACATTTTACTAAATTTTCTTTTTAATCGAACGGAACCTAAGACTCAGTTTGGTTAGGATGAAAATGGTAGAAAATTATACAAATGGAAAAAAAATAAAAATTTTGTAAGCTTATTTAGCATGAAAGTGGTGGAAATTATAAGAAAATTAATTTTTTTTGTACAACTCATAATAGCATGATAACTAAAACTTTCAATTTCTTATAAAAAATACAAGAAAATATGAGAAAGTTTAAATTTGTTATAAAAGTAGTTATCTATAATTAGAATTTATATTTCTTACAAAATTTTCATCCTAATCAAATTTATAACAGAGAATATATTTTCTTTTCCTTTTTTTTTTTTTTTCTTTTCACTTTACTTTCTACTATTTTTACTTTTTATTATTTATTTATTTTTAATCAAATGGAATCTAAGAGAATCTGATTAAACAAGAATTAATGTGTATATTATCCTAAGATTCCAAAACCCTTATATAGCCGTTATAACGTGAAATTTGCTTATCCACTCGGGTCATTTATTGAAGAGTTTCTCTGTTTTGTGATGCATAGTCTCTCCTCTTTTTTTTTCCCATTTTTATTTCATTTATTTATTTCTAATGTGTCGAGTTCCTCTATGATGATATTTAATAAAATTAAAAATTGAATGTTAAAATTTTTAAGCTAAAAAATCAGTTGATAGAGATTTTAATGTTGAATTGAAACAAATTATTTGATATTTACCCGATGAAATTTGTAATGTATTATTTTTAATGGTGTGACTATGATACCAATGACAATAATAGGATATAAAAGAATAACGGTTATGGTGATGGAGAAGGGGTAGTGTAGTGGAAATTTAAGTGTCAATTAATTATTTTTTTTTTGGCTTTTAAAATTTAAAATACTTATGAAAAAAAGGTTGGAAAATTTGCACTACAGTCAGGGGCGGAGGCACGTGAGCCCCAGAGGGGTCACGTGCCCCCCCTCAACTTTTGGAAAATTATTTTTTTACCCCTAATAAAAATATATATTTCAATTTAATCCAAGTAATATATTGAAATTTTTATATCACTATTTTCTTTACTTTTTTATATAAAAAAAAAATGTTTAATTTGTCACTTTAAATGTTTAATTATGCTAAAAAAAATTCTTATAAATTTTATAGTACAGAAATATTATATATCACTAATATTTTGTCACTATTTTATATCATCTCTTATACGACACATAATTATTACACAATTAATGACAACTAATAATATATTGTGGTATTTTGGAAAGATGGTAAAAATCAGCTTTTTTGCTTTTAACCAAGTTTTTTTAGAATGATTTGGGAAATTGGTAAAAAATTACTTTTTTGTTTAAATTAATATTTATTTATGGTGTCACATCATACCAAAATGACAAAAATACTCTCACCCAACTAAAAAAAGTACATTTTACTCAAACCAACTTTGAGGGTATTTTCGTAATTTTACAACCAACTTTGACCGCTTCCCAAATGACCAAAAAAAAGCAACCGCGTTTTTTCCCAAACGCAAAAATCTGATTTTTACTTTGTTCCCAAAAGAGCCCATTGTCATGTAATTCAATTATTCAAAATGATGAAAAAAAACAAGTAATATATAATAGCCTTTGTATATTATTTATTCATCATTTTCTCATTATTTCTCTATCCTCACTATATCTCTTTATGTGTGTTCATCTTAATATAATTTTGTTTTCATATTTTATGAGGGTATATATAATTATTTTTTAAACCGGGATGATCATCATATATAAAATAAATTAATAACAATAAAGATAGTGATTAGTTAACTTGACCTTATCTTTAAATATAATTTTTGCATCGCATTAATTTTTAGTCCTACCATCAAATAAAAATTAAGTTAAATTATGATTTTTGTTAAGATTTTAATTCAAAGGTGCCTTTGTGAAACAAAATCTTGACTTCGCCATTGACTACAGTGTAATTTTTTTTTATAAAAAAATACAAATCAATAACAAATTTTATCATTTTTAATAATTAAAGATAATTTTTTTTTATAAAATATAAATATTTTGTGAAAATGTCACTGTTTTGCAATTTGCTCATAAAGATTTGCGTATATCAAGGGTGTGGCTTGTGTCCCACATCGAGAAGATAGAAGGTTCCTCAGGCCCCCCTCTCTCGGTAATTGCCCATCTCTTTCTCTTTCCCTCTCTGACGTGGACTAGTCCAATTGTGTGAGCCAGTCTTTTGTATAATTCAAAGTCATCAAGAGAGAAATTTAAACAGGATAAACCAAACCATAAACACCTGTGTGTTAGCTTTTCCCATCTTAAAAAGACAAGAGGAGACTGAAAATTAACATTGTCTTTGATTGGAAAATTTAGAAAGAAATTTGACGAGGATAGATAAAAACAAATGGAAAATGAAAAATTTTCTTAAAAAAATTTCCCCTAATCCCCCTAATTGCCATTTTTGGCAAACTATTTTTTTTTTTTTTTTTTTTTCTGTTTTCTTTTTTTTTTTTTTTTTTTTTTTTTTTTTTACTTGAAAGGGAAATACGGGGGATTCGGGGGACCCCCAGGGGGATTTATCACAACCGAAAACAAATATATATATATATATATTTTATTTAATTTTACACTCTAACCAAACAGTGTATGGATTCTTTGGCTTGAGACAATAATATTCATAGCTATGATTTGAATTATACTTTGCATCCTTAAAAGATTGGCCAATTCTCACTTTTACACTTGAATTTTATTTTATTTTTTCACAAATTGGTTTCTAAATTATCTGATTATTGCCCATTGGCTCACTTCCTAACTACCCTCAAAAGTATTGATGAAATTTTCCACAAAGCTTATTAAATAGGGTAATGCTACAGAACTCGAAAGGGAGCCCCCCGAATCCCCCGAATTCGAAGAAGAAGGAGAAGAAGCAGGGGAAAGAGGAGGAGGAGGAACTAGAGGGGCCATCAAAATGGAAGGAGGCGGAGGCGGGGCTAGGCAGAGGCGGAGGCGGGGCTGGGTAGAGGCTGCGACGGCGGGGCTGGGCAGACGATCGGGGTTGGGCAAACGACCGACGGCGGTGACAGGCTGGGCGACGATGGCGACGGGCTGGCTCTCTTCTCTCTCTCTCTCTCTCTTTCTCTCTTCTCTTCTTCTTCTCTCTTTCTCTCCCTCTCCCTCATTCTGCGTTTCAGAGCCAAAATGGAAGAAGAAGAAGAAAAAAAAAAAAAAAAAAGGGCCAAAACGACGTCGTTTTGGCCATTAGACGGATTCGGGGGGAAGAATTTCGAAGGACAAATCATTATTCTATTAAATACATTATAGGGTAAATTACGTTTTGTTCTTTAAAGTATTGATGAAATCTCACTACAGTTTTCAAATTTTATATATATATATATTATTCTGACCATAAGCTATCTAATTCTTACCAATTTGGCCAATTTAATTGGCCTAAAAAAATTAAATCAAATACCTCATAATGACAAATAATACCTCATCAAGGCCGCATAGATTGAGATCACATGTGAAATCAAAGATGCCTTCTAAGTGCTAACCACAATTTTCAATTATAGTAATTAGGCTTTTGAAAGGAGATGCTACAAATAAATCATTAGAATTAGGCCTCTTTTAAGAAGTGAATTAAAAGTCACTTCTTAACTTTTAATGTATTTTGAATCACATCATCTCTTATATTTTTTACATATTTTTTCAAAAAAAATTTAAAAATTAAATTTTAACAATCTTTTCAAAATACTCCTAATGAACTAATAACAATTTCACGTAGACACTAAACCCACTAAGTCTATGCCATTGTCATCATAACGTGCTAGCAAACGAAGGTAATTGTATAAGCCATTCATATATATTCCTAGTGTGATCATTTATGATAATTATACTAAACACTCACTTTTGTCTCTATTATTTTATTTTTTTTCTTTTTAATCTTTTGAAAGCATTGTTTAGTTGCCCGTGCAGATGTTTGAAAGGGTGCCAACAAGCCGCATAACTATCATCTAGTTCAACTGTATATTTGGCCATGGTTTATCATAATTGGTTACAAATATTTGACAATTGTACTAAATTCTATTTTTTTAATGCCACTGAACTCATTGTGGTAGATTAATATCATCTTTAAACCTCATTTTCCCTTTTAAAAAAATATCTAAATCTTTTGACCTCAAAGAAAGATTTCATTTTCATTTTTCACTTGTCATGAGATATGAAAAGACCTCATGACACGTGTTGAGATATATCTTCTTAATAGAATATGTGACTCAATTAATTTATTAAAAGAGTTTAATTTAATTTAGTGTTAGTATAATATATTTTAATATATTATATTTAATTTTTAAAGACTTAATTCAGCTTGATAATAACTAAGATTTTGAAAACATAATCCAAAATTTAACAATATATATATATATATATATGTGTGTGTCCGTGAGGCTGCTAGAGAATTTTTTGAAAATTCAATTCGGTGGCAGAGTGCTGTGGCTGTTACTATTCAAATCTTTTAGTGGGTTTGGTTTTGGGCAACAACATAGAACTTTGGAAAAGTTTAATTGGTGATTTTCATTGATACAGTGGCTGCGTGGAGTTTGCTTTGCTTCGCTTCACTCTGTTGGGATGTTTTGACAACTCCGGCTCCGCATTGAAGGTGTTGATTTTGGTTCGTTATTTTGAATATTTTTTAACTCTGTTTCGAAGATTTTGATTTATTTATTTGGTGAGATTTTTTCTCTTGTTTATTTGTGATTATTTGGAATTCATTTAAGGGTGGTTTTATAAAACCATTCGTGTCTCGTTTGTAATCATTTGAAAATTTTTTGGTTGATAATGAAATCAGATTTCGATCCCGTAGACGTACCTCACATTGAGGAAATCACGTAAAAATTCTTGTATTATTTTTTTATTTAATTTTTTTGCATTAGTTTGTATTTCTATTGATTGATTTACTTATGAGAAATCATGTTTTCCCTAACAACTGATATCAGAGCTTACTGTTTATTTGGGTCTATTTATTTGTGTAAATCAATGGAGGGGAATATAGGTCGTATGTCTAACTTCAATGGAAGCAAATGGGTAATTTGGAAAACTAAAATAGAGGACCTATTATTTTGTAAAGATTTGTATGGGCCAATTGAGGATGATAGTGACAAACCTGAAGATATGATAGATGATGAATGGAATAGGCTTAATCGAAAAGCCGTTAGTGTTATCCGTCAATGGATTGATGACAGTGTGTTTCATCATGTTGCTACTGAAATTTCAGCACATAATTTATGGAAAAAAATTAGAAGGCCTTTATGATAGGAAATCAGCCACCAATAAAGGTTTTTTGTTTCGTAAGTTGGTTAATTTAAAATATAAAGAGGGCATCCTTATTCTGGAACATCTGAATGAAGTAAAGAGTATTGTTAACTAACTTGCTTCTATAAAAATTGTTTTTGATGATGAGTTACAGGCTTTGATGCTACTTAGTTCTTTGCCCGAAAGTTGGGAGACTTTGGTTGTGACAGTTAGTAATTCGGCACTCGATGGAGTTGTCACAATGGACCAAGTCACTAGTAACTTGTTAAATGAAGAAACTAGAAGAAAATTAGCAGGTTCCTCTCATTCAGAAACATTTGTTGTGAGAGGCCGAAGCAAAACAAGGGGGAGGAGTAAGAATCCTTATGGTCGTGATCAAAGCCGTGACAAATCAAAAGATGGTTCTTTTTCAGAGAAAGACATTGAGTGCTATTATTGTCATGAGAAATGATATATAAAGCAAGAATGCCGAAAGCTCAAGAACAAGGAGAAAAGACATGATAAAAGTGTGGAAAAAAAGCAAGAAGACATAACAATAGTTACTACCAATGGTGATCTCATGGTCGTTTGTGAAGATGATTGTATCAATTTTGTGGGCCAAGAGAGCAATTGGGTGATTGATTCCGGTACTTCTTTTCATGTGACTTCTCGAGTTGATTTCTTCACTACCTACACCAAAGGAGATTATGGTTCTGTTCGAATGGGTAATAAAGGTTTGTCCAAGATTATTGGCATAGGTGATGTTTGCTTAGAAACAAATTTAGGCTACAAGTTGTTGCTTAAAGATGTGAGGCATGTTCCCGACATTCGCCTCAATTTGATCTCTACCGAGAAGCTAGATAATGAAGGCTTCAACAACAAATTTGGTGATGGAATATGGAAGCTTACAAAGGGTTCTTTGGTGGTGGCTAAGTACAAGAAGACTCATACACTTTATTCGATGCAAGGAAAAATTTGTAAAGGTGTTGTCAATGCACTTGAAGATGATACTGCTACCGAATTGTGGCACAAGCGGCTTGGTCATATGAGTGAAAAGGGGATACAAGTTTTGTTTAAGAAAGAGCTTCTACCCGATTTGGAAGGTACACATCTTAAAACTTGTGTTCATTTTTTGGCGGGTAAACAATATAGAGTTACTTTTCATAAAAATTTTGCTTCTATAAAAGAAAATGTTTAGGAGTTGATTCATTTGGATGTTTGTGGTCCTTTGAAAGTTAGAACACATAGTGGTGTACTTTATTTTGTTACTTTCATTAATGATTATTCAAGGAAAGTTTGGGCTTTTATATTAAAAACTAGAGATCAAGTTCTATAAGTATTCAAGCATTTTCAGGCCATGGTTGAAAGAGAAACAGGGCAGAAATTGAAGTGCATCCGATTAGACAATGGTGGTGAATACATTGGGCCATTTGATGAGTATTGTTGCAGCCAAGGTATTCGGCACCAAAAGACAGTTAAGAAGACTCCTCAACAAAATGGCGTTACTGAGACGATGAATCGCACAATTGTGGAAAAAACAAAGTGTTTGCTTTCACAAGCTAAATTGCCAAGATCCTTTTGGGGTGAGGCAATGAGGACAGCGGTTGATGTGATCAATTTGTCTCCTTCTTATCCTTTGAATGGTGATGTTCCTGAAAGAGTTTGAATCGACAAATATGTGTCTTATGAGCACTTGAGAGTGTTTGGTTGCCGAGCTTTTGTTCACATTCCAAAAGATGAGAGGTCCAAGCTAGATAGCAAGTCAAGACAATGTATTTTTCTTGGCTATGGGCGTGATAAATTTGGTTATAGATTGTGGGATCCGGTCAACAAGAAAGTTATTCGAAGCCGTGATGTTGTGTTTCTTGAAGACCAAACAATTGAAGACTTTGGCAAAGGTGATCAACCGGAGTCAAAAAGTAGTAATCTCATTGACATGGATCCATCTCCTTCATCTTCAGTTGATGATAAAAATGGGGGAGATGTGCAGCCACCCATTGAAGATGTAGAGGAATTCAGGAAGAGCATCCAACTCAAGAACCGCCATTACAACTTGAGTTGAGGAAATCTACAAGGGATCGACAACCTTCAAGAAAGTATCCTCCCAATGAATTTGTGTTGATTTCCGATCAAGGGGAGCCTGAGAACTACCAAGAAGCAATTGTGTCATGACCCGAACCCGCCCCTATGGGTTAAAGCCATAACCGGCCAGTAACCATGAGATTACCTACGGCCTCAAACCAATTTAAGATAAAACTCATCAAAGTAAAAGGGGCCAAACGGAAGCAATTTAAAAACTTTGTCCATATAGCCGTGCTTATATGCACATCATAACATTTCAGACATACATATATTAATAACTCACAACAGAAAGTATAGCAATATAAAATTTTGTACGGACAGGATCGTTCAAAACTGCGTCAACCAGACAAAACTATATACAGACGTACTCAAAAGCTTCGCCGACATGACAATATAGAACATAATGACATAAAGGCGAAGGTAAGTCTCGTGCGTGAGACGCAAGGGCTGACTCACCAAAACTTAGGTTGTTCCACACAGGCTTCACTGGGGCTGGGTCTAGACCTCTCTTGGCTCACCTACAAATACATGAATGAGCGTGAGCGATAGCCCAATGAATAATATCAAATAGAGAATATACGTTGGAATAATATACATCAAACGGCCTTGGGCCTAATTTGCATTTCTAACTAATACATACATACATAGACATATGTAAGTTACGTAACTGAAGTTCTAAACACATTCTACGGCCTCGGGCCCAATTCATTTATCAATTGGCCTTCGGCCCAATCATTTATCAATCCGCCTTCGGCCCAATCATTTATCAATCGGCCTTCGGCCCAATCATTCATGTCAATCGGCCTTTGGCCCAATCATTTATCAATCGGCCTTCGGCCTACATTTTATCAAACGGCCTTTGGCCCGATCATTTATATCAATCGGCCTTCGGCCTAATTATTTGTGTCAATCGGCCTTTGGCCCAATCATTTATCAATCGGCCTTCGGCCCACATTTTATCAAACGGCCTTCGGCCCAATCATTTATATCAATCGGCTTTCGGCCCAATCATTTATCAATCGGCCCAATCATTCATGTCAATCGGCCTTTGGCCCAATCATTTATCAATCGGGTGCATAGGTCTTTCAGACTTTTATATCAAACTGGCACATAAGCCTTTCAGACTTTTATATCAAGCTGGCACATAGGTCTTTCAGACTTTTATATCAAGCTGGCATATAGGCCTTTCAGACTTTCATATCAAACTGTGTCCACCATTCAATTTAATGAACTTTACATACTTACATAGAAGTAGCAATTGGACAACAACATATGTCAGATATTACTCACAGTAATCGGCTTGTAGATTTGCCCTGGAGCTTGACCCTACACATCACATAACATATACGGGTCACAAATAACTCAATTCGTTCTTTAACATACTCCTCTTTAGGCTTTATTCTTATCTCATTAACTCATTTACAATGCTTAACATATACCTAAGAGTGCTTACAAGTGAAAGAGAACGGAAAACAGAACACAGAATGCAATTTCAGAATTTCAGAATATAAGGTCCCCGCTCGAGCGGATCCTTAAGCCTGCAAAAGTATTGGTTACCTCAAATTCCCGCTCGAGCGTGAATTCGGCCGCTCGAGCAGACTGCCTGTCTACATAGCTCCCCGCTCGAGCGTCAACTTCCCCCGCTCGAGCGGGGAACCATGTCTGTCAAAAATGCTGGGAGCACGATTTTCCCACTCGAGCGGCACTTCCCCCGCTCGAGCGGACACCAAAAATCTAGGTTTCCCAGATTGAGTTCTTGAGCTCCAATTCGATTTTCAACCAGCAATTCATGCATGTTATGGCTCAAAATTCACATTTACATATGCTAACATGCTACCAATACAAGATTACAGCATTAGGAAGTTCAATTCCTTATATCATTTACATGCATGTCTCTAATTAATCCAAATTCATCACCAACATATCAAATTCCAACATGCAAAGCTCATACCTCCATGATCTACTCTTGCATGTGAGAAATATACATTCATATTAACTTAATTGGTGAAGAGAGGTTCAAATACATGGTTTTCAAACAATATCCAACATAAATCACACACATTGTGCTCAAACATGGAGATTCATGTCCATTTCTTACATGCATGTGTTCTAAGCCTCTAAATTCAACATATATAACTCAATTCCCTTACATTCAAACTAATTCATGCTCTTGGCCATCTATCAAACTTGAATTCACAAATTTACAAACAAAAAGCCATGAGTTTACTTACCTAAGAGTTCAATCTCCCAAATCATAACAAAATCTTGGGTTTAATCTTCAAGTTCCCCAATCCTTGAGCCAAAATCACCCAATTCTCTCCCCCTCTCTCTAACAGCCGGCCCTCTCCTATTTTCTCTTAGAGTTGATCAGCCAAAATGCACTAAGGGGAGAGATTTGAGGGTGTAGAGTTTATACAATATAACCCACTAACTATTATTTAATAATATTAAATAATTGGGGACTAAATCATCAATATTAATTTGATTAATTTGATCCAAATAAATTTTTAATTAAATTTCACTGTAAGTTCTAAAAATCATGACAATCACAATAGCGTAACCAATTCCGGGTTCTGTGGCCGATAAGGCCTCCAATTTAATTTCCAAAGCAGATTATTCAAACAGATATTCCTACGGTGAACAGTTAGGACTTCGAAATCACATATGGCACATAAAATCATGCTAAACACATAATCATACTCATATTAGGGACCAATTAACATAATACGTAAGTGGGTATTACGCCTTCCCTTTAGGAAATTTGGTCCTCTAAACTTATTTTACCTTCAGTCGAAACAATTCGGAACACTTTTCATTCAACGGTTCCAATCCTTCTTAATAGTCATTCACTTAGTCTCAAAATCAAGCAACGCTCTATTCTCAATCAGTCAGAGACTTATCTTTTTTCCGCCATACAAGGCTTGTATGGTGCCATGCCAAAACTAGAGTGTGAGCTGTTGTTGCAAGCAAAGTTTGCCAACGATAGATAGATCTTTCCAACTTCCCTAAAAAATCTAATGCATATCTTTGGAGCATTCCTCCCAAAAATCTAAAAAGTTCTTTCTGATCATACATCAATTTGCGGATGGAAAATAGTGCTGAATCATAATTCAGTTTCATATCAAATTCATAATTTGTCCAGATCATATACAGAAATCATAAGTCACGATTAAATTTACGTGATGCATCCATTAGCATTAACAAAACAGAACAGAATATATACACGTAAGGTTACGGATAACCAGTTCCATAAAGGAACCTCCGGATCCGAGCAACATAATAGAACAGAAGCTGAGCCCTCATTGCCTCTTGAAGGCTTTTTAGAATTCAAACACATTTTAGAATTTCTGTCTAAACAATAGATACTGGGACCCCATGCAAACGAGCAATCTTATCGATGTAAACAGTGGCTAGTCTACAAGCATCATACAAAATTTCATAAGAAGATCTACCTACCATAGTCCAAACAGGACTTATACCTTGGGTGCTCATGGTGGCCCCACAACGAAATTCATAGCTATATATTCCTATTTCCATTCCAAAATAGAGAGAGGTTGAAGTAATCCCGCCACTATCTGAAATTCAACTTCGACCTATTGGCACCGAAAAATATTTAGACACATTCACTAACTGCCCTCTTCAAGGTAGGTCACCAACATATCTATTTCAATGTCGACTATCTTTATCACAGAAGTTCGGTCTATTCCTTGTCACAAAAGTTCAATTCATTCTTCAATAATTCCACAATTCACAATCTGATTCGGTATTTAGTCTAGTGACTCATCACAATTATCCAAGGTCAATCAAAAGTCTTCAGGAATATAAGGTGGATCCAGCTACTGATTCCCGAATCAACAAAGGTAACATCGAAGTAGTTACCCACACAATACACATAGTCCAGACATCCCCATAATACTGATTGTAAAGTACAATAACATCGAAGGAGGCAATTTCTGACACAATACACGAGTTCTCAATTTATTCAACAGTTTATAGTTTACAATTCAGTTCAATATTCAATTCCCTATTCTATCGAGTCCTTCCATATTATCGGATAGCCATCAAAAGGATAAAGTAATTCATATATAAACCTCCATAATGGCAAAGGCAGTATCAAAGGAGTCAATCACATGTTAAGCGTAATTTACACATCTCCAGGGCCCCAATTACAGAATATAATGGCACTGGGCAGGTATTCACAAGGCGTACTGAATTCGCACACTTATGGACAATCAGGATTTCTCACAGCTTCTTAGATGTCTATAACATCTGCATAATACCAAAGGATGACATTCCGGACAAAACAGTGGAACAATCGTCTCAGAATCAAGCACACCCGTTCACGACCGTCTGTGGTCGACTCGAGATCGATTAGTCAAACCCACTCGTACGAAACCGTCAGTGGCAAAAGGTATCTCAATCAAAGGTGCTACATAGGCTTAACGTCCCCTAGCACGAAAGGACACCTCAAGAATGTCATCCAAACAGACACAATACCACTTACTATAACCTGATTTCCCGAAATCCGATAACACTGAAGCAAACACATGAAACATATTTTGATGAGTCGAGGATAAATATTCAGTATGGTTCACAATCAAATCAATCTGTTGTCATCGGTTTTCGTAGCGTCAAACAAGCAACAATATGACAACACACACACGTTGTTCCTTAAAACATCCAATCATTGGATTTGCACAATTCAGTTCATCTACAACACATATGTCCTCAATGGTTCTCAATGGTGTTCATAGGTAAATCAATCTATTGATAGCCCACAAAAGGTCTTTTAAATAAGTCAAGTACTCCAAACGGATTCAAGTTTTGGGTCCATCAGTTTTCCTGCCAATAATAATCTGGCTATTTATTTATAGACAATTCTTAACCCCATTTTACAAAATCAACTCAGATAGAGGTTCTTATCAATCAATCCAAGCAAAGGTCTTGTCAGATTAAATCAAACAAAGGTCCCATCAAATTATATCCAATGAGGGTTCTATTGGGCCAAATCAGACAAAGGTTCTATTGGATCAAGTCAGATAGAAGTTTTCTCAAATAGGGTACATTCGGTTCCGTAAGGCTCACTTCGTTTGTTTAGGCACATGGCTGATAGTTTCACAACTGCACTAAGTTTATCAGTTCTCAAGGTCATATCAGAATCATTCATTACAACTGTTCATATCAAAGTGTTTCAAATCATGTACAATACAGTATTGTCCACATAAGTTCAAGTATAGTTACATAAGCATGCAAGCGTTCATATCAGGAGGTATGTATCATAATCAGTATAGCAGTTCCCAGATAAGTCTTATATGTAAGAACATGGTGCACAGTAACACATTAAACAGAGTTCCTTAGGTACATATGGTATAGGATTGTTATGCAAAAGTTCCAAATTAGCCACAAAAGCATAGGTTCAGATGTACATGTGCATGTGCAGAGTTGATCGATACTCCAATACATATTTCACAAATTTCCTCAAATGGAACATATACATTCTATGAATACGGTCTTGATCTTGTGGGTCCAACCAATCTAAATACACATGCAACAGATACGAAAGGATATGCCGATTCGAATCAAATAATATCCCAAGCAAAAATGTACATATGTACTAATTCAAAAACAATCAACACATAAGCATTCGTTTGTAAACAAGATAGATACCTGGGATCACAATCACAGTATTCTGAGCGCTTTCTGGGATAAGTGTAATTACTCTATCCTGAGTAGCAATTCCTACCACTGGCACGAATCTAGCTGAGGTAGAACATTTATTCACATTTGCTTAGTTCGGAAACAATTCCTTACCATATGGTCCATTTTACCACACCTATAACAAGCTTCAGAAGCCCGATAACAAACTCTTCGGTGTTTCTTACACTGATGGTGACAAAAGTTCTTGCCATAGCGGCAACTGACGTTACTGTCTTAAAATCTCTATCATTTCCTGTACCATTCTTTCCAGTCTATCAAGTCGGGCTGTGGAAGAGGCTTCCAGCTCGTATGCCTTTACTCAATCCATACCCTACACAATCTCTTATTAAGCTTTGCCAAATACGGGGGTGTCCAATACAAAAATAAATACATAATCACGTTCGTACATAGGCACGTCTTTATATTCTCATTTCACATATCGTACGCAATTAATCACATACGTAACAAATAATCGCATACTTATCAAATATCGCATGCTAAACATTTACTAAGTAATTATATACTCAAATCATGTTCGTATTTCACATAGACACCTGTAGGCAGAATTGAATGCACATAAACAACTTTTCATGGTTCATATATTCATGTATGTGCATTATAGCAAAACGAACTTGTTGTACACATTAGTGTAACAATTCATATCTCATATTCGAATCATGTGTGGTACTTCCTTTAGCGTGACATATCATGTTGGTCAAGCATATCAACATATCTCATACATAGGCCACGGTATTATTTCCCCCGGGCTAGGGCCTCATAACCATAAGCCACAGTATTACGTCCCCTGGGCGAGGGCTTCCGCTAAGGATACCACAATTATGTTCAAGAAGAATTTAGGCAATCATTCATTTATACCAAACATAGCATTATACTTTATACAAAGATTCACAAGTATGCATATACCAGAGAGCATACGTATTCTAAAGATTCACCATGCAAGCAATTTACGAATTATAGCACATAACTGTTCATATCGAATCACTTAATCATGTTCTTGATGCCTTTAGATTTATATTTATCACATGGATGCATCCTAGATCTTTTCTAGATGCTTATTGCTCTTTTGGACAAGTGTGTGAGTTATTAACTCGTGCTCTGATACCACTCTGTCATGACCCGAACCCGCCCCTATGGGTTAAGGCCATAACCGGCCAGTAACCATGAGATTACCTACAGCCTCAAACCAATTTAAGATAAAACTCATCAGAGTAAAAGGGGCCAAACGGAAGCAATTTAAAAACTTTGTCCATAGAGCCGTGCTTATATGCACATCATAACATTTCAGACATACATATATTAATAACTCACAACAGAAAGTATAGCAACATAAAATTTTGTACGGACAGGATCGTTCAAAACTGAGTCAACCAGACAAAACTATATACAGACGTTCTCAAAAGCTTCGCCGACATGACAATATAGAACATAATGACATAAAGGCGAAGGCAAGTCTCGTGCGTGAAACGCAAAGGCTGACTCTCCAAAACTTAGGTTGTTCCACATAGGCTTCACTGGGGCTGGGTCTGGACCTCTCTTGGCTCACCTACAAATACATGAATGAGCGTGAGCGATAGCCCAGTGAATAATATCAAATAAAGAATATATGTTGGAACAATATACATCAAACGGCCTTGGGCCTAATTTGCATTTCTAACTAATACATACATACATAGACATATGTAAGTTAAGTAACTGAAGTTCTAAACACATTCTACGGCCTCGGGCCCAATTCATTCATGTCCATTGGCCTTTGGTCCAATCATTTATCAATCGGCCTTCGGCCCAATCATTTATCAATCGGCCTTCGGCCCAATCATTCATGTCAATCGGTCTTTGGCCCAATCATTTATCAATCGGCCTTCGGCCCACATTTTATCAAACGGCCTTCAGCCCGATCATTTATATCAATCGGCCTTCGACCTAATCATTTGTGTCAATCGGCCTTTGGCCCAATCATTTATCAATCGGCCTTCGGCCCACATTTTATCAAACGGGCTTCGGCCCGATCATTTATATCAATCGGCCTTCGGCCCAATCATTTATCAATCGGCCTTCGGTCCAATCATTCACGTCAATCGGCCTTTGGCCCAATCATTTATCAATCGGGTGCATAGGCCTTTCAGACTTTTATATCAAACTAGCACATAGGCCTTTCAGACTTTTATATCAAGCTGGCACATAGGCCTTTCAGACTTTTATATCAAGCTGGCATATAGGCCTTTTAGACTTTCATATCAAACTGTGTCCACCATTCAATTTAATGAACTTTACATACTTACATAGAAGTAGCAATTGGACAACAACATATGTCAGATATTACTCACAGTGATTGGCTTGTAGATTTTCCCTAGAGCTTGACCCTACACATCACATAACATATACGGGTCATAAATAACTCAATCCGTTCTTTAACATACTCCTCTTTAGTGCTTACAAGTGAAAGAGAACGGAAAACAGAACGCAGAATGCAATTTCAGAATTTCAGAATATAAGGTCCCCGTTCGAGCGTGGACTTCCCCGCTTGAGCGGATCCTTAAGCCTGCAAAAGTATTGGTTACCTCAAATTCCCGCTCGAGCGTGAACTCGGCCGCTCGAGCGGACTGCCTGTCTACATAGCTCCTCGCTTGAGCGTCAATTTCCCCTGCTCGAGCGGGAACCATGTCTGTCAAAAATGCTGGGAGCACGATTTTCCCGCTCGAGCGGCACTTCCCCCGCTCAAGCAGACTCCAAAAATCTGGGTTTCCCAGATTGAGTTCTTGATCTCCAATTCGATTTTCAACCAGTAATTCATGCATGTTATGGCTCAAAATTCACATTTACATATGCTAACATGCTACCAATACAAGATTACAGCATTAGGAAGCTCAATTCCTTATATCATTTACATACATGTCTCTAATTAATCCAAATTCATCACCAACATATCAAATTCCAACATGCAAAGCTCATACCTCCATGATCTACTCTTGCATGTGAGAAATATACATTCATATTAACTTAATTGGTGAAGAGAGGTTCAAATACATGGTTTTCAAACAATATCCAACATAAATCACACACATTGTGCTCAAACATGGAGATTCATGTCCATTTCTTACATGCATGTGTTCTAAGCCTCTAAATTCAACATATATAACTCAATTCCCTTACATTCAAACTAATTCATGCTCTTGGCCATCTATCAAACTTGAATTCACAAATTTACAAACAAAAAGCCATGAGTTTACTTACCTAAGAGTTCAATCTCCCAAATCATAACAAAATCTTGGGTTTAATCTTCAAGTTCCCCAATCCTTGAGCCAAAATCACCCAATTCTCTCCCCCTCTCTCTAACAGCCGGCCCTCTCCTATTTTCTCTTAGAGTTGATCAGCCAAATTGCACTAAGGGGAGAGATTTGAGGGTGTAGAGTTTATACAATATAACCTACTAACTATTATTTAATAATATTAAATAATTGGGGACTAAATCATCAATATTAATCTGATTAATTTGATCCAAATAAATTTTTAATTAAATTTCACTGTAAGTTCTAAAAATCATGCCAATCACAATGGCGTAACCAATTCCGGGTTCTGTGGCCGATAAGGCCTCCAATTTAATTTCCAAAGCAGATTATTCAAACAAATATTCCTACGGTGAACAGATAGAACTTCGAAATCACATATGGCACATAAAATCATGCTAAACACGTAGTCATACTCATATTAGGGACCAATTAACATAATACAGAACAGGGGTATTACAAATTGAGCATGCAAAGAAAGATGATTGGAAAAAGGCAATGGAAGAGGAGATGAATTCCTTACTTGAAAATCACACTTATGATTTAGTGAAGTTGCCTAAGGGGAGGAAAATACTAAAAAATAAGTGGGTTTTTAAATTGAAGAATGATAGCAAGAATTTGAGGTACAAAGCACGTCTTGTTGTGAAAGGTTTTGGGCAAAAGAAAGGTATTGAATTTGATGATATTTTCTCACCGGTTGTGAAGATGTCTTCTATTCGGGTTGTACTTGGCATGGCTGCACGTATGAACCTTGAAGTTGAACAACTTGATGTGAAGACTGCATTTCTTCATGGTGATCTTGAAGAAGAAATTTACATGGAGCAACCAGAAGGTTTTGTGGAAAAAGGGAAAAAGAAATTTGTTTGCAAATTGAAGAAAAGTTTGTATGGCCTCAAGCAAGCCCGCGGCAATGGTACAAAAATTTTGACTTTTTCATGATAAATAATGGTTTTTCTAAAATCACTTCGGGCCATTAAGTGTTTGTGAAAAATTTTCCAAATGGTAAATTTATTATTCTTTTGCTTTATGTTGATGACATATTAATTGTGGGTCAAGATTACATTATGATTAACAGGTTGAAATTAGAGTTGAGTAAGTTTTTTGCTATGAAAGATTTGGCACCGGCAAAGCAAATACTTGGTATGAAAATTGTTCGTGATCGCAAAGAGGGGTTGATTTGGTTGTCTCAAGAAAGCTACATTAAGAAAGTTCTTGAGAGGTTCAACATGGATAAAGCAAAGTCGGTTGGTTGTCCACTTGTGGGTCACTTCAAACTTAGTTCGAATCAATATCCTACAAGTGAGAAAGACAAAGAAGAGATGTTGAAAATTCTTTATGCTTCAGCAGTTGGTTTTTTAATGTATGCCATGGTTTGTACAAGGTTGGATATTGCTCACGCCGTTGGTATAGTGAGTCAGTTTCTCTCTAATCTGGGTAAAGAACATTGAGCAGCGGTAAAATAGATTCTAAAGTATCTTCGAGGCACTTCGAAGGTGTGTTTGTGTTTTGGCGATGGTAAGCCGATGCTTGATGGTTCACGAATTCTGACATGACCGGTGATGTTGATTTGAGGAAATCTACTTCGGAGTATTTGATGACATTTGCAGGGGGAGCTGTGGCATGACAATCTAAATTACAAAAATGTGTTACTCTCTTAATTACCGAAATTGAATTTATTGCTATTACAGAAGCTTGCAAAGAAGAGTTATGGTTGAAGAAATTTTTGCAAGAATTAGGTTTGAAGCAAGAAATGATGTGCTTTATTGTGATAGTCAAAGTGCCATTCATTTGAGTAAAAATTATACTTTCCATTTGAGATCGAAACACATTGATGTGAGATACCATTAGATTCGTGATGTGTTAGATTCGAAATTGTTACAACTCGAAAAGGCGGATGATAATATTTCGAATATGTTGACTAAGACTTTGTCGAGAGATAAACATTTGAAGTATTGAACTTTGGTGGGTATGGTTGATGTCTCCACCTAAGTCGATAGGGGGAGAATTGTTGGGATATATCTCCTTAATGAAGTATGAGACCCAATTGATTTATTAAAAGAGTTTAATTTAGTTTGGTGTTAGTTATAATATATTTTAATATATTATATCTAATTTTTAGATACTTAATTCAGTTTGGTAACAATTAAAATTTTGAGAACATAATTCAAAATTCAACAATATATATATATATATATGTGTGTGTGTTTCCGTGAGGCTGCTAGAGAATTTTTTGGAAATTCAATCCGGTGGCAAAGTGCCGTGGTTGCTACTATTCAAATCTTTTGGTGGGTTTGGTTTTGGGCAACAACATAGAACTTTGGAAAAGTTTAATAGGTGATTTCCATGAGTACAGTGGCTGCGTGGAGTTTGCTTCTCTTCACTTTGTTGGGACGTTTTGGCAACTCTGGCTCCACATTGAAGGTATTGATTTTGGTTCGTTATCTTGGGTATTTTTTAACTCTATTTCGAAGATTTTGATTTATTTATTTGGTAAGATCTTTTCTCTTATTTATTTGTGATTATTTAAAATTTACATAAGGGTGATTTTACAAGACCATTTGTGTCTCGTTTATAATCATTTAGAAACTCTTTGGTTGATAGTGAAATCAGATTTCGATTCCGTGGACGTATTTCACATTGAGGGAATCACGTAAAAATTCTTGTGTTGTTTTTTATTTTAATTTTTTTACATTAATTTTTATTCTCATTTATTGATTATTTGTGAGAAATCATATTTTTCCTAACATCGATCTTCATAGGCATGGACAAGTTTTGGGACTGATTCAGTTTGATATATATTTCTATTAACTCTTGATTGAGAGTAACTGACTAGGCGGGTTAGATCATTTCATAGACAGATTGATAACTTTAAATCCCAAGCTAACAATTTTTTTCACTTAATTCACTCAACCCAATTTGCTCACATGGGTTGGTTTGAATTGGTGAAGATCGGCGGATTAACAACTTTTTTACACACAACTAGTGAGTGGTGTTTGAGTTCAAGTTTTGCCTAATCAAACAAAACGATATTATAAATATTACATTTTAAATCATTTTTAGCGTCACTGTAATAAGACGATGAGTATCATAAATAATCAGATACAACAATGCTATAGATTATAGATATCATATTTTTTATTGTATTTTACACTGCTCGTCGCACAAGATAGTGAGTCCCAATTGAAGAAACAAACCTAAATTGATCCTAAACTCTAACCCCATTGTGCCCAAATGACCAACAAAGCCTCCCCATTTCAAAGGTGTCTTAACTTTTTCCTTTTTTTTTTTGTTTTTTGTTTCTTCTTCTTCTTTTTAATTTTTTTTTTTTTTAATTCTCTCCATTTTTAGATACTATGTTTGTGCCATGGTTTCGCCTTACCTAGTAGTTATGTTGTCACATCCATAATTTTGTATTAATTACATGAAATAAACTAATGATGATGCACTTGTACTTTGGTTGTACGGCTATATGATCATGTTATGCCCTCATCAATATCGGATTCAAGTATTTGACCCTTTTTGTTTGCGGCGCACAACTTATACCCATATGATCATTTGACTATAAATGATAAGTGCACTACTCTTATTCAAATTAGGGAGTGCCATACGATTACTAGGGACTTTTTTCCCTGGCTATTCATGCTAAAGAAGGATTTGATTCAATTTGTCAACTGATTGACTTTTTTGCAATGCAATATTCAATATGACAACAGTTTGTCAACTGGTTGACTTTTTTACAATGCAATATTAAATATGGGAACGGGACAAGATCCTCTATGCTCAAAATTTTTATTTTTCTGTCTCTAAGCTATATGTCAATATTTTGACATTTTTTTTTTCTGTTTTAAAAATTTATGCTTCTATGGTTGGAAAATTTATTAAGTAAAGGGGAACCCGAGGAAAATTTGTATTGGAACAACTAGACGACTTATACACTAATTTTGACAAAGATTCGCAACGAATTTTGCATCATTGGTTATGTCATTATCTAAAAATTATAACCAAATGCAAAGATTTTGGATTGAAGATTGCTATGTATTATTTGATTAATTTTACTATTTTTTTGGCTGAATTTTACTATGGGTTTCACTTCATATATGCATGCGAAGATTGTGTTGTGGATTAAGAGTTATAGTGGGTGAATTTTACAATATTTTTTTTATCACTTCATATATTAATTTGTGTAATCATATAGCAAATGTCATGTACACATATAGGATTTATGATATTGAAAAAAATTGATATCATTATTTTTTAAAATATATTATTGATTTTACATATTAATATTGCTTATTGCGTGAATTCATATGTATGAAGTAAAAAAATAAAAATAAAAAAAGGTATAAAATTCACACGAATAATTTTCTTTGTGGATGGATATCTTTCAGTCTTCAACATGGCACATGTTTCTATGGGGATAGAATGATCTTCACTCAAGCCAATTTATAGAATCACTTCAAGAGATTAGAAGCTTGAGATACATAACCTTGCTTCAAATTTCAAAATACCACATAAACAATCCAAATTTTGTGTTTTTGATGTATTGTACAAGTTTTACAATGAAATTCTTAAACAATAATATTTGGAACACAAAAATTAAATGCAAAATGAGACACAAAAAATATATATGAATAAATAAGAAGAAATCAAACATAGAATTAGACACAAATCAAATATAGAATAAGGCACATTTCTTATTCATTTGTATATTTTTTGTATTTGATTATATATATTAAGACTTATTGATTCTTGAACTTATTAAACTAGAGTAGATAGTTGTCCTTACTAGCTTTGCATCCACTGCATTAAATTATTGTCATTAAAGCACAAGAACATTTTGAGTGGTATGAAAATTTGCTATTACTTGGCTGTTTCTTGAAAAATTTAATAGATGTTGTTGTATCTTAATAAAGAAAAAATTAAATGGAAGAGTGAGACAAAAACAACTTATCCTTAGCAGCACAGACTATTGTAGAGTAGCACACGATACGTGCATACATATATTATTCACAAAAAAAATATTTAAAATTTTACTGAAAACGACAGGATTCACATTTAAAATAAATTTATACCCCTTAAAAAATTTTGGTACTATTTCTAATACTGTGTTTGGTTGGGAGATTTGGAGAGAGATTTGAAAAGGGAAAGGAAAAAGGTGTGTGAAACTAGGTGAAATATAGGCATATTTTTTCAAGATTTCACCTACCTTTTCATCATTTCTTCAAAATCTCCCAACCTTCCATTTTCCTTTTCAAATTCCCCAACCAAACACACTTAATGTTATTATTATTGTTTGGTATTATGTTTCGTCATCATTTCTATCTATTTCTAAATTGGGATTAGCAAGTGGGAGTTTTTAAATACAGTCACTACATATCTCTTTCCAGCCATTTATATAAGATTTTTCTCATAAAATACGAGTGCTACAATACATATTTATATATAGCGATTGTAGTGAAAAATTTAAAGGATTTATTTAGAAGAATAAAAACAAAATTGAGAGAAGGGGATGAAACGAATTCAATCTGAGCATGTGATAGCTGTTGCTGTTGTTGTTGTTGTTGTTTTTTTTTTTTTTTTTCCTTTTTCCTTTTTCTTTTAAATTTCAAATCCAATATGTAATTATAGCTCACAATATGTAATTATAGCTCATACTAAAAAAAATATTAGAATAACATCAGTTTAAATTAATAAATACACAAAGATACAAGAATTTTTATATTTTTTTTGGTATTTTTAATATTTAGTGAATTTTTAAAGATTTTTTCATAAATATTATACTTTCTAAACGTATTTATGTTAGGTGTGTCTAAAAATTAAAAAAAATTGTTTAAAATATTAAAAAAATTCAGTGAAAAAAAAAATTCAAAAAACAAACAAATAGAGTTTTTTGAAAAATGGATTTTGAAAACTGAAAATAAACAGAGTGAATAAAATCTAAGAAATGTAGGCATATTTCATGCAAGGGATGTGGACTCGCTTTGCGTTGAAATAGTAATAAAATTGAGTTTTGGAGATTAAATAAAAACAATATTTCTAGGTCCTTTCCAAAATTCAATATATATATATATATATATATTTTTTTTTGATTAGTAAAGAAAAATTTTAATAAAATATGAAATTAAAAGTACAAGAAGATGATATGCATCGAGAGAGATTCAGAAAGTATAAACTCTTCCTACTATTGCAACTCTCATCCATACAATCACCCCATAAACCTCACAATTTTTTAAACAACAAAAAAATAAACAGATACTAATGAAAAAGAAATTAAAAAGATCTAAACTCCACGAGACACTGCCCCTCCTACAGACTCAAACAAATCCACTCAACATCTAACACGCAAAAATGCTACCCCTCCCCCTCCAAAAGGCTCCAAAAAAAAATCCTATCCCCTGACAAAACAAAACACACCCCCACCGCCACTGGCATCAACCATCCAACGACTTTAACATGCACAGGACAAAACAACCTCCCCTACTTCCATCATATCCTACTAGCCATCTAATAATTAAACACAAAAGCACACTCTACGAAACAAACTCAACCAGTATTACGTTTAGGAATTGTTTGGAATGATCTAAATAAATATATTTTTTGTCTTTTTATGAAAAATTATACAGAAAAGTAAAGAAATAATATAATAAAAAAAAGATAAAAAGATAAAAAATATGTATTTATTTAAAATAGCCAAACTTGACCTTAATTTTCTTGCAGAGTTTGACTTTGGTACTCAGTTCCATCTCAATAAAATCTTCAAAAATATGTCTTTTTTGCCCCTAAAATCAATCTGCAATTTCTTGCCTATTTGTAAGGTTTTTTCTACTTCAGCCAGGAGTTTATATTCCTCATCTTCATCTTTATATTCATCTTGCTGTTCAAGATTCTCATCAGACTCGACTAATATTTGAAAATTCAGTATAAACAACAATATTAAAAATTTGTCCGTGTTGAAAACTTACAGTACATTGTTTTTTTTCTGACACTCAAATTAGTTCATACTATAATACCTATTAATTTTAAATTATATATCTTTAAATTCTAACATGATATAACTACGATTATCCTAAATTGGTTTGGCTTCTTGCTTTTGAAAATTCAAATTTACTTATTGGGTCCTGTTATGGTGTGCAACCCGTTAAGGTTGCACACCATATGCAACCAACACAAAAGACATAAGTGAAAGGTATAAACATGAAATAGGACAGCAAACAAAAAAAGCGTAAGTGTAAAGTGTAAGTTGCACACTTAAGAAAAGTCCTTATTTCAATAGTCTTTTTAATTTTTAAAAACATAAATAAATAATATTTAATTTAAATTATAAACTATATGATTTCGCAGCATGACATAATTGAAACTTAAAAAGGGAACAAAGAGAGGCCGAAGCCTCCAAAAATTGTAAAGAGATGAGTCATGATGAGTTGTATTGAAGAATATGTTAAATTAGTTTCCTTAATGATGCTTAGGGAATACTAATTAAAATTGACTTCAAAGCAATCATTTTCAAGCCATTTGCGTAAATAAAAGATAAAGAATATTAATCATATAGTTTATTGGGAAGTCATATAATTGAAGATGTAGAGTTCATAAGGAAGAAATAAGATTGTGAAAGCGTTGACCCAAATTAAAGGTATGTGTGGGGTTGAATGACTTTAGAGAGGGTGCACTGCGTATAAATTGAAGGGTTAGGTGCACATTAGCGACCAATCATTCAAAAGCCTCCAAAATTTTTTCACATCTGCTAATTCTCTCTCCTCCTTTAGTTCAAAAGCATCCAAATTATTTTCACATCTGCTAATTCTCTCTCCTCCTTTAGTTCTATCTAGTTAGGTGTGTGTCCAAGTAACCTATCAGGTGCCCTCTCTCTCTCTCTCTCTCTCTCTCTCTCTCTCTCTCTCTCAGTGAAGTTTTGTTTCACAAAGTATGAAATTAACAACCTGTAACAACCTGTATGAAATTAACAACGTCGTTTTGGTCATTTTTATGTTGTTCTGTATTTAAAATGATGTCATTTTGACAATTTGAGTCACTTTTAAACCACAAAATTTGAACTACGTAGCATTATCGTTAACTATATTACATTACCATGTCTTTCTAATTTTAATTATTTACGTTGTGTTTAGTTAAAAGATTTTTAAAAGAATTTAAAAAAGAAAAAAAAAATGTGTGAAACTAGATGAAATATAAGTATATTTTATTCACATTTCACCTAACTTGTTCTTTTTAATTTCTAAATCTCTTCTCAAATCTCCCAGTTTAACATAGCATTAAGGATACATTATTATATACGGTAATATTTTCCGTATTTATTCCTCTTTAGCTCCCAAATTTAAAAAGTTAATTCAAAAATAAATTATGGTATAGATTTAAATTTAGTATAATTTAAATTGCATCTAAAATAAAACTGATTTACATATTTTATGAGTCTAATTATCATATGGCTATATATGATAATTTTTACTAATTACTGGATGCAACTGTTTTACTATAATAATGCACATGCGGCACAAAAATTGGCGTCCGTTCTTTTAGTTAAAAATTTTAAGTTGTGTTTGGTTTGCTTTTGGAATTATGATTTTATTGGTAAAATTAGAAATCATTTTTCAAAATTCATAATCAAGCACACAACTCAAAATTACTCAAAATTCAACTCAAAAATTAATTTCAAAACTTATAACCAAACACACAACTCAAAACTCAATTCAAAACTCTTTTGATGATATAGTATTGAAAATGATTAGTTATGAGATTGTTAAATTATTTTTATATAAAAAATCTAATTTTTTTTTTTATATTTAAAAAATATCTAAAACAAATATATATATATATATATTTCAAATAACAGGTTGCAATTCCAAAAATTTTTTTGTACTGTTTCGGTCAACCGACCGGATATCCGAGAGGACGACTGAAAGGATATCCAAACGAATGACTAGGTAAATCCAATTCGTTCTTTTCAAAATTTAAAATTCAAAAATTCTTTTTAAAATTCATAACCAAATCATTTTTTTCTTTTCAAAACTCAATTCATAATTTCACATTCAAACCATAATTCTAAAAAGAGAATCATAATTTCAAAACTAAACCAAACGCAACCTTAATGTTTGCCAATAAATTTTATTCCCCATTTTACTTTCATTTTGAAACTTGGCACTGAAAATTATTCAAAACACAGGGACACTACGTAACAATGTTACAAATCAATAATCAAACGCCATTCCTATTTTATTTCTCATCTCAATCAACATAAAATAAAATAATGAATTCCACTATATTAACTAATCACTATAAAAAATTAAAATTTTAGAAATTAAAATTTAAAAATAATTTTTTTTTAAGAATCAAATATTTTTATTACAAAAAATATCATTATTATATTTTTAGTAATGAAAATTAGACATTAGTGATAAATTATTATCTTTTTGAGATTAATTTTTTTGTCTTAAAAAATAAACTTTTTTAAGATCAAATTATTTTGTCCCTAAAAGTGTATTTATTAATGACATTTTCAAAATTTTGTCTCTAAAAGTCTTGTTTTTGACTTTTCGGGATGAGTTTAGCAATTATCCTCGTAACAATAGAAATTAGTCCCTAAATGTCTTTTGCAACAAAATTTTTACTTTTAAAGACTAAAAAATCTGATTTCTAAAACTCTTATATATTATAGTAAATGGTAATCCTTATGAATATAAACTGACCATGGTGTATGAAATAATTACTTCATTAGCATAGGTTACTTCAATTAGTGATTTTTTTTTTTTTTTTGTGGAAATTTTGATCAATTTATTTACTCACCAAAAATGACTAGTGACATGCAATAGCTATTGGTGAAAAAACCAAAAAAAATAAATATATTTTATTGATAAATAATACAAAGAAAAAGAGATACAAATAGATCAGGCTGAGGCACAGATACCTCGTTTTCTTTAAGGAGATCAAGTCCACTGCAGTAGGAAGAACCCAAATACCGATGCAGCAGTCACAAAATTATGACTTATCCCCTCCAGGATACAACAGCCCGATCACTTGTCGTATGGTTCATGCTAACTCTGCACAAGATAATGAACCTAAAGCTGCACCAAGAAAAATACCATTCTTTGGTTGTAATATCTCTTGTATAGAAAATAGTTGATGTATTTGTTGTAGAAAAGAGTAGAAGAGATGAACTATTTATAGGTTACTAAGACATTACAAAATACATTAAAAAACAATAATGACCATAAACCTAGAGAAAAGGGAGAGTGAACAAAAAATTAACTCACTAACAAGTTTATGAATTCTAATTAAACTCCATTCATGAATAAGACAAAAAGTCACCAAAGCAATGAATCTCCATTCATGAGCAAGATGAGATTCATGAATAAGACAAAAGAAGATTCATGAATAATATAAATAAATAAATAAATATATAAAAGATATTAAAATGGTCCAATAATCCCCCACTCATTTTAATATCAACAAGAATAAGAGAGATTATCAAATAAAGATAGACTAGTATGCATCATGAAGGTGTGCTCTGCATTGAACCTTCATTAGTGAAACAACAACCTCTACTCTAGAGTCAGTAGTGGTCTTAGACTTGAATTATGACTGCTTAGGGGAAATAAAATATTACTGCTCACACATAATAATCCAGGTGTTGATGTGAGTTTTGAATAGCCAGCACATTACGGCCTTGTGCTTATCCCAGTTTTCATGAGCCTATTTGAGAATAAGCCTTATTCTCATAGAAAGCGGCCACACTTTCATGCTCACATAGGTGAAATCTATCAAAGATGTTCCTGTAATTTACACACCCCACTCAACAAGAGCTACAAAATTTCATTAAGAGTATAAAAACTCAACCCTCCAACATTACATGACAAATGCACTTACATCATCGGAATGGATAACAAAATATTAAAGAGTGCATTTTTTTACAACCACCATATGATTCGTTCTCCCATTGAACCTAGTTACAGGATCTTTGGTCCCTAGGTTGGGTATCCTCATACATGGTTTATAATTTTATAGGTTTCAAACCCATCCCCCTCGATGTATTCCAGACCCTATCTCTCGCCAAGGCCTTGGTTAACGGATCTGCAAGATTATCACAAGATCTTACGTAATTCATAGTTATGATGTCATTACTCAAATAGGATCTCACATTACTGTGTTTCCTTCGAATAGGTCTAGATTTACCATTATAAAAATGGTTGTTCACTCTACCAATAGCAATAAAGCTATATCTGCGAATTAACACAGGAGAAATTTGTTTTTCCCAAAAAGGGATTTTATGTAACAAATCTCTCAACCAATTCGCTTCCTCACATGCCGAAGCTAATGCTATAAGTTCAGCTTCCATAGTAGAATTAGCAATTATAGTATGTTTTTTAGACTTCTAACATATAGCACCACCACCCAAGGTAAAAATAAAACCCGAGGTAGAGAGAGAATCACCTGACAAAGTGTTCCAATCGGCATCACTATATCCCTCAAGTACCGCAAGATACTTGTTATAAAACAAACCATAATTTTTGGTACTAGATAAATATCTCATAATTCTTTCAATAGCTAGCCAATGATCTCGACTTGGCTTGCTAGTAAACCTGCAAAGTACTCCAACAGCATATGCAATGTCAGGTCTAGTACAGTCAATAGCATATCTCAAACTACCAATCATGCTAGCATATTCCTTTTGGTTAATCACTTCTTTTTCATTTGTTACAACAGATAAATATATGCTTGCATCAAAAGAAGTAGCAACATGTTTACAGTTTAGAAAATTATATTTTTTAAAAATTTTCTCAACATAATACGACTGATCAAGAAAAATGCCATCATTAATCTTGGAAATTTTAATTCCCAAAATAAAATTGGCTTCACCAAGATCTTTCATATCAAAGTAGCTGTTAAGCATATTTTTAGTCTCATTTATAATATGTAAATTAGAGCCAAAGATAAGTAGATCATCCACATATAGGCTAATAATTACATATGCATTCTCACAAATTTTATAATATATGCACTTATCATATTCATTAGTCTTATAGCCATTCTTAAGCATGCATGAATCAAATTTCTCATGCCATTGTTTAGGAGCTTGTTTTAAACCATAAAGGGATTTAGTTAGCTTACACATCTTACTTTCTTGGCCAGGCTCCACAAAGCCTTCGAGTTGGTTCATGTAAATCTCCTCATCTAGATCTCCATTTTAAAATGTTGTTTTTACATCCATTTGATGAATTTTTAAATCATGAATTGCAACCACTGCTATTAATAGTCTAATGGATGTAATTCTAGTAACCGGAGAAAAAGTATCAAAGAAATCAAGATCAACTTGTTGCTTAAAACCTTTAGCGACAAGCCTCGCTTTATATTTATCTATAGTTCTATTCGGTTTAAGTTTTTTACGAAGGATCCATTTACACCCAATAGTTTTACAACCTGGAGGTAAATCTACTAGCTTCCATATTTTATTTGAAAGTAGTGAATCTATCTCATCATTTACAGCCTCTTTCCAGAAAATAGCATCAGATGATGATAAAACTTCTTGCACCATAAGAGGAATTTCTTCCACATTGTAAAGATAATAGTTAGGGCCAAAATCTTTTTCAACTCTAGCTCGTTTACTCCTCCTTGGTTGAATTTGAGAATTTTCTTGTTCTTGAAAAACATGAGATGGAGTAGAAGAGCTAAGTACGGATAAAATATTTTCAGAAATTATTTGACCCCCACTATTTCTAGATTTAAAAGGAAATTTATTTTCATGAAAAATAGCATCACCTGATTCAAAAATAATATTATTTTTCATATAAAAAAATCTATAAGCTGTATTATGCAACGCATACCCAAGACAAGCATAGGTGGTAGCTCATTCACCCAATTTAGGTCGTTTAGGATCTGCAAGCCTAACAAAAGCTAAACAACTCCAAACCCTCAAATTACCTTGATTTGGTTTATGCCCCCGCCACAACTCATAAGGTACAATTTTAGTCTTTTTATTTGATACTCTATTTATCACATGGCAAGTTGTCAAAATAGACTCACTCCAAAGATTTGAGGGAGCACCTGAATCAACAAGCATAGCATTCGTCAAGTCAATTAACGTTCTATTTTTTCTTTCAGCTACACCATTAGATGAAGGTGAATATGGTGGAGTAGTCTCATGAATAATTCTCAATGACTGAACAAAAGAGTTGAATCCAAGAGATTCATACTCCCAGCCTCTATCACTTTTAATTCTCTTAATCTTTTTACTGAATTGATTTTCCACTTCAAGAAGGAATTCTTTAAATTTCTCAAAAGTATCACTTTTATTTTTTAATAAATATACGTTTGTGTATTTTGAAAAATCATCAATAAAAGTGATAAAATATCGGTTACCACCTCGAGTTAAAATTCGTTCAAACTTACATAAATCAGTATGAAATAATTCTAGCAATTCGGTATTTTTTTTCAACACTTTTATAAGGCCTCTTAATAATTTTTGCTTTACTGCAAACTTCACATTTCTCAAAATTTTTGTCACTTTAGGAATTAATCCTAAACTACTCATGATTCTCACATATTTACTGTTAATATGACACAAGCGAGCATGCCAAAAATTAATAGAAGACAACATGTAAATCGAATTAGTAGATGGTTTATTAATCTCAACATTCAATTTGAACATCCCATCACAAACATAACCCTTACCCACAAAAATACCCTTCTTGGTAATCACATATTGATCAGATTCTATAGTTTGCTTAAAACCAGCCTTATTCAACAAATAACTTGACATCAAGTTCTTTCTCATAGACGGTGTATAAAGCACATCTTTTAAAGTAAGCACACGTCTAGAGGTGAACTTAAGGTCAACCTCACCACTCCCAAGTATCTTGCTTTGACTAGAGTCACCAAGCATAATTGTTTTCTCATCATCAAAGGGAGTATATACCTTGAACCAAGTTTGATCATAACAAACATGTCTATTAGCACCAGAATCTTCCCACCAACGGTCCACATAATTAACCATGCAAATGTTTGTAATCATCGCCACAAATGGCTCATCGATAAAGTTAGCCTTTGGGGCAGGTGCACGTTTTCTGAATTTGCAAGTTCGAGTAATGTGCCCACTTTTGCCACAGACAAAGCATGCAAAATTTTGTGCAGGTAAAGGACCTTGGTTCTTATTTGGATTAATTCATTTATTGTGAGGTTTACCATAATTCTTCATATTCTTTTTATAAGGCTTTAAATAAGCATTCTTGGAATTGTGACCTTTGGGTAAGTTATTATTTGTTGAAACAAAGTTTACCTTTGTGGTAGAATTGTCATTACCCGCTTGTGTTATTAATGCATCTTGGCCTCTAGCCTCCTCTTCGACTCGGATACGAGTGATCAACGCCTCTAAGAAAGTCTCCTTTTGTTTGTGATGCATGCTCTTTTGAAATTCTCTCCAATATGGCGGCAGCTTGTCAACAAGTCCTGCAACTATCAAGTTGTCATCAATCTTGATGCCTTCAGATCTTACTTTTGCAACTATCATTTGGAAATCTTGTACTTGCTCCACAACAGATTTTCCATCCACCATTTGGAAGCGAAAAAAACGGCTAGCTGCCACTTAAGTATCAAACTTAGTCTATAAAGCTTTCCAAATTTTCTTTGCGGAAGTGTAAGTGGTGTCATAGTAATCATAAAATTGATCAGCAAGGCAATTTAAGAGATAAAAGTGACATTTATACTCATCTATATTGTAGGAAGCCACTTTTGCTTCATGTGCCTCGTAGTCTTCTTCATTCATCTCTTCAGTTGGGATTTTGTTTGGGTTCTTCTCGGTAAGAACATATGCAACTTTCAAAAGACTAAGGTAAAAAAGAACTTTTTATTTCCACCTCTTAAAATGAACTCCCTTGAACTTGAAAGGCTTGTTGAGATCCTCAATTCCATCATTGATTTTTTCTGGCACTTGATCAATCTTTGATCTCCTTAAAATTGTTGGTGAAAATACCAGAAAAATATATTTTATTGATAAATAATGCAAAGAAAAAGAGATACAAATAGACTAGGCTAAGGCGCGGATATCTCGTTTTCTTTAAGGAGATCAAGCCCACTGCGGTAGGAAGAACCCAAATACCGATGCAACAGTCACAAAATTATGACTTGTCTCCTCCAAGATACAACAGCTCAACCACTTGTCGTATGGTTCGTGCCAACTTTGCACAAGATGGTGAACCCAAAGCTCCATCAAGAAAAACACTCTTCTTTGGTTATAATCTCTCTTGTATAGAAAATAGTTGATGTGTTTGTTGTAGAAAAGAGTAGAAGAGATGAACTATTTATATGCCACTAAGACATTACAAAATACATCAAAAAACAATAATGACCATGAACCTTGAGAAAATGGGGAGTGAACCAAAAATTAACTCACTAACAAGTTCATGAATTCTAATTAAACTCCATTCATGAACAAGATGAGATTCATGAATAAGAAAAAAGAAGAATCATGAACAATATAAATAAATAAATAAATAAATAAAAGATATTAAAATGGTCCAACAATAGCAATGTGCAGGAAAACATGAGACATAATGAACTGAACTTCACATGTCCTTAACTCTCTTTGGGTTCTAATGCAGTGGCACTTTTACAAACTGTTTCAAGAAGACTAGATACTAATAACTAGTCTAACCAATGTACACATTTAACCATGGCTACAGAACAATTTGCAAGTGCTCAATGTGCTTGATTTGGCCAAGACTTTACTCTACCAGTTCACTACCATTGTCATCGCCGATATGGGTTTCTTCACAGATGCTTACGATCTCTTCAGCATTTCCCTCGTCACCAAGTTACTAGGACACCTCTACTACTACCACGAAGGTTCACTAAGATCTGGATCTGTTAGCTTCCAGCCCACACTCCACATGGTGTGGGTGGCACCATGTGCTAAAGAAGGGTGGTAGGGGCAACACCAACTCACTAAAGGAAGATAGTGAAAGTGGCACCACCTTGGCCAATTATGGTTGTCACTTCACCTACTCCTCTTTTCATGGTTATAAATTGAGATGAGTGAAGAGGGGTTGATGACACAATGCAGTGAGCACATTGAGAATACACAGAAGAGAGTATAATCTATGAGTGAGAGAGTTCTATAGAGAGTTATGAGGTGTGAGTTCTATAATCTCCCTCCGGGATAATTCTATAGTGGATATCTCTCCGTCGACGTAGGCAATTGTCAAACCACGTAAATATTCTTGTATTATTGTGTGGAATTGATTTCTGGTGTCCCATAATCCTAACAAGCGGTATCAGAGCCTCGTTGCTCGTGTTTCGGAACAAAAATAGAGTGTTTTTCGAAACTACCCAGAAATCAAGTTGCTCGAAATCAGGTTTTAAGCATACCAAGAGCAAGGTCTCCCAGAGAGGAATGCATAACTGCAAAGCCGAACCCTAAAAGAGATGGAACACGCTCTCACACGCCATATGAAGTTGGCGAGTGAAGCCCACTCTCGACACGCCGTGCCGCCACGCCTTTCACAATGCAAGGTACCCGTCGATGCACACACGCGCGACTGAAGGAGGAAGAAGAGTCACTCTGCGTATGATAGTGACGTCATCAACGCGTCACTGCCACGCGTCATCACATCAGCGACCACATGTCGCCACATTATCAAACACATGTCACCACGTCATCAACAACGTGTTGCCACGTCATCGACCACATGGTAGACACGTCAGCCCATTTGACCGTTGACTGAGCTATTAAAGATGAGTCAAGCCGCGCCGCTAAGCCAGAAGTCACGCCGTTGACCATACGTTGATCGCGCTGATTGACCAGCCATGCCAGAGGAATTATCCGGTGCATCTCAGACGCACCAGATTCTACAGATCGGAACCATCCAAACTGTTTTGGCTTGATCTGAGCCATTCTTAGTCCGTTTTTGACAATCCAATAATGCTTTCCAACTATTTGGAGTATTCCAAACACATCCGTACGGTCATATTTTTCATTCAGAGTTCCATGTAAAAGGAAAGAATACGATGGAGGAATCCACATCAACTTCAGGATCTATGTTCAAGTTGAGTCTTTCTAATTATGCAATTTGGAAGTCACGGATGGAAGACATCCTGTTTTATAAAGACTTGTTTGATCCTATTTTTGTAAAGGGAGTTAAACCTCAAGGAGTGAAAGATGATGACTAGATAAAGATAAACCGTAAGACTATCAGTTGTATTAGACAATGGATAGACCACAGTGTGTACTATCATATCGCCGAGGAGACAGATGTCTATTCTCTATGGACAATGTTAGACGACATGTACCGGTCAAAGACCGCTCGGAGCAAAGCCTCGGTGATGAGAAGGCTTGTCAATTTGAAGTTGAAGAATGAAATGTCGGTTGAGCACACTAGTGAATTCAAAAATCGGTGAATCGACCTTGTAACCGTCAAGGTGCGCTTAGACGATAAAATGCAAGTCGATCGCTTTCAGGTTCTTACTGGGACACCGGGAGATGTTGGTGGTCTCTCTTAGCAACTCTGCACCAGAAGGGAAGCTGACCATGAATATGGTTACAAATACCATGTATAATGAAGAGATAAGAAGGAAAGACATGGGAAATAATCAGTCCCATGCTCTTGTCACAAAAGATAGAGCCAGAGAAAGAGGTAAAGGAAGAGGTAGAGGAAGAAGCAAGAGTAGAGGCAGCTGGAACAACAGGAGTAAATCCAGAGACAACAAAGGTCGATATAGCGACCTTGGTTTTCCCCTCCATTGATTAGTGTAATCTGGACTTGGTTCCGTGGATGTTGGTTGTTGTGTATATCTTGTTTCCATCATTCAATACTTTGTATTTGAGTTATAGGATGTGTTGGGCAGGTTTGTTACAGGTTGGGTGTGATTGGGAGCAAATGGTTGCTGCCTAGAATTTTGGTCCTTCGCTCGAGCGAGCTTTTTGTCACTCGAGTGAGCTTTGTGTTTTAGATCCTTTGCTCGAGCCAGGGTTCATTCGCTCAAGCGAGAGTTGAGTTTTGTGTCTGGTGGCTCGAGCGAGAATTCTTGCGCTCGAGCTTGCGTCTGCGTCTGGTTCTGGACTTGAAGGTTGCAATTCTTCGCTCGAGCGAGATTTCCTTTGCTCGAGCGAGCGAGGTCTATGTTTTGGGTTTCTTCGCCCAAGCGAGTGTGCTTCTGGGTTGCAGACCTGAAACTTCGCATTATTGGCTCGAGCGAGGCTTTCTACGCTCGAGCGAGAGTTCTTTGTGTTTGGTCGCTTGAGCGACCAATCCTTCGCTCGAGCGAGCCTATGTTATATCAGTAGATAGCAGCAGGATTGTACTTCACTTTTTCATCTCCTCTTTTATATAAACCCTAGATCCGGCTGCTCCTCTCTCTACACTTACCTTCTCTCTAGGGTTTCATCTATTTTTAGTGTGTTTCTACCCTAAGTTCTTTGTAAAAAAGGTAGAGGGTCGTGAGGGCATTGTTTTAATTTGAACAATAGTGGATTTGGAGCACTTTGGTTTTTCCTCATTTACTCCTTTGGGCTTCTAATTTCGACGTAGGGATACCCTACTCCATCTTATGAGTTTTGTCTTTAATTTTGGTCATTTTGATTAGTTGGTGATGTTGGGTAATTTTGAGAAAGTTAGGGTTTATTGTGTAATTTATAAAGGAGGGCGCCCGTGGGCTTCCATCTAACAGTTCGGACTCGATTTGTGTCGGTTCTAAATCTGAACCAAAGAGTCCAAATCCGGCAAATCGTTTGAGAAAACAGATTTTTGAAAAGTAGTGCCAAACATGGATCGCTTTGCGGATCTGAGTCGCCACCTAAATATTTTTTAAAAGGGAATTTAGAAACCGACTCGGTCTGAAGGCCACATGTCCGTCATCACCAAAGTGGTCTTGGCTCGAGCTTGGGTACGATCGGGAAGGTCACTATGAGCACTTCTTCGCGGTCAGAAGACCTCTACTAACCATGATATCCTTTTTTGAAAACGTTATGAATTCTTATTCCGGTTATTAGCCTAGAATTACTATGTTATGCGCGCAGCAAACAAGTATAGACTAGATCGCCTAATTTGGAAATAAACATTGCATATCCGTTTGTTTTGAAAGCAATTTGAAATTGCTACTCGCAAGTAGGCTAAAATACGGATTTCAATGAGTTATTCCAACTCAAGCAATCCAACCTCCACCCACAGGCATTCAAACAGTTTATCTCACATAAGCATTTAGCCGCATGGTAAGCATACTGTCATGGCAATATTCACACGCATGTGGTATGCTAAAGCGTAAAATACTTACATCGTACTCCGTGCCAAAACAATAAACTAGTTAGCAAACATGTATGTCCTAGTTCATGTTAAGTGGCTAATGCAACACAGGCAAGGATGCAATTTAGAGTAGGCTCGGCTAACCCTAAAGATGGCATGTGGAATGCTACAAATAACACGTATTCAATTTGGAATTGAAATACAATGCAGTTTGTATGATGTGCCGAGCCCGATGCATGTAAACAAATGCATGGGTGCACGCATGCATTGCATAAGGTATGCTAAAATAAACGTGCCCTAATCTACCATCGTAAGTAGGTAAATAAAAGGGAGAAAGAAATGGGGGTTGGAAGACATACACCCACTCACGCACACTTATTACAAATTCGCCCTCACTCGGAGGGACCGAAAGAATATACAAATTAATTAACTACGCAAGCTAATTAAATATTACAAATTCACTAAATTAATTAACAAATTTAACTAAGTTAATTAAAGCAGTAAATGCCTCGGGAAGAGGGCAAGATGCATCACACGCCCGGAACTCGCTCGGAATCGCACTGCCATGCATGATTGCCTCTGTTTTCCCTGCTTTCCATCTCAGAAGACTGTCAAAACTTCAGGAATACTTCCTTGGGCACTGGAGATCACCACCGGCTGGGATAGAACACCACCGGCTGAAGGATGTGGCCACCGGCACTGAATTCATCCATCGGCGCCGAGATCACGGTCGGCACTAAATAGTGCCGGTCGGCACAAAATGCCTGCAGAACCTGCAACTCACAGCAGCAGAGGACACAACTTGCATGGCAATGTAATTCAAAGCATGTATGCACCAAACACACCCCTTATCATGTTTTTGACTCAAAGGAAGATGTGCCTCGGTTTTCGGACCACCAATCACGCATTTCGATGCATGATGGCCCAAAGAACCAAGAGTGCAATTTTGATTTCAAATGCATGCAATGCAAACAAACAAACAAGGGTGCCAAACCTCTTACCCCTTGTCTTGTTTTTGAGCACCAAAATCAGAGAGGGGTGACCCTCTTACCCCTTGTCTTGTTTACTAGCATTTTTGGCCTAACAAAGGAGCCCTTGTGTGCATGCTTCCAAGCCTCATTTTAGGCACTTTTCAGTAAGTTTTAGGGCCTGTATAACCTCTTTCCAGAGGTGGTTTTTCCATATTGGGTGTCCATCTTGCATGTGTAGAACAACCCTCTTCATGGCCTATCAAAGGAGCATCTCATTCTTGCATGCATAGACCATATTTCAGTGGATTTTTTGGGGTTTATTTGGCATTTCATACCTCTGAATTTTGCTAGTTTAGTGACCTCTTGAATGCTCCATATACTTGTAGTGTAAACCCTCTTCACTAGCTTGTATTGCATGCTATTTTGGTCCTTGATTCTAGCACTTTTTGGCCATGCTTTAAACTGATTTTGTGCATGTTTTGGATTGCCTTAGCTCTGTTTTTATGCCTCATGGTTGAATGATGCTTTCTATGCATGGTTGTAGTTCAATATCCATGCCTAGCTTTGAGTTTTGTAGCCTCTTGCATGCTTGAATAGAGGTGTTTGCATGTCTTGGCATCATTGTGCATGTTATTTCAGACCTCATACTTGTGCCATGTTCCCATGTTTTCCACTCCTTAAGTGCATTTGAGAGTTGTGCTTGTTTGTCTCATTTTTGGACCATTGCATGAGCTTCATTTCCATGCCTTTTGAGCCACCGTTTTAGTCCATATTTGCTACTGTTTTGGTCTGCATAGGGATTGTTTGGGGGTGGTTTGGTCATTTGAGCATCGCTTTGCATACCTCTAGTGTAATCCACTTCACTAGTTTCGGTATTTGGGCCACCTAGCATGCATTGTGTGAGGTGTTTGCATGATTCGGGACCCTTTCATATGTCATTTCAGAGCTAGAAAATGTGTTGTTGTATGCTATATTACATGCTTGCCATGCCTTGGTAGAGTTGCACTTGGTGCCTTAGTTTTGGTCCCTTGCATTTGGGCATGTTTGCATGAGTGTTGTTGCTTCATTTCATCATGTTTGGCCACTGATTTGAGTGTGGCTGAGGTCCACTCACATTAGTTTAAGTCTATCTTACATTGTGTATGCCATATTATGTCATGTGCATTGAGTATGCCATTGATAGTTCATAGCATTGCGCATGCTAGTTGTACCTTTGCATATCACTCATTGCATGTTTGTGTGTCTTAGTTGCATTTCGTTTAGGATTGCCTGCTAGTTGTTGCATTGTGTTTGCATGCCATGCCATTCTAGTTGTTGCATAGTGTTTGGAGTAGGGTTTAGTCCAAACACGGGAAACGAGGGACGTTTTGTACTCAAAGTGACAAAACGTGTTTCAATTCCGGGTCGCCGACACTCTTGACTATCCATGACAGAGTTGTTGGCTTTAGGCGTCCATTTGTGCATTCATTTCACATTGAGTTGTGCAATTCGACTCCTCGGCCATCATGCAACGAGATGCGTGATTGGTGGCACGAGGATTGAGGACTACACTCCCTAGAGCTCATGCAATGACGGGGAGAGTGGTTGTGCATACATATGTTGAAAATACTTTGCCATGTCCCTTTCTTGCTCTTTGTTGTAGCAAACCGAAAGCCAGCAGCAAAAACGGGTCAGCAGTATCCCTACAAGTTCCCATGGAGTTGTGTACAGTGTTCCCGGGTTAATTGTAAATAGAGGCAAATCGGGGTATCGCGATGGATTTCCCGACAAGGCGACTCGAGCATGCATGCATCTTTCATCATTCCGAACAGAGCTGAGGCAGTCTACTTCATGTAGCATTGCATACTAGTTTACTCGATTTCTTAGTTAATTTGTTAATTAGCTAGTGTTGTGTAATAATTAGTTATTCATTTCGGTTGTGTAACATTTATTCGGACCCTTTGTAAGAGGGCAATGCTGCAATAAGTGTGCGTGTGTGTGATGTATGTCTTCCAACCCCACGTCTTTCTCCCTTTTATTTACCAGCTTATGATGGTTAGTTTTAGGGCACATTTCAATTAGCATACTTATGCTCGCATATTTGCATCCATTCATCTGTCTTGCATGCACCGGGCTCGGTGCATCATACTAACTGCATTGTATTTCAATTCCAAGTTGAATACATGTTATTTGTTGCATTTCATATGCCATGTTTAGAATAGCCGAGCCTATCTTAGTTGCATTTTTCATGTGTTGCATTAGCCATCTTAACATGAACTAGGATCATGCATTGATTACTAACTAGTTTCTGTTTTGGCTTGGAGTACTCGGTGAGTGTTTATGCTTTAGCATCCTTGCATGCGTGTGAGTGACTGCCATGATAGCATGCTTACCATGAGGCTATTTGCTTATGTGACATAACTGCCTGAATGCCTGTGGGTGAAGATTGGATTATCTGAATTGGAACAATTCATTGATTGCGAGTTTTAAGCCCACTTGAGGGTGGCAAAATTCGCATTTTAGCCTACTTGCGAGTAACAAACTGCTTTAAAAAACAAACATAAAATGTTTTGTTCCAACTCAGGCGATCCAGTCTATACTTGTATACTGCGCGCATCACATAGTAATTCTAGGCTAATAAACCGTGCTAACAGCACACAATGATTTCAAAAATCGAAATGATGGTTAGAAGAGGGTGATCTTTGATCGGGCGAGAAGTGCTCACAAAGTGACCTTCCCCAATCGTACCCAAGTTCCCGAGCCGAGGCAACTTTGGTGATGACGGACACGTGGCCTTAGGCACGAGTCAGGGTTTCCTAAATTTTCCCAAAATAAAATATTTAGGTGGCAACTCTGTATTTGGCAAAACAGTCCATGTTTGGCACTTCTTTCTAAAAATCAGTTTTTCAAAACGATTTGTCGAATTTGGACTCTTTGATGATTCATCGGTTTTGCATTGCACTCTACGAGATTAGATACAGGACCGTAACATTGAGTTCGAACTGTAGTAAGCCCAAATGAACAAAACGGGATTTCCCCCGGGACGTTCGGGGACGTCTACAGGCTCCAAGAGGAGTCAGGATGGCCAGGGGGATGGTAGGAGGCAGAGAGGTTCTAACCCTCAGCAGTCCTAGGGTGCTTTGGTGAGATCTACCTTTCCAGTGCCGAGTGCAGGTTCTGGGAGAGGCAGTCAGGGAGACATTACTTGTTACAAATATGGTCAGCTGGGCCACAAGTCTCCAAATTTGCTTTGCTCATGAAGGACGGAGGTCGAAGGCTTCATCTTCGGCTGCCCTCGAGTCGGAGTCATGGTAGAGGCCAGCCGCTCTCTTGCTACCAGTGTGGTCAGGCGGGGCACCTGAAGAGGTTCTGTCCACAGTTGAGTGGCACATCTGGTGTATCTGGTTCGAGGTAGACTCAGAGCCTTCAGCCAGCTCAGTCAGTTCAGGCCTCGAGGGCCAATTAGGGGGCGTCATCATCTCAGTCTGTGCAGCAGTCTTTTGCTCCTAGGGGTGAGCAGGTAGATCAGAGACCTTTTGGGCGCGTGTATGCTATTACCGCGCAGGATCTTGTACCGGCTCCATTTGTTGCGGAAGGTACCTTTTTGTTTTGCAACTCGGTTGCCAATATGTTGATTGATACGAGTGCATCCCATTCCTTTATATTTGTTGCATTTGCATCTGTTTTGGGATTGGAGTTGGCACAGTTAGCATCTCCTATATGTGTTGTATCACTTGTTGGGGGTGAATTGATTTTCAAACAGGGGTGTCGGGGCTGTGATATAGAGGTCGCCGACCGCTGGCTTTCATTTTCTTTTATAGTTATGGCTATGTCGGGTTTTGATGTGATTTTGGGTATGGACTGGCTAGCGTCATACTGGGCTGTTATCGATTGTTACCGCCAGAGGGTCACAGTTTGTACCTTGAGCGGGGATTGTTTCCATTTCTTGGGGGATCGGGTTGGTAGTGTGTTGCCACCGGTGTATGATCCGCGAGGGCGGAGTGAGCTTAGTGGTCTTCTCGCTAGCTTTATGAGTAGTGAGTGTGATGAGACCTAGATTGTATTGCCGAGAGTAGTTTGTGAGTACTCGGACGTCTTTCCCGAGGATTTTGTGAGTTTGCCACATCATCGAGAGATTGAGTTCTCTATCGATCTAGTGCCCAGCACAGCGCCAATTTCTATGGCACCATACTGTTTTGCCCCAGCCGAGTTGATCGAGTTGAAGATTCAACTCCAAGAGTTGCTAGATGAGGGCTTCATCCGCTTATTTGTGGGGAGCACCGGCCCTCTTTGCTAAAAAGAAAGACGGGGCTTTGAGACTTTGTATCGACTACCGGAAATTGAATTGGGCTACGGTTAAGAACAAATACCCTATGCCTCGTATTGATGATTTGTTTGACCAGTTGAAAGCGTCTCGTTGTTTCTCTAAGATAGACTTGAGATTGGGTTACCATCAGTTGAGAGTCAGGGAGGAGGATATTCCGAAGATAGCATTCCGTACACGGTATGGCCACTATGAGTTTCTGGTGATGCCCTTTGGGCTCACCAATGCACCGGCAGTGTTTATGGACTTGATGAACCGGATATTTCGGGAATTCTTAGATCGTTTTGTGGTCGTTTTCGTGGATGACATCTTGATTTATTCACCTTCGGAGGAGGAGCACGAGGAACACTTGAGAGTGATGCTTGAGTTGCTCAGAGCCTATAGGCTGTATGCCAAATTTGGGAAGTGTGAGTTCTAGCTAAGAGACGTCAAGTTCTTAGGCCATGTGGTCTCCGGGGAAGGGGTGTCTGTTGATACATCCAAGATTGAGGCAGTGCAAGATTGGGCACAGCCTAAGAGTGTTTTTGAGATCCGCAGTTTTCTAGGATTAGCTGGGTATTACCGCTAGTTTGTGAAAGATTTCTCCAGGCTAGCTTCACCGTTGACTAGGTTAATGCGGAAAGGGGTCAAGTTCGTGTGGAGTGAGACTTGTGAAAAGTCGTTCCAAGAGTTGAAAGTTAGACTTACTACCACTCCAGTGTTGATTATTCCGAAGAGAAGTTTAGGTTATGCTATTTATTGTGATGCCTCATGAGAGGGTTTGGGTTGTGTGTTAATGTAAGAGGAGAAAGTGGTAGCCTATGACTCGCGACAGTTGAAAATACACGAGAGAAACTACCCTACACATGACCTAGAGTTAGTAACTGTGATTTTTGCCTTGAAGATCTGGAGGCAATACCTTTATGGTGAGAGATTCGAGGTATTCTCGGATCATAAGAGTCTGAAGTATCTGTTTACACAGAAAGACTTGAACTTGAGACAGAGGAGGTGGATGAAGTTTATTGAGGATTATGACTTCGAGTTGCATTACCATCCGGAGAAGGCCAATGTTGTGGCCGATGCCCTTAGCAGAAAATCCATTAGTGATGTAGCTTGCATAGCCATCTAGGAGTGGGAGATGTTGGGTGCACTTGGAGAGTTTGATTTGTTTCTGGGCGAATCCGTTGAGGCTGTGGCCTTGTTTTCTGTTATTGTGCAGCCTACACTTGTGAGTCGAGTGTTAGAGGCACAGAGAGGTGACCTTGAGGTAGAATCCCTCCGGGAAAAGATTTGCAGTGGGAAGGTTGAGAAGGGTTTGATTGTATATCCCGACCTGAGTGTGAGATACCGTGACCGTATGTTTGTGCCGGAGTCCTGCCGAGAGGAGATACTGCGAGAGTTTCACTATTCACGCCTTGCGGTGCATCCGGGAGGCACTAAGATGTATCGCGATTCGGGTCGCCAGTTTTGGTGGCGGGGTATGAAGAAAGATGTGGCAGTCTTTGTGTCTAAGTGCCTTACTTGTCAGCAAGTGAAGGCCGAACATCAGAGGCCAGTTGGTTTGTTACAACCCTTGCCTATTGCCGAGTGGAAGTGGGAACATGTCACTATGGACTTCGTTGTAGGTCTTCCGAGGACTGAGCGGGGTAGTGATGCTATTTGGGTGGTTATAGACCGGTTGACTAAGTTGGCGCACTTTATCCCTATGCACGTGAGAGATTTGGTAGATCATCTTGCCGACTTGTATGTTTGGGACATAGTGAGGTTGCACGGGGTCCCAGTGTCGATCGTCTCAGATAGAGATCCAAGTTTTACTGCTAGGTTGTGGCAGAGTTTGCAGAGTGCCTTGGGCACTAGATTGACCTTTAGCACGGCTTATCATCATCAGACTGACGGGCAGTCTGAGCGTACTATTCAGATCCTTGAGGATATGCTTTGAGGTTGTGTCCTTGACTTTAGTGGGTCGTGGGAGAGGCACTTGCCCTTGGTGGAGTTTGCCTACAACAACAGTTTCCAGTCGAGTATCGGTATGGCACCGTTTGAGGCCTTGTATGGCCGACCTTGTAGGTCTCCAGTTTGTTGGGCCGAGGTGGGTGATGCACCTTTGTTGGGCCCGGAGTTGGTGAGGGAAACGACGGAGAAAGTTGAGCTTATCCGTAGGAGGCTTGTTACAGCCCAGAGTCGCCAAAAGTGTTACGCTGACCGTAGGAGGAGGCCTTTGGTATTTGAGTCGGGTGATCATGTTTTTCTGAAAATATCTCCTAGGCGAGGTTTGATGAGATTTGGTAAGAGAGGGAAGTTGTCCCCTCGATTTATTGGCCCTTTCGAGATCCTTGAGAGGATTGGCGATGTTGCCTACCGTTTAGCTTTGCCACCGCAGTTGTCCGGAGTTCATGACGTGTTTCATGTTAGCATGCTTCGGAAGTATGAGTCGGATCCATTGCATGTATTGGATTGGACCGACTTAGAGGTTGAGGAGGATGCCTCGTATGAGGAGAGACCCGTGACGGTCTTGGATAGGCGGGATCAAGTCTTGTGAGGCAAGACCATTCCCTTGGTAAAAGTTTTGTGGAAGCATCACGGAGTGGAGGAAGCCACTTGGGAACGTGAGTTGGAGGTCCAAGAGAAATATCCGGATCTATTTGTGGATGTTTGAGCATATGTTGTATATTTTGTTGTATTGATAAACCTTAAGAGCATATGTTGTATACTTTGTTGTATATGTCTTGAGTTGTAAAACATTGTATATGTTTGGTTTATGGAAATATGGTGAAGTATTATGAATTATGCCTTGAGGATGGAAGTTTATTTTAACATTATTGTAGACGCGCCCGAACATCCTGGGAAAATCCCGTTTTGTTCATTGGGCTCATTACAGTTCGAACTTAATATCACAGTTTTTAATCTGATCTTGTAAAGTGCAATGCAAGATCGATAAATCACCAAAGAGTCCAAATCCGGCAAATCATTTTGAAAAATTGATTTTTTATAAAGAAGTGTCAAACATGGATTGCTTTGCCAGATACAAAGTCGCCACCTAAATGTTTTTATTTCGGGAAATTTAGGAAACCCTGACTCACGCCTAAGGCCACATGTTCGTCATCACCAAAGTTGCCTTGGTTCGGGAACTTGGGTACGAGAGGGGAAGGTCATGCAATGAGCACCCTCGCTCGCCCGATCAAAGATCGACCACTACTAAACATGATGTCTTGTTTTTGAAAACACATGCGTTCTTATTCCGGTTTATTAGCCTAGAATTACTATGTGATGCGCACAACATACAAGTATAGACTGGATTACCTAAGTTGGAACAAAACATCTCATGTTTGTTTTTGAAAACGGTTTGCTACTTGCAAGTAGGCTAAAACGTGGATTTTGCCACCCTCAAGTGGGCTTAAAAAACATGGTGTTTTGCCACTCTCAAGTGGGCTTAAAACTCGTAATCAATGAATTGTTCCAAATCAAGTAATCCAACCTTCACCCACAGGCATTCAAGCAGTTATATCACATAGGCAAATAGCCTCATGGCAAGCATGCTATCATGGCAACACTCACACTCATGCAAGATGCTAAAGCATAAACACTTACAGTGTACTCCGAGCCAAAAAAGAAGTTAGTTAGTAATCAATGCATGATCCTAGCTATGTCAAGAATGCCTAATGCAACACATGCAAAATGCAACTAAGATAGACTCTGCTATTCTAAAATGTCATGTGAAATACAACTTAATACATGTATTCAACCTGGAATTGAAGTACAATATGCGCCGAGCCTAGTGCATGCAAGACAGATGAATGAAAGCAAACATACGAAGCATAAGGATGCTAATTGAAACATGCCCTAAAACTAACCATCGAAAGCAGGTAAGTAAAATGGAGAAAGACGTGGGGTTGGAAGACATGCATCACACACACGCACACTTATTTATAACCGTTCTGCCCTCTCGACGGAGGGTTCGAATAAATAATACATAACCAGCTAGCTAATCTAAATTAATCTAATTAAACTAGTTATTACACGACAAAAAGAATAGCAAGCTACAGCTTATTATTACACAACTCTAGCTAATTAACAAATTAACTAAGTTAGCAATTAAATAAGCATATAAACTATATGATGTAGGCTGCCTCAACTCTGCTTTGGATGACAAAGGATGCATGCATGCTCGAGTCGCCTTGTTCGGAAATCCCTCGTGACGCCCCGACTTGCCTCTGTTTGCAATTGACCTCAGAACATTGCACAAAGCTCCAGAAGGCTGAAACTCCACCTTGGGAATTTGTGGGAAGGCTGCCGACCAGCTATTGGCCTTGGAGACCACCTGCCGACCACTTTTGTGGTGAAAAACCAGAAAAAGTGGTCGGCCAGCCACTAAATCTGGTCAGTCGATCAGTTTCTGCCTCTGGTTTCTGGTTTTTTGCAACAGAAGGCAAGAGAGAGAGATGGCAAAGTATTCGCAACACATGTGTGCACGACCACTCTCCCCATCATTGCATAAGCTTAAGAGAGTGTAGTCCTTGACCCTCGGGCCACCAATCACGCATCTCGATGCATGATGGCCGATGAGTCGAATTGCACGACTCAATGTGAAATGAATGCACATACAAGCACCTAAAGCCAACAACTTCGTCATGGGTAGTCAAGAGTGTCGGCGACTGGGAATCGAGGCACGTTTCATCACTTCAAGTATGAAACGTCCCTCGTTTCCCGTGTTTGGACTAACTCCTACCCTAAACACAATACAACAAACATGGCATGCACAAATGCAACTCTAGCATGCAATCCTAATGCAATGCAACTAAGTGATACAAACATGCAAGGGATAACATGCAAACATGCAACTAGCATACACAATGCTATAAGCTACATGGCATGCACAATGCTCATGACACTAGCATACACAATGCACATGGAACTAATATACACAATGAGATGAACAAGGCATGCACAATGCAATGATCAATCATGCGACAACGTGGCATAGTCAATGCTATGAATTACAATGGCATACTCGATGCAAAATGGACTTAAACTAAAATAAATGGGCCTCAGCCACACCCAAATCAGTGGCCAAAGATGATGAAAACAAGGCTCCAAAACTCATGCAGACATGCCCAATGCAATGGCCCCAAGCCTAAGGCATAAAACACAACTTTCCAAATGCATTGAAAATGATGAAATATGGAGTGCAAGGACACATGTTCCAACTCTGAAATGGCATACAAAATGACTCCAAATGATGTAAACAACTCACACAATGCATGTTGAATGGCTCAAGCACCGAAACTAGTGAAGTGTATTACACTATAGGCATGCAAGGCAATGCTCAAATGGCCAAACCAACTCCAAATAGACCTTATGCAGGCCAAAATAGGAGCAAAAGTGAACTAAGATGATGGCTTGAAAGGCACAAAAATGAAGCTCATGCAATGGCTCACAAATGGGGTATAATGATGCAACTCTCAAGCACATTGAAAGAGTGACAAACATGAGAATATGGCCAACAAATAAGCTCTGAAATAACATTCCTCATAATGCCAAAAACATGCAAATACCTCAAGTTAAGCATGCAAGGGACCTCAAAACTCAAAGCTAGGCAAGGCTATTACACTACAAGCATGCATGGCAAGCATCATTTGACCAAGAGGCCTCAAAACAGAGCTAAGGCAGCCCAAAATATGAACAAAATCAGTTTGGATCATGGCCAAAATATGCTAGAATAGAGGGCCAAAACATCATGCAATTCAAGCTAGTAAACATGATTTACACTACAAGAATATGAAGCATATGAGAGGCTACCAAACCAGCCAAAAATAGAATCATGGCATGCCAAATGATGGCCAAAAACCCACTGAGACATGACCAATACATGCAAGAATGAGGTGCTACTTTGACAAGCCATGAAAGGGATTATTCTACACATGTAAGAGGCAAACACAAGGTGACCAAACCAGCCATAGAAAGAGTCTAGGCAGGTCCCAAAAGTCAGCAAAAAAGGCCTGAACCAAGCCTTGGAAGTATGAAAGTATGTGCTTCTTTAAAAGGCCAAAAATGCAAACAAACAAGGCCAAAAGAGAGAGGGTCTCCCCTCTCTGATTTAGGCCCTCAAAACCACATGCCAACCATTGAAAATCCGCCGGATTTCAGTGGCTAAAAGGCCAAGCAAAGATCAACACAAAGGTCTCATGGCATGGCACAAAACAAGGCTAAATAGAGCATGCAAGAGGGTAGATGACCCTCAACACCAAAAGAGCCTTAAACAAACATAAAAAAACACTTAAATATGAAGATTTTTTCAGTTGATAACAAAGCTTAAATATGCATGCAAATAAGGCCAAGAGAATGATCAAGATAGAGCTTAAAAAAAAGGGAGAATGAGTTACCCTTGAAGCTCAGCAAAACCAGCAAGTTTTGGGACCAAAACCAACTCTTCAATCTCTGAAAATACCCTCAAAGAACCTCAGATCAATGGTGGAGGTGTATGGCTATGAGGTGTAGTGCAATAGGTCAAGAACAATACACACTTTGAGCCAAAATATAGAGATATAGAGAGAGATATGTATTTTGCCTTCAACAAAATTCTCAACCTGTGCAAAGGAGAGGGAGTGCCTCTCTTATAGAGGTTTGAAGCTAAAGCTTCCTCAAGAAGCTAAAAGCTTGGATGCAAATCCTCCATACATGTGTATGGAGGATACAGGCTCTCTCCACCGGCATACTGCATCCACGTAATCGACAAAACAGGAGGAAACCAATTGACCGAGAAAGGTGGTGGTGACCATCGCCCCTGGCCACCGATCAGGCAAGTGGTCTCCAGATAAAAAGTGGTCGGCTAAGGGTATTGGTGGTCTCCACTGAAAGCAAGCCCAAGGTGGGTGGGAAACGAAAAATGTGGCCTGCACCAAGAAAACTAGTTTCCCGACTAGAAAACCGGTTGGCGGGGAGAAAAGTGGTTTCCAAGGATAAAAGCTGGTCTCCCACCCTTGTACCACTTTCCAAACAAGAAAAAAAAGGTTCGTGCCAAGAACGAACTAACACGGATACAAAACGAGAGTTCGGGAGGCAAGACGAGCGTCTAGGGGCCTCGAAAACTGGCTGTCGAGCACAAAAAGTGGCGTATGACAGCAAAAGTGGTCTCCTGGACCACAGTGTCCCTCTAAACAGAGGAAACAAGGTGTGTTCCAAAAATTGTGCCAAACGGAGAATGTTAAGCGGTCCCGAACCGAGGCGCACGGCCGACGACTCTCAAAACCGGAAACTAGTCTCCAAGTGAAAACAATGGCCTACAACCACGAAAAGTAGCCTACGACCAATTGAGAGATGGTCTACTGACCTCTTCTCCTCCGGAAGAGAAAACAAAACTTGGTTTATGACCGAGTCAAAGTACAAAGGGTCTTGAGGTCCAGAGGCGAGGCTCTCAGCCAAGAACTCCGAAACCTCGAAACGAGCACAACATGCGCAATCACCGAGTACTCAATCAATGATGTCTGAGTCTTAATGTAACAACCCTCGTACTAATTACCGTTAAACCACTGAATTATATACTGATTACCATTAAACTGAACTGCTAATGACTGATAAGTGAACTGGATGAACTACTGAACAAACTGAATGAAACTGAAACTGAAACTGAATAAGTTTGTCTATTGAATTGCGTGTTGCATCTGTTTGAGTGTATGATTATCTGTTTGCATTTTATGTTTAAACTGCTAATTGAAGGCCTTATCGGCGGCCGATTTAGAAACCGTTTGATGTTTTGGAATCAGCATAATAATTGTGATTTAATAATATTTTTATCTGAAAATTGATTAGGAATGATTAAATTAGATTAAAAGAGTTAATTATGAACTTAGATGTATTTACCGAATTGCCATGTGAGTGGACTCTTGTTTATTATTATTATAGAGCCTTATTGAACTCAATACAAAGCTTTCATCAGCCTTCCAATTGCCTATAGCCGACCAAACAAGAGGATAGAGAGAGAGAGAGAGTTCATCTTGAGGGAATTTAGCTCATTTGTTGATTTTGCTTGAAGATTGAAGTATATGTGCATAAATTAAGCTTGATAGACTTGAAACCAACACTCTAGGTAAGGAAATTCATTGTCTTCTTGTTGTCTTGAGCCTCATTTTGCATCATTCATGTCAATTGTTGAGTTAGAGTGCTAAGAGGTTGGATTATATTAGAATTGTTGCATGCATGTTGAAATTGTTGGTTCTTGAGGTTGAATTCTTGGCTAATTAGTACATGCAAGCTCATAGTCATATTAAGTCCATGATTTCATCTCATTTGCCAACTATTGAGCTCTTTGGAGCAAGATTTAAAGATTGAAATTGGTTTGAAACTCATGCATTGCATGTTTTAAAGTGTTCTTGAATTGTTCTTGGAAAATAGATTTAATTGACTCACCTTTGGGGCTTGAATTCATAAATTGGCTTTTGAAACTTGTTATACATTGTTTTGGGATGTATTCTCCAGAATTTGAGCCCAAGAGGTCGAGAATTGAGTTGAGAATGCTTGGTTTGAGCTTGGAAGGCAACTGAAATTCCAGATTGGCTTCTTCGCCGAGCGGCGATTCTCGCCGAGCGACCAACGTTTTCCTCGAGCCCTCGCCGAAGGGATTGGTGGCTCGGCGTAAAAATCGAACATCCAAGATTTTTCTTTGTTCATCGACCGCTCGGCGAAGGAAGGCTCGCCGGCGAACCTTTGATTTTGGAAGCTCGCCGGCGAGCATCGTAGCGAAAAATTGAGCATCCAAGATTATTTTTCTTGTTTCATCGCACCGCCGGCGAAGGATTGTTCGCTCGAGCTAAGCCTTTGATTTTGCAACCTCGCTCGAGCGAAACCCCTGTTTTCAGCAACTTTTGAAAAGTGCCTTCCAACTGTATTTTTTGCATCCTCATCGCATCCTAGGCATTCTTAGGCCTAGTTTAAAGCATCTTAATGAGGATTTAGACATAGAACCACACCGAGGGAATTTAGGGATTTAATTATCATCATTTCCAACTGTAAACTTAGTGTGTGTTCTATTGATTGACTGTTTAGGGTTGACTCTCGGGGACGCGCTCTAGCTACTGATAGCCCAATCACTGTGAGTAACAGATTGTGTAAAGATATGTTCAAATGGTTATATTTTGAATCTCGAATCTGCATTTATTGAATCGATATTGCTTATTGAATGAATGTATGTCTGCATTTCGAATCAGACAGGCATCCTTAGCACCCATCGTTATTGATATTCTGAGCTCTGTCGGTTTCCTTGTGGAACCATACTGATTGATGGCCATCATTATTGTTGGGTCTGCAAAGGCCCGGTCCTTTTGGACCTACTGTTTATAGGCTAATGGATGTACCACATATGACTGATTGATTGAAATATTGATTGACTGAAATACTGAAAGATTGAAATACTGTATAATGAACTGTATAATGAATTGATTTCATTACTGTAAGGACATTCATTCATAACCTCTTTACACGTTATGTTATTCACTGGGCTTTAGCTCACTGTTTATATATATATGTAGGTGCTCAGCCGCCAGACCAAAGCTAGGAGCGTGGGATTGGTCCCCAGTTTTGTCAGCCAGCCTGCGTGCCTCACTGTGAGGTTCCGAGACGCCATGCCATGGCTTGGGGTGTTTTTGTTTCCCCCACCTGTCTCCCTACCGTATTGTATCTTTTGTATAGACTGTTTGACTGTACTGTTATCGAGGGATTGAGTCCCCGTACTGTATGTCTGTAAATGATTGTATAGAGTGTACTGTTTTGGACTGTATGAATGCATAAAATGTTTTTGACATACAGATTTTCACAGCTCAATGGACACTAGTTACTTCTCGTTTTGGCTTCCGCCAGCCCTCAGACTCGATTGATCAGATATCGCTTTGTAGGCCTTGGTAATCTCGGATTCTTGGCGATTCTGATGCTAAACCCATAGGGCCGGGTTTGGGTCGTGACAGTGGTATCGAGCGATACTTAACCACGAGTTATACCGCACACGTGTCCAAACGAGCTATAGGGTGTCCTAGAAAAGCAATTAGGGCATCTCATGAATTTGAAAAGTGTGTGCTTATGATCGATCGATTATATGTTAAAGTGTTAAACTGTTTAATTGTACAACTGCTTATAATGATAATCGTTATAATGCTATAGTGAATGGATAATGCAAATGAAATCAAGCATCATCCTCTCGAGGCCGAATGGCGACTTGAACAAATGATGGACCGATAATGGAAAGACTCGAACAACAATCAACCAAATTTCACCTCCTCCTCCTCCCGGTACAAGCAGAATGTCTGAGAATGTGAATGCTAATGAGGTGGACATTATTGCAATCGACTCGAAATTCAAGAAAATGAAACCGCCGTCCTTTTAGGGAGGCTTAGAACCGTTAAAGGTCAAGCTTGGGTTCTTGAGACCGAAAAAGTTGTTTGAGGTTTTTCCGCGTGCTCAAGCAAACAAAGTATTGTTGGCAACCTTCACCCTTCAGAAGAAGCCAAAAGGTGGTGGATGTTGACCCGTGATGCAAATACCATTCTGACTTGGGCTCAGTTCAAGGAGTCCTTCTTTGAAAAGTATTTCCCCGTACATTAGAGCGTAAAAGTGGCGAGTTTGAGCAGGTTGAAACAGGCAAAACGCTCATTCGAGTATGAGAAGCAATTTAGAACTTGCTAGGTATGCCCCACACATGGTGGATACCGATTACAAGAAGGCCAGAGATTCGGCGGCCTCAATCGCTATACTGAGATCGAATAAGTGTTTTGAAAATGCCAACTTTTGTGGGTGTTCTTGACCGGCTTTGATGGCCGAGGTAAATATTGCGGCGGTGAAACAATCAAACACCAACAACCGAGTGGCAAGGAAAAGCGGTTTCAAATTTAAGAAAGGCAAGCATAACCAACAAGAACAAGCAGAATCACGGGGTCGATGACCGGTCACCAAGGGAGTGGGTTTACTCCCGTGCTCTATATGTGGCAACAAGCACAAAGGGTTTGCTACAGATTGGAGCTTGTTTGAGATGTGGCAAAGTGGGCCACAGGATTAAAGATCGCCTTCAGCTCCACCAAGTTAGTAGTAAAGCCGCACTTGCGAAGAAGATCAAATGTAGCACCAAAACCGAACCCCAAAGCTAGAAAGAGCCTATGAGACAGGCAGTGTTTGCCCTAGTCACGGAGACGTGCAAAACTCTTGAGACCAAGTGTCAGTACCCTCTCTATCTGTGCTCGTAATGCTTATGTATTGATTGATTCGGGTCTACACATTCTTATGTGTCGCATGCTTTTTCCAGTAAATTGAATAGACCCTTAGAACCCATGAACTATTTGTTAGTCAGATCATCACCGTTGGGGATCTATGACATGTGCATATATGTACTCTGCTTGTGAGATTATTGTTGGGGATATGCATCTGTTTATTGATTTACTACCATTGAACATAGACCACTTCGATGTAATATTGGGGATGGATTGGCTACAAAAATATCATGCCACTATAGACTGTGTAACAAAACAAGTAGTTTTCCGTCCACCAGGTTTACCCGAATTTGTGTTTAATGGGAGTGGAGTAGTACCTCCTCCATATCTGATTTCTTCTGTAAAGGCTGTCAAATTGATTAGAAAGGGGTGTAAAGGATATCTGTGTTCTGTATTGATCAGACTGCTAATGATAACGTTAAACCGATGTGAATTGTATTTCTATAGTCGAGAATTCGGATGTATTTCGGATGAATTGCAGGATTTGATTGACAGGGAAATTGAATTTATTGTGGATGTGGTTCCGGGTACCCAGCCGACATCTAAAGCCCCCTATAGAATGGCCCCAATTGAACTGAAAGAATTGAAGGTACAATTGCAGGAACTATTAGACAAGAAGTTTATCAGACCCAGTACTTCACCGTGGGGTGCACCTGTTTTGTTTGTGAAGAAGAAAGATGGCTCACTGAGACTGTGTATTGACTATCGTGAATTGAATTAGGTAATCAGAAGAATAAATATCCCTACCAGCGTATTGATGACTTATTTGATCAGTTACAGGGTGCACAAGTGTTTTCCAAGATTGATCTCAGATCAGGGTATCATCAACTGAAGGTAAAACCGGAAGATATTGCTAAAACTGCTTTTAGAACAAGGTATGGCCATTATGAATTTCTAGTTATGCCATTCGGAGTCACGAATGCCCCTGCTGCATTTATGGACCTTATGAACAGAATTTTTAAACTGTACCTTTGCAGTCTGGAACCTATATAGCTTCAGATAGGTCCTTGTTCTACTGTTCTCATATGACCTGGGTTGAACCCTGCGGTTTTACGAAAGAACGAATCTTGTTTTGCACAGATGTGGAGAACGACACGACACTCGGAGCGCAAAACGATTTTATTTTTGAAATTAAGAGATAAGTTCTTGACCTACGACTGAACACAACGCACTACGACTCAACAACGGAAAACAAAAGGTAAACAACCCAAACGCATCGAGTAACACTCGAAATGACTCAAAACAAGAATCGAGATAAAACAAAAAGACACGACACTCAGACGTGCACAGGGAGCCTGTTTCTCTGGGTATTGTTTCCCATCCTTTCTCATTTGTGATTCTCACATCACTTGGCCCTCAGGCTCTATTTTTTTGAAAAAGCCCTTTTCCTCACTTTTTCTTCTCGGCGCACATCTCTCTATTCTTCAATCTCTCATTTTTTTATCTCTCCCCTGGGTGGTTGATGGATAAACAAGAAGTTGCAGGCTCTTGCCCCTAGAATTCTGCTAGATTCTCTTTCTTCTGCTCACAACAGTGAACTTCCCCTACAGAGGGGTTGTGATGAGGCTGCATGTGCAGTAGATCTGCAATTGACATTGTTTGACGATGCTCTATTGGGGAGTTTGGACGTGATTAGATTTGTCCAGATGAGGGAATGGAATATCCTACTCCATTCCATTAGGTTCGCACTTAACTTGATACCTCCTTTGCTTGGAGGATGAGAGAACTTTCAAAGATTTTGTTGTTAGTTTCTGTTGTGCCCTTTTCTCGCGATACGGTGCTTTTCCGCAAGTATGTTGACAATGGGGAAAAAGACAGAATCGGACTTAACTGCGTGCCCCTAGTTCATTATTTTGACCATTTTTTGTTTTTGATGTTATGCTAAAACAATTTTGACCAACATGAGAGTTAAATTAACATGCTTGTTCGATTTTCTGATTTAAAATCATGCAAGTTAGGTTATGAGCACTGAAAATTTGCCTTTTTAGGTCTAAGAAAATGGTCCAGTTTTGGAAAAATGGAATAATTTTCGAGAGAATTAGTCAACCTCAGTAAAAATTCTCAAAAACTATTTTTGCAAATGGCCACTGCTTGACCAATGTAGAATTGACTCTTGAGATGCACAACCTCAGATTAAAAAACAATGGAAAATTGCCCCTTGTCTGAAGGACACTACACGGCAACAGAAAGTTGCCCTTTGTTTGAATGGCACCACAGCGCACCGTATGGCAACGGAAAGTTGCCTCTTGTTTGAATAGTACCGCAGCGTATTGTAACCAGTTCTCTTGGTGAAGGTCACAACCGAACTCTTGGATACAGAGAAGACAACGATGATCAGAACCATTACATGGACACAGTCGACTTGGAAGTGTTTATGACTGGACTTCAGAATGAAGTTGCCTACGTATCCCAAACATGGGAATCAAGCCTTATGTAGTTCGGGGTAAGGTACACTTAGGTATTTAACCTCTTCTTTTGCGCTCTAACTTTTGCCAAGGTGTAGACGTCCCCGAACGTCCCGGGAAAGAATCTCGTTTTGTTCATTTGTGGGTCTACTACAGTTCAGGACTCAATTTGTCACGGTTCTTAATCTGAACCAAAGAGTCCAAATCCGGCAAATCGTTTTTTTGAAAACAGATTTTTTGTAAAGAAGTGCCAAACATGGACTGCTTTGCGAATCTGAGTCGCCCCAAAATATTTTTTAATGGGGAATTTAGGAAACCGACTCGGTGCCAAAAGGCCGTGTAAAATCATCACCAAAGTTGCCTCGGCTCGAGAACTTCGGTATGATTGGGGAAGGTCAGCTATGAGCACCCCCTCTCGCCCGATCCGAAGATCGGCCTCTACTAACCGTGATATCTTGTTTTGAAAACATTATGCATTTTTATTCCGGTTATTAGCCTAGATTTACTACGTGATGCACACAGCAAAACAAGTATAGACTAGATCGCCTAATTTGGAATAAAGCATTGCATATCCGTTCGTTTGGAAAACGTTTTGAGATTTTGCTACTCGCAAGTAGGCTAAAACACGGATTTCAATGAGTTGTCCCAACTCAAGCAATCTAACCTTCACCCACAGGCATTCAGGTAGTAATATCACATAAACAACTAGCCACATGGTAAGCATGTTGTCATGTTAGCATTCACACTCATGCGAGGTGCTAAAGCATAAATACTTACATCGTACTCCATGCCAAAACAATAAACTAGTTAGTAATCATGCGTGATTCCTAGTTCATGTTAAAATGGCTAATGCGTCACATGCAAAATGCAACTAAGATAGGCTTGGCTATTCTACAATGGCATGCGAAATGCAACACTTAACATGTATTTAATTTGGAATTGAAATACAATGCAGTTAGTATGATGCGCAGAGCCCGGTGCATGCAATACGTATGAATGATGCAAACATACATAGCATAAGGATGCCAAATTAAATATGACCTAATACTAACCATCGAAAGCAGGTAAGTAAAAGGGAGAAAGAAGTGGGGGTTGGAAGGCATGCACACACGCACCCACACTTATTACAAATTTGCCCTCGCTCGGAGGGACCGAAAGAATAATACAATTAATTAACCTACAAGCTAATTAATTATTACAGACCGATTAATTAATTAACAAATTAATTAATCTAATGAAAGCAGTAAACAGCCTCGGGAAGAGGGTCTAATGCATGCGCGCTCAGTTCTGCTCAAAAGTCCCTGCCAGGCACAAGATGCCTCTGCTTTGACTGTCCTACCCCTCTGAAGACTGCACAAGCCCCAAGATATGCTCTCTGCACACTGTGGAACACCACTGGCTAGGAGGAATGGCCATCGGCCATGGAGAATGGTCACCGGCCACAAATTGACTTGTCGGCCACTTATGGATGGCGAGTCGGCCTTGATCAAGATGGCCGTAGGCCAAATCTTCCTGCAGAATCTGTTTTGACAGCAACAGAGGGCAAAACAAAGCATGACAATGCATTTCAAGCAATGTATGCACCAATCACACTCCTTATCATGTGTATGACTCAAAGGAGGATGGGCCTCAATTCTCGAACCACCAATTGCGCATTTCCATGCATGATGGCCCAAAGAATCAAGTGTGCATTTTAATTTCAAATGCAATGCAAACCAAATAAGCAAACAAAGGGGCTTTCAACCTCTATCATGGCTTGGTCAAGAGGTGAAAGATGCATGCAAATGCAATGCAACCTAAGTATGTTAACTAGGCATGCAACATGAGCGTATGGGAAGCATGCAAGGCATATAACAAGCATGCAAGTTGAATGAGCATACAAGGTACAATGCCAACACACAAACATGCAAAACATATGGCATGTTAAACAACCAAAACAAGAGGAGAATGCATGCCAAATGCAACACCATTTCAAAATGCAACAACATGTCATAAGCTAAGCATGCAACAACATGCCAAGGGATGGACTTAAACTAAATTAGGCAGCCCTTAAACAAGCCTAAAACAGTGGCCAACATGCTCAATAATGGAGGCTAAAACACATACCAATAGACATGCATGCAAGGTCCAAGACTTGGGCATAAAAGAAAGACTTTTAAGCACACTTGAAAAGATGCAAACATGGATGCAAGGCATACATGGAAAGCTCTGAAATCATGTTAGTGATGGTGCCAAACCAAGCAAGCAAGACAAGCCAAGCATGCAACCAATGGTCGAAAGCCTAAGGCAAGCCAAGGAGGTATTGAACTACCCTTAACAAAACCAAACATGGCATGAATTGAAAACATGGACTATAACAATACCATGAACATGCATGTGACAAATTGCCATGAACTCAACTTCAAACTCACCAATATATACATGCATGCATGAATTTGACTTCAATCCAACATATATGAACAATTCCATAGCTTAGCTCTACAATGATGCATGAATCATGCAAGAATGAGGTTTAAACTCAACAAGGAGAAGATGAATTCACTCACCTAAGTCTCAATTACAAGTCTAGGAGCTCAATCTAGCAATCCAAGCCTCAAATCTTCTTAATTTCCAAGCAATACTTCAAGGTTTTCAAGCCAAATCACAAATTCTCTCTTGCTCCCTCTCTTGGTCGACTATGGTGAAGAAAAAGGGGCTGAGGAATGTTTTGGTTAAGTGTAAAATAGGCTCAAGTCATAAGATTAACAAGACCCACTCACTGGCAAATTTGGTAATTAAGTCAAACTCGACAATTAACTTATTTCGATCTAATTTAATCATTCCTAATCAATTTTCAGATAAAAATATTATTAAATCACAAATATTATGCTGATTCCAAAACATCAAACGGTTTCTAAATCGGCCGCCGATAAGGCCTTCAATTAGCAGTTTAAACATAAAATGCAAACAGATAATCATACACTCAAACAGATGCAACACGCAATTCAATAGACAAACTTATTGATTTGATTTGATTTCATTCAGTTTGTTCAGTAGTTCATCCAGTTCACTTATCAGTCATTAGGAGTTCAGTTTCATGGTAATCAGTATATAATTCAGTGGGTTAACGGTAATCAGCACGAGGGTTGTTACAAGCTGGTTCTTTGAGCTCAAAACCACCCAAGAAGTCCAAGAGTAGCCCTCTAGTGCCTCAGCTCCAAGAGAAGGTGTGATGGTGGGTGTTTGTGCACAAAAGTGAGGCAAAACACGCACAAAACACAAAAGATAGGAAGGTATAGATATAGGATAGATACAAATCCTAACCCTAAAACCAGAGCCCCTCTGAAAATGTTGTCTCACCCTAAAAGTGGGAGAGGAGGCCTCCTCTTATAGAGCTTCAATCTTGTAAGCTTACAAGACAAGCTAGCTAAGAGGGAAATCCCTTCGTACACGTGTATGAAGGGGAGCCAAGTGCATGCCAGCTGCATGAAAATATCTGCAAAAGCAGATGCACAATAGTCGGCCGGCCAAAAATGCAATTGACCAAAAAAAGATAGCCGGCCGGCCATCTATAGTGCCGGCCGGCCAAACATTTGGTCGGTGGCAACAAAACACAGTCGGTGGCCTCAAGCCATGGCCGGTGGTGTGTGGGGATGGCCCACAAGCCATTCCCTGCCCCTCCAAGGCAAAGCACAAGTGTTTGGTGCAAAACCAAACACAAAGCAGTCGAGTCGAGAGATCCTGAGGCAAGGTGCGTATCCGAGACCTCCGGGAACTCAAGACGAACACAAACATGGATGATCACTGAGTGTTCAAGCGATTCGCCCAAGTCTTGAGGACGGTCAAAATGGGGTGTCTACACAAGTAGTCCTTAGAGTTTTCAACCTTGCGAGCTTTGTTTTCTTTTTCTTTTCATTTTTTTCTTCGTTTAGAATTTTTCATTTTCTTCACTTTTCTTTTTCTCTCTTTTTTTTGTTCTTTTCTTTTTTTCTTGCTCTAACTTTTGCCTGGGTCGCCCTTCCGGGTTTTCGGCCTAGCGAGCCTCTCAAGGGTAAAAGTGTAGCTTGGTCCCTGTCAAATGGTTTTGAGATCTCGAAGCCATCTGAATTCAGGAGAGTGGTCGTTGTTCGCTGACGATGTAGAAGTCCATCTAATGGAGGGTGAATTTGCCTCTAGTGGTGTGGATAGGAACTTGGTTATCCTTCAGCAATACTTTCTTCTTTCCCCCTTCTGGGATTTGGCATTCTTGCTAGTCTTCCCTGGTTTGCAGAAAAGACTCATCTTTGACTCTTCGAGACATTTTTTGCCCCTAGTCCGAGGGGTGCTTCTCATCCAGCTTTGCAAGCTTTCTTTTGACGATATCCGACCTTCTTGATCTGACTTTCTTGCCCCTAGTTCAAGGGCTTCTTTTGATCTGGCCACACAGGCCTCACATTGTGGTTGATCGTTGAACATTCTGAATCCAAGTTCAAGGTTTGAAAGTGAGGGGTCGAGTCTCGAGGCTGAGAGCGATCCTAGGCTGCACAATCTCAAGAGCGATTCCACGCAGGTCTTTGCAGGACCGCGCAAAACATTTTTTGAAATCTTTTAAGAAATCGACAAATTGCTTGCACTGAAGACAGTATAGAACCAATCTGGATCAAGCCAGGATCCTTCCCAGTACTCACACTAACAAGCATGATCTCATTCATTAAGGGCTTAGCACGCCTTTCTTTCTCTCAATTGATCAAATTTTTGCAAATCCCGAGGAATTCCTTCCTCTTCGTTTTCGTCACAATGTTCGAAAAGTTTTTTTTAAAAAAAACTTAGGTTAATACAATGACTTAAAGGCACAAAAGAGCAGGTGAAATGCACTGCCGTTTCATTCAAAACTTGCTGGCACAACAGGCTCAAAGTAGTAACAAACACAAAAACATGGCAGCCACAATTGTTTCATTCAGATCTTCTGGCGTAACTGGCTCCATGGCAGAAACAGACTCAAAAAAATGTAAAAGACAAATGCAAAACAAGATAGTGATATCCAAGGTAACGCCCCTGAGATCACCCGACTCTAACAAAACAGGACTGACTCGGTACAACAAGACAGACCCAACTGACTCAGTATGAAAAGACTGACTCTATACAACGGGACAGACTCTAAACGACATAACAAAACTGACTCAATACTCGAGTCAGAAAGTACAAAAACCAGCATTCACAAATGCTCAAAACAGTGCGTCCCATACGCCACATCTAGAGTGAACTGAGTGCCGCCCGTAGGTGGTTCATCTCCTGATCACATATTCGTACTATCCCCCAAGTTCACTGATCCAGTGGCGATAGACTTTGCTAAGCTGGTGCGGCGATGACCTTGTTGTCAAACAGATCTTGTACATCATGGCGAAGACGAAAGCAACTATCAGTGTCATGGTCGGTTTGTTGATGGTAGGCACAGTATTTAGTCTGGTCATGCTTTGGAGGGATAGGATCGAGTAGAGGCCATTGTTCCAACGGTTTCAGATGTCCTTTCTAGAGTAAGACCTATAAGGCCTTTGACAAAGGCATATAAAGTGGGGTAAAAACCCTCTTGACTCGAGGTGGATATTTGGTTTTTTGTGAGCTACTTCCGGACGCACCGGTGAATGGGGTAGCTATTTTTGATGCTGTTGTGGTGACCATGCACACTTCAAAAGATCTTGCAATTGCATCACCACTGGTGGTCGCATTCGAACTGCGGGAAAATGCCCTCCTGGGCTGCTTCTTCTCCTAGTCAATGAGGCCCTGCTTCATAGCATCCTCGATTTGTACCCCAATCTCATGTAGATCTACAAAGGTGGGAAGGGGGAGAATGATCATCTTCTGTATGAGCTTGGGCTAGAGGTTGCACACAACCATCCGAATCTGATCTTTGTCAACAGGCCTGATGGTCATCATCGTGTCCTTAGCCCTCCACCGAGTTACAAAATCGGAGAAACTCTCATTCGGCTCTTGCTTAGTGGTCTCAAGATCACGGGTTGTAATCTCAATTTGCGTGTTATAGGAGTATTGAGTTATGAAGGCCTTAGCCATCTCCTCCCAATTCCTCTTGACGGAGTCCTCCAGTTTTGCATACCAAATAGCCGCTACACCCGACAGGGTCCGGCTAAACAAGGAAAGCTTCTGCAATCTGGAGAGGCCCATCGGCCTTAGTATGTTTGAAAACAGTCAAAAATGCACCATAGGATCTCCAGCCTCGTCAAAGCGGTCTATGTGTGGCATCTTAAATCGGTCCGGCAACGTTACGGCTGAGTCGGTGTACCCATCCTCAATATCCGGAATAGACTTCACACCCTGAGACTTCTTGAACAGCTTTTCAAGCTTGCTCACTTTTAGCGCCGTGGGGTCCACCTTGAACTCAAAAGAAGAATCTGGTAGATTGGTGGGTGTGGGTGCCTTGGACAGCTGAGGTAAGATTGGGGTGGAGCCGGCCCCGTTGGGATGTCCGCATCTTCCTGGACATTTGCTGTCTCCCCGAGTATTGGGACTCTTGGTGGGAGAGGAACTGGGTGTGAAGCAGATGCTCCGGTTTGCTGCTGTAGCCTGGCGATTAACTCTGTCTGTTGGGCCACTACTTCTGCTTGGCGTGCAGCCACTTTTGCCTGGCGGGCAGCATCCTGCTTCATGATCCGCATACTTTCCTAGAGCTGATGTATCATCTCTTCCATACTAACTGAAAACTGCTGATCTAACTGAACAAGTGTGTATCCCCTTTCTGAGATGGAAACAAATATCTCAACCCAACTACGCACAGGTGAGGTGGATAATAACCGCTGAACTGGGTACCGTTGAATAGGTGATCCGTGCCTGATTGGCCTTTTCTTGCCTTACCACTGGCGAAGGAAACACTGGCTGCTCTGAACTGAATCTCTGACTTGACAAAGTCTATCAGCACGAATCCAATGTACCCGGGGGATATTGGAGCCCTCTGAAGCTATAGTTCCACGACTACCCTGTAAAAGAGAAAACAGACAGCATCGCAGTTTGATTTCACCAGAACAGGTATAAGCATAGCTGAACGACTGTGCTCTCTACTGAATTCTACCCAAAATTCTTCCCTGTAAACTGATACCCTCAGGTAAAATTGATTCTTTATATACTGATGCCCGCAGGCCTGATACCCAGACTTGTAAACTGATACATGCATTCCTGTAGAGTCACACTCTAAAAGCACATAGCAAACAAGTGAGCCAAAACACCCCTATGGAGGGGAAGGGTTTCCCTGTCCTATTTTGTCAGGAGCTAGGGTTTCACTATGCACGCAGCGGTTTCAAACAACCTATAATCGGGTAAGCAACCTGTCCTAGTTTGGAATGGTCACTATCGATTCTGATATGCACTAGGTCGAATGGTCAAAAATGGTGCCCCGGTAAAAATTGGGATTTGTGTTCCCATCGTGGCAGAGCCCGTAACCAGTCAGCCTTATGGCACGCTTCTCAAAGCGAGCCTCCGGCAAACCGTTCAGGAATAGTAGATGGCAAACACGGTGTCCTAGGCGCACCAATGCAAATGCAATGCAAAGAAACACATAAGTGTAATCAAAACTAGATATCATGAGTTCGAGTCAAGCTCTCTAACTCCCCAGCAGAGTCACCAGAAACTATAGACGCGCTCGAACGTCCCGGGAAAATCCCGTTTTGTTCATTGGGATCACTACAGTTCGGACTCAATGTCACAGTTCTTAATCTGATCTTGCAAAGTGCAATGCAAGATCGATAAATCACCAAATAGTCCAAATCCGGAAAATCGTTTTGAAAAACTGATTTTTTAGAAAGAAGTGCCAAACATGGATAGTTTTGCCAGATACAGAGTCGCCACCTAAATGTTTTTATTTCAGAAAATTTAGGAAACCTTGACTCGCGCCTAAGGCCACGTGTTTGTCATCACCAAAGTTGCCTCGGCTCGGGAACTTGGGTACGAGAGGGGAAGGTCATGCAATGAGCACCCCCACTCGCCCGATCAAAGATCGGCCACTACTAAACATGATGTCTTGTTTTTGAAAACACATGCATTCTTATTCCGGTTTATTAGCCTAGAATTACTATATGATGCGCACAACATACAAGTATAGACTGGATTACCTAAGTTGGAACAGAACATCTCATGCTTGTTTTTTAAAGCGGTTTGCTACTTGCAAGTAGGCTAAAATACGGATTTTGCCACCTTCAAGTGGGCTTAGAAAACATGGTGTTTTGCCACTCTCAAGTGGGCTTAAAACTCGCAATTAATGAATTGTTCCAATTCAAGTAATCCAACCTTCACCCACAGGCATTCAGGCAGTTATATCACATAAGCAAATAGCCTCATGGCAAGCATGCTATCATGGCAACACTCACACTCATGCAAGATGCTAAAACATAAACACTTACAGTGTACTCTGAGCCAAAAAAGAAGCTAGTTAGTAATCAATGCATGATCCTAGCTATGTTAAGAATGCCTAATGCAACACACGTAAAATACAACTAAGATAGGCTCGGCTATTCTAAAATGTCATGTGAGATACAACTTGATACATGTATTCAACTTGGAATTGAAGTACAATGTAGTTAGTATGATGTGCCGAGCTCGGTGCATGCAAGACAGATGAATGAAAGCAAACATGTGAAGCATAACGATGCTAATTGAAAAGCAGGTAAGTAAAATGGAGAAAGACGTGGGGTTGGAAGACATGCATCACACACACGCACACTTATTTATAACCGTTGTGCCCTCTCGACGGAAGGTCCGAATAAATAATACAGAACCAGCTAGCTAATCTAAGCTAATCTAATTAAACTAGTTATTACACGACAAAAACAATAGCAAGCTACAGCTAATTATTACACAACTCTAGCTAATTAACAAATTAACTAAGCTAGCAATTAAATAAGCATATAAACTATATGATGTAGGCTGCCATAGCTCTGCTTTCGATGACAAAGGATGCATGCATGCTCGAGTCGCCTTGTTCGGAAATCCCTCGTGACGCCCCGACTTGCCTCTATTTGCAATTGACCTCAGAACATTGCACAAAGCTCCAGAAGGCTGAAACTCCACCCTGGGAATTTGTGGGAAGGCTGCCGACCAGCTATTGGCCTTGGAGACCACCTGCCAACCACTTTTGTGGTGAAAAATCAGAAAAAGTGGTCGGCTAGCCACTAAATCTGGTCGGCCGACTAGTTTCTGCCTCTGGTTTCTGGTTTTCTGCAACAGAAGGCAAGAGAGAGAAATGACAAAGTATTCGCAACACATGTGTGCACGACCACTCTCCCCATCATTGCATAAGCTTAAGGGAGTGTAGTCCTAGACCCTCGGGCCACCAATCATGCATCTTGATGCATGATGGCCGAGGAGTCGAATTGCACGACTCAATGTGAAATGAATGCACATACAAGCACCTAAAGCCAACAACTCCGTCATGGGTAGTCAAGAGTGTTGGCGACTGGGAATCGAGGCACGTTTCATCACTTCAAGTATGAAACATCCCTCGTTTCCCGTGTTTGGACTAACTCCTACCCCAAACACAATGCAACAAACATGGCATGTACAAATGCAACTCTAGCATGCAATCCTAATGCAATGCAACTAAGTGATACAAACATGCAAGGGATAACATGCAAACATGCAACTAGCATACTGTAGACACCCCATTTTTGACCGTCCTTAAGACTTGGATGTCACTGCTTGAACACTCGGTGATTATCCATGTTTGTGTTCGTCTTGAGTTCCCGGAGGTCTCGGCTATGCGCCTTGCCTCAGGACCTCTCGACTCGACTGTTTTGTGTCTGGTTTTGCACCAAACACTTGTGTTTTGCCTTGGAGGGGCACGGAATGGCTTGTGAGCCATCATCACACTCCACTGGCCATGGCTTGAGGCCACCGGTTGTGTTTTGTTGCCATCGGCCAAATGTTTGGCCGGCCGGCACTATATATGGCCGGCCGGCTATTTTTCTTTGGTCAATTGCATTTTTGGCAGGCTGACTACTGTGCATCTGCTTTTGCAGATATTTTGGCACAGCTGGCATGCACTTGGCTCCCCTCCATACACGTGTATGGAGGGATCTCTCTCTTTAGAAGCTTGTCTTGTAAGCTTACAAGACAAAAGCTCTATAAAGAGAGCTTCTTCTCTCTTGAGACAGGGGTTAGACATTTTAGATAGTTTTTTTTTTAGGGTTTGAGTTCTAGGGTTTGAATATTGTGTATATCCTATCTCTATTTCTCCCCCTCTCTTTGTCTTGTGTGTGTTTAGGCTTAGTATTGCTCACAAACACCCACCATTACACCATCCCTTGGAGCTGAGGCCCTTGAGGGTTATTTTTGGAGGTTTTAGACTGATTTCAACCTAAAAAAGCTGCTGGAGCTCCATTGGTGAAGAGGGTCTTCAAGGGTAAGAAACTTGTCCCTTTATTCCCCATTTTTGTATTGTATTTTTGCCAACCTTACAACTGTTTTTAGGCTTAGTGTATAACATAAAAAAGTTCTGTTTTTTAGCACTCTAAATAGTTGGTTAAGGTTTCTTTAAGCTTTGGGGTTGTTTGACCCCTCGTAAGCCTTGTAAGGCTTCATTTTGTGCCATTTTGAGTGGGCGCCGGGACCATTGAGTTTGGGCCTTCTCACCACTGAAATATTGAGGGATTTCAGAGGTGAGGATGGTGCCTTGAGGTCCTAGAAAGGAGAGGGCCACCCCCTCTCCTTGTTGTCCTTGAAAAGGGCCATTTTTGCCTCTTTAGTGAGCACCATGTTTAGGTTTATGTTGACCATGCCTTGACTGATTTTTATGCTTATTATGTCATAATATATCATTGTGTTTAGTTGGTTTTGATACACCATGCTTGCTTAGCATACATGCCTTGTAATGCCTTGTTTTAGCCTTAACATGTCTTATGTTTTGAGTCCTTATTCAAGCATGTTTAGGTCTAGCTTTGTGAAGCCTTTATGTTTGTTTTGCCATGCTCAAGGTCGCCTTAGTTGTTTTTTCGACCATAGCATGCATTGCATAACCCTTTGCATTTTGGCTTGTTAGCCTTGGACTTTGGACCATATTGCATACCATGCTTGTCTTGTTCATTTGGTTTGGCATCATTTTAGCATGATTTGAGCTTTCTATGCATGCTAATTGTCCATGCTTACCTTCTTTTAAGTGTGCTTAGAAGTTACCCCTTTATGCTTAGGAATTGGACCATATTAGCATGCATGTGTGTGTGTTTGGACCTCACTTCCATAGCATTAGCCCTTTTAGGCTTGTTTGATGGCTGCCTAATTTAGTCTAAGTCCATCCCCTTGTTTGTTGCATGTTTTGTATGCATCCTTGTATTGCGCCATGTTGCATATTAGTCGATATGTATAGGTTGCATTCCACTTGCATGCATGCTTGGCCTCTTGAGATGCTTGTGATAGAGGTGAAGTCCCATTGCTTGATTATGGGCATTGCATTCCATATCAAGATGCATTCTTGATTCTTTGGGCCATCATCCATGGAAATGCGTGATTGGTGGTCCAAGAATCGAGGCCCACGTCCCTTTGAGTCATAAACATGATAAGGGATGTGATTAGTGCACACATTGCTTGAAATGCATTGCCATGCCAAGTCTTGCCCTCTGCTACTGTCAAACACAGATTTTGCAGGAAGATTTGTCCGGCCGGCTATCTTCACTGCCGACCGGCCATCATTGTTGGCCGATGGATCAAATTTGTGGCCGGTGACCATTCTATATGGCCGGTGGTGTTCTCCTTCAGCCGGTGGTGTTCCCTAGTACCCAGAGAGCAAACTCTGAGACTTTGGCGATCATCGGAGGCGGGGCAAGGAAAACAGAGCCATCTTGAGCATGGCGGTGGATTTGAAGCGAACCGAAGCGCATCGTTGAGCTCTTCACGAGGCTGATGTTTACTACTTTTTTTTTAGATTAATTAATTTGATTAATTAATTTAATGGTCTGTAATATTTAATTGGCTAGTTGGTTAGCTAAACTGTATTAGTCTTTTGGTCCCTCCGAGTGAGGGCAAATCTGTAATAAGTGTGGGTGAGTGTGTGCATGTCTTCCAATCCCACGTCTTTCTTCCCTTTTATTTACCCGCTTATGATGGTAGACTAGGGCATATTTAAATTGGCATACCTTATGCTATGCATGCGTGCATCCATCTGATTGTCTTGCATGCCGGGCTCCACATCATGCTAATTTGCACTTGTATTTCAATTCCAAACTGAGTACTTGTTAGTTGCAGCATTTCACATGCCATCTTTAGGGTAGCCGAGCCTATTCTAGTTGCATCTTGTATGTGTTGCATTAGCCATCTTAACATGAACTAGGATCATGCATATGATTACTAACTTGTTTCTGTTTTGGCTTGGAGTACTAGGTAAGCTTTTATGCTTTAGCATACCGCATGCGTGTGAGTGTTGCCATGATAGCATGATTTCCATGAGGCTAATCGCTATGTGATATAACCGCTTAAATGCCTATGGGTGGAGGTTGAATTATCTAAATTGGAATAATGCATTAAAACTGCGAGTTTTAAAGCCCACCAGATAGTGGCAAAACCATCTTTTCTAAAGCCCACTCGAGGGTGACAAAACCTGCATTTTAGCCTACTTGCGAGTAGCAAATCATTTTTAAAACAAACATGAAATGTTTTGTTCCAATTTAGGCGATTTGGTCTATACTTGTTTACTGCGCGCATAACATAGTAATTCTAGGTTAATAACCAGAATAAGAACGCATAACGTTTTCAAAATTGGATATCACGGTTAGTAGAGGCCGATCTTTGGATCGGGCGAGAGGGGGTGCTCATAGCTGACCTTCTCCAATCGTACCCAAGTTCCTGTGCCGAGGCAACTTTGGTGATGACGGACATGTGGCCTTTGGCACCGAGTCAGGGTTTTCTAAATTCCCCCATTAAAAAATATTTAGGTGGCGACTCAGATCCGCAAAGCGATCCATGTTTGACACTTCTTTTCTAAAAATCTGTTTTCTCAAAGCGATTTGCGATTTGGAGTCTTTGGTTGATTGAGAAGTGACACGGTCGAGTCCGAATCGTAGTGAGGTCCCCATGGTGATTCTGATTCTGGCGACTTCTTGGGGAGATTAGAGAGCTTGACTCGAACTCGTGATATCTTGTTTTGATTTCACTTATGTGTTTCTTTGCATTGCATATGCATTGGTGCGCCTAGGACACCGTGTTGGCCATCTGCTATTCCTGAGCGGTTTTCCGGAGGCTTGTCTTGTCAAGGCATGACCATAAGGCTGACCGGTTGCGGGCTCTGCCAGTATGGGAACACAAGCCCCGGTTTTACCGGGGCACCCTCTTCGACCATTCGACCTAGTGCATATTCGGAATCCATAGTGACCATTCCAAACTAGGACAGGTTGCTTACCCGATTATAGGTTGTTTGAAACCGCGTGCATAGTAAAACCCGACTCGACAAAATAGGACAGGGAAACTCTACCCCAACATAGGGGTGTTTTGGCTCTCATCTACGTGCTATGTGCTTTTAGAGTGTATCTCTGAGAGCAGCGTATGTCGGTTTGCTGAGTGAGTATCAAGCTTTGAGAACATGATCGAAGATTTGTGAGAATCAGTTATATCTGTGGATATCCGATTCAGTGTTTTGGGGTAGTGATTTTGGGAAACAGTGATCAGTGGTAGAGTACAGTTATTCGGCTACATCTGTGTTTGATCTGTTTAATTTGAAATCTTTGCTTGGTTTTCCTTCCAGTTCAGAGAATTGTTCCAGAATAGTCAGTGTCCCCCCCTTTGCTGAGGCAAGATAGGTATCCAATCCATCAGTCATCGCTCAGAATAGTGGATCTATGATGACGCAGAATTCAGAAGAGATTGTGGTTATGACAGCCGCATTAGATCAAGAAATCACTCTGCAAAGTGAGACCAATGTTGATGTGCCACATCCACCCAGGTCGCCTGTCGCACACCCGGTTTGGACCCCCCAGTTGTATTAGGCTCGTGAGCCTACCACATTCGAGTTAATGGGGATGATAGTTGACCTTCAGAGGTCCGTGGCGGATCTCGCTTACGGAATGTCACCGCGCCACCGCACCATATCTTGGAAGCTTTATACCCAGAGCCCCCATTCTTTGGGGCGGATTGTGATCGAGCTTAGCCAACCGGAGATGGCCTCCAGCTATAACAACGACGTATCAACCCAAACCCTCGATCAGGCTGAGGCCAGAGGTAAAAACAAAATGAAGGCAGATGCCGATCCCATTGAACAAATGGCCAGGCGATCGAGGCTTTGAAAGCCGGGGGATGAGTAAACAACAAGTATTCGATCTGACCAAGGCTGGATGATGTTTTCCCGCTCAAGCGAAGGCGATACTAGCGATCGAGCCGACAGTCCCTCATGCCAGAACAGTTCCTTTTGCTCCCAACCCTGCACCCGGGAAAGATCAGAAAGTCAAGGCAGTGCCTGCCGACCCTTTCACTAGTGCGTCTAGCAAGCATTCTCAGACTTCAAAGTACCTGCCCCGAGGGCGCAAGGTCTTTCATGCTCTCTACATGCCTCTGTCCAAGGCACTTCAGATCTTGGCCGAAAGAGGGCACCTTAAACCCTTGGAGCCTCGGCCTCTCTCGAAGAATCTCCCTCCCACACATGATGCTACCTTGTACTGCGCGTACCACCAGTGAACAGGTCATGCTACCGATAATTGTTTCCGCCTCTGTCATGAGGTGCAATATTTGATCGACAATGAGGTCATCCTCCCACCCACCTCAGCCAAGTCCGTTACTACCCTGCTATTGGACTTTGAGGATACTGATACTGCGAGTATGTAATCAGGGAATGAACCACTTGCGGGCGACGCCCGATATTTTTGATGTGGCGTCTGGCACGCATTTTTGAGTATCTGCGAATGCTAGTTTTGTAAATTCTGGCTTGGGTGTCGAGTTAGTCTTCTGTTTTGTTTTGAGTCTGTCTCATTGTCGTGAGTCAGTCCTTTTGCTTAAGGGTCTGTCTTGTTGTAGTGAGTCGGTCCCCTTGTATAGAATGTCAGGTGATTCCGGGGTTGTTGCCTCGAACACCGTTTTTGTAATTACTCATTTTGCTTTCTTTTTGAGTCTGTCTCTGTGGAGCGATTGCAACGAAATCTGAATAAACGACCTTGACTATCATGTTTAATGCTTATTGCTTTTTGAGCTAGTTATGCGGAGGATTTAGATGGAGACGACGGTATATTCTACCTTTTCTCTTGTGCCACGAAAATCATTGTAATGACCTAAGTTTTTCCAAAACCTTTTGAACACTTGTGGTGATGAAAGCGAAGAGGAAGGAATTCCTCGGGTTTTGCAAATATTTGATCATTTGAGAAAGATAGGCATGCTAAGCCCTTAATGAATGAAATCATACTTGTTAGCGTCGATCTTGAAGGACCACGGCTTGATCCAGATTGGTTCCACACTATCTTGGTATTGTGACGATGTGTCGCTTTGTAAAAACATTCAAAAACAAAATATTTTGCGTGGTCTGTTAAGACACGTGGAATCGCTCTTGAGATTGTGCAGCCTAAGATCGCTCTCAACCTCAAGACTCAATCCGTTTGTTTTCGAACCTTGAACCCATTCAGAACGTTCAACGGTGAACCGCCACGTGAGACCTGTGTGGCCAGATCAGAAGTACCCCTCGAACTAGGGGCAGCAAAATATCGGACATGCTCGAAGAACCAAATACAACAGCCATTCTCCTAGATACAGAGGGCTTCAATCTCAAAACCATTTTGGCATGGACTTATTACACTTTTACCCTTTGAGAGGCTCGCTGGGCCGAAAACCCGGAAGGGCGACCCAGGCAAAAGTTAAAGCAAGAAAAAAAAAATATATACAAAAGAAAAGAGAAAAGAAATACAAAAAAGGATACAAAAAAATATATATATACAATCTGAAGAAAAAGAAAAAAAGAAAAAAAAAAAAAAAGGAAAAAAGCTCATAAATCGAAAACCATGTCAGGCGCCTTGGCAAAAGTTAGAGCCTAAAAAGTGAAGGTTAAAATACTGAGTGTACCTTAAGCTGGAACTACGTGAGGCTTGATTCCCATGTTTGGGATCGTTGGCAACTTCATCACGAAGTCCGGCCCAACGCTTTCATAGCGTCTCGATCCATGCAATGGTTTTGATCACCTTTACCTCCTCTGAATCCGATAGTTCATTTGTGACAACCGAAACTACGCAGTCAACTTCCTCGTGAAGTCCAGCCTCCAACGCTGTCACAGTGACTGTGTCCATATATTTGTCCAGACCATTTCCGTCTTTCCTACATCCGAGAGTTCGTTTGCAATCATCACTGACGAAGATTGTTTACCAAATGCTGCGGCGTCATCCAAACAAGAGGCAACTTTCCGTTGTCATAAGTTGCCATGGGTCACCATTCAAACCAGGGGCAACTTTCCGTTGCCATGCACCCCTTTCAAGCAAGGGGCAATTTTCCATTGCCTCTGATCCGAGGTTGCGCATCTCGAGGGTAGGTTCCATGCTCGTTGAGCATTGACCGTTTGCAAGAATAGTTTTTGAAATTTTTTACTGAAGTTGACTATTTTCTCGAAAACTATTTCATTTTCCAAAATCGGACCACCCTCTTGGACCCAAAAAAGGAAAGGGAAAATTTCCAGTGCTTACAGCCTGACTTGCATGATTTTCAAATCAAAAATTGAACAAGCATGTTAATTTAACTCTCATTTTGGTCAAAATTGCTTTAGTAGAAAAACCAAAAAAGGGTCAAAGTGATGAACTAGGGGCACGGTCGAGTCAGGTGTTCTGTCTTCCCCTCCCCCACCCGTCATCAACAAACCTGCCAGAAGGGCGCCCTATTCGCCAGAAAGAAGGCACAACCAAAGCTATCTGTAAAGGGCTGAAAGCCCTCAAAAAAAAAAAAAAAAAACCTCCGAGCAACGAGGTATTGAACCAAGTGCAAAGCACAAATTGAGACAGACCAAGATACACCATTTCTTGCCTGAAACATCGACTAGACGTCGCTAGAAGAAATAGCCGTGAGCCAATAGTGTTGGGCGTAAACCCGCAACTTCCTATTCACCCATCGATCACCCTGGAAAGGGACGAAAAATGAGAGAATAAAGAATAGAGAGGTGTAAGTTGAGAGAAAAGTGAGGAAAAGGTTTTGAGAGAAAAAAAAAAAAACGAGCTTGAGGGCCGAGTGATGTGAGAATCACAAATTAGAAAGGGTGGGAAACATACCCGGAGGAAATGGCTCCTCGTGATCTGAGGCCTCTCGTCTTTGTAATACGTCTGTGCGTCGTGTCTGTTGTTTTGTTTTGATTACCTCAATTCTTGTTTTGAGACGGTTCTGAGTGTGTCTCGTTGTGTTTAGGTCGTGTGTCTTTTGTTTGAGTCTTTTTCCGCTGTGTTCAGTCGTAGGCTTGATACCCAGGTTGAAACCTTTTTTTTCATTTTCAAAAAATCGTTTATGCTTTCAGTCTTGTGCCATTCTCTACATTTAAATGACAAGAAGAAAGGGAGAATTTGGGGCATCTGGTGTGTTTGATCTCAAGATTCCACCTTCGCATTCTGTCTTGTCAGATTGGGCTGTTTGTTCAAGGTTTGCCATGTGCAGAATGAACCGAGTACTGTGTTATGGGCTGTATGGAGATTAGTCCCCAGCGGAGAAAGGGCCATGTGTTCAGAATCAGGCAGTGGGTTGCTTGGGTTGTTTTACTGTTGGTTGGTTAGTTATCTGATTATTACAGTACAAGTGTTCAATTTTCAGACAACAAATCGATTTCATTTACATTGAGGTGTAATATGGTGTGATGCAATGCAAAGTATGAAATATAAAGAAGTAAACACTTTTTCAGATAAAAGTTTGTTTCATTTCATCATCTTTTCAAGTACAAGTTTTGGGAAACAAAATCTGCCTGCGGCAGTACAAGGTACCCTATGCTACCAACAAAAAAGGGAAAAGTGCAGAAAAGAAGAAAAACAGAAAAAATCTGTATCAAACGTCAAAGTGGCTCTGGGGGCTATCAATCTGTCCTAGTCCTCTTCCTGGACGAAGGTCCAGGAGCATCATCAGCACTGTCATCTAAGCCCGAGTCCGAGCCGTCTCCGGTCTCCTCCTCCGATGACTCTGCCTCTGCCTCCGCCTTTGACTCATCGTCGTCATTATCTGGAACTGGAGCCCGTGAGCTACTCCCGACGTGAGTGCACCCCGCCTTGGTGCGGGGGAATACTCTGCCCTCCTCATCTCTCCCTCGGACAGGAACGGAAGGTCCAGCTGGAGCACCTCATACAGTGGGAATCTGGAAGGGGGGCTGAAAAAGTACATAAGAGACAAATGCATCAGTATACGGTGAGCAGTCTATCAGTGCAGAATACAATGTATGAGTGCAGAATACAATGTATGAGTACAGTGTGCGAATGCCATGAGCAGTTTATCAGTGCAGAATGTAATGTGTGTATACAGTGTATGAATGCTGTGAGATCAGTGTGTCAAGTGTTGTGTTGTGCATCAAATTATGTGAAGCAGCTTATGTATGGTTTGAGACTGTAGTTGAAGAACATACCGGAATACTGTAGAGGGCCAGAAGGTTGAAAGTCTGCTGCAACATCCCCATCATGGAGGCATTCAGCTCCAAGGACTGCCGGGTGTACTCGGAGGAAGCCTGCAAAAATATTAGATGCATCAGTATTCTGCAGAGTATCAAAGAAATGAAATGAAATGAAATGACTGTGCAAGATGCAATGTGAAGTAATACATACCGGAGGCAAGTTTAGGACACCGACCAACTCGTGATCAGCCGGAGGAGGGGCAAAGGTGATTTGGTAGGTCGCCCCACCCTGCCCTCTGTATGTCATCGTCGTAGGCAGTACGGGCCAACTAGCCCCTCGCCCTCTCTGAGCTCCGCCCCTGCCACGAACCCGGGCCCTCCTCGATGCTCCGCTCACCACAGGCTGCGGGCCCTCGGAGCCTTCCCCCCTCAGCTCGCCGGCCACGGCTCAGAGGCCGCATGATGTACGTCTGCACGTACTCTCTGTAATCGCCGATGCCTCTGAAGTGGATCGCCTCCCAGCCAATAGTGTACTCGGCCATCTGCTCGGCAGTAAATCTCCCGGTCTCCCTCATATCCTCCGGAGGGTGAACCGGAACTATCTGGTCTAGTAACCCTAGGTGCAGGCGTAAGCAGCTCACCTAGGTACCAAGCAAGACCGAGCCCAGGCCCAATGAGAATCCGGAAGCGAAGTCTCCTCGATCCGAATCGTCGGCAGGCCCAAAGTGCCGGGTGATCTGAAAATGAAATACAATTTGTTATACACTGTTATTGAAAATGTGCGAAAAGCGGCAACAAATAAACCATAAAGTTAAACATACCTCTGCAGGAGTAATGGTGTCAAAGTAGCGGCGGAAGAAACTAAACGTCTCCCGAGGCCTCCGCACACACCTCCCGTCGAAGCGGTGGGAGAATGAAACGACGAGAGGGGTCTCCGCGTCTGGCACTGGGGCTAGTTTGGGGAAGTAAGCATAGACCCACAACTGCAGAATAAATACCAGGATGTTTATCAGACAAAGCAGAATGCAGAATAAAGCAGAAATAACGTGCAGGGTTTGCAGTGTGAAACGATATCTGATCGATTAAAGCGAATATAGGTGTGTGCTGTGTACAATATCTGATCGGTGTGAAGCGGACTCTGATGTATTAATGCGGTGTCACGAGATCTGAATAATAAGCGGGAATGTAAAAGAGCAGAAAAGAAACATACCTCCCAAGCGCCCGGTAGCCGAAACTTGTCATTGCGCGAAGTTGAGCTCATATATCCATAAAGTGTAGCAGGCGGCGCCACCCGATCGTAGTCACGGGATCTGAGTGACGTCCACTAAGGCGTTGAGTAGACAAAGGGGCACAGTATTCAACCGATCGGCGAAAATAGTGGTACCCATCAGGAACATCAGAGAGCCACGCGTGTATCTCTCCACGGCCTCCTGAGGCATCGGAGCCTCCTCCACCAAAATTTGGGCCGACCCCGGACCTCAAACCGGGGAATCTGGACGAAGCCTAGGCAGGCGAAGGTGGCACCTCGCCAAGTAGATAGATCTGAGCGGCAATCCACTCGTCCATGTCAGTGTCGAAGGGGATCGGATCACCCCCTACCCCGATGCCTGTGAGCATCGAGAAATCATAGGGAGTCATCGTCATGTCTCTCGTCGCAGAAAGATGGAACGAGTCGGTGGTGTCCCACCACCTCTCTGCCAAAGCAGCGAGGAGAGGCCTGCTCGCGGTAAGTCTGGATAATCCCCTGCAAAAAACGTCGAAATCGGCCTGATCCACAATGTGGCGAACCGCCTCGGGTAGCTCAACATACCAGTCTTGAGCGGCGATATTCCCATACCCACGGACGGTATGGGAATCCCCCTGTTTTCAAGCACACAATTGCGAAGTAATACTAAATATACTAATTGTGAAAGGCATCCAAAATTGAGACAGATATAGCATGCATGCGCGTTTTCAGATTCAAACAAATCTGGGTGCGGTGTGCTTCTGATGAACTACAACGTGTAATGTATCAACATGTTTGCGTGTTTCAGTACAAATACAGCATGTGTGCATATTTTCAGATTCAAACAGATGTCGGGTAGCGGTGTGATTGCAATAAACTACAGTGTGTGCAGTGAAATACGGTGTGTGCAGTGTGTTTAAGTGATTCAGAGCCAGTGCAGTGTGTGTGCACATGTCAGTCTCAAACAGATACCAGTCGCAAGTGTGTTTGCAGTCAACTATAGTGTACAGTGCATCAGTGTGTCTGAATTAAGCAGTTAAAGAATGTAATCAACTATGGCAGTTTTATATTCTACATTGCGAAAAACAAAAAAAACGGAGGAAGGAATGTTACCTCGGAAGCGCCGAAGGATAAATGAGATGTAGGCTCACGCAGGAGGAGCTCTGGTGGCATCGCTCTGTCAAAACTCCGAAACTGGTGAAGTGCATCTGGGGATAGCACGTGAATCGCGTCGATGAAGTGGCGGGTCGAAGAAGCGGACACTTTCGAAAAGCTTCGACCACAGGATCCATCTCATGATCCGGGAGTCCGCCTATGGGATGTCGTCGCCATGTCAAAGATGATGAGAAATAATGGGAAGAGGAAAAGGGCTAGAATCTGAAGGGTCAACCGAAAAAGTCAACCGGGAGGATGGAAAATGGCGAAAAGCGGAATATGGAAAATGTGGGAAAATCAAGGAAAACTAGGAAAAAAACCCCAAGAAGCGAAATCAAAAACACCGAAGCGAAGTTTCGATCGGATGAAAATGTTAAAGCGAAGGAGATCGCGAATCGAGCGATGAAACGAGGGCTAAACGCAAGAAAATGGAAGAATAAAGAGAAGAATGCTCTAGGGAGAGGCGGCAAGATTTCGGCTAAAGGAAGTGAAGGAAATAGGGTTTAAAACCCTATTTTAAAAGACAATGAAAAGTCAAAACTGCCCCGAATCAGGCATTTTTGGCCAGTCGGCTACATTTTTTGCCTAGGCCAAACATTTGGCGGTGATGTATTTTAGTGGCGATTGGATGGCGATGGCCTCCCCATGTGGCGGTGAGTCTCCTACATCCTTGTTTAGGTCAGATGAGTGGTTTGGGGTCTTCATTGCTCAAGAAAGTGCAAGAAATGGCATTTCCGAAGCTTAACCGGCCTCTGTTTTGACCTCGGACCGTGTCTTCAGTGTGTGGCACTCGAATTTGTGTGCGGTGTATCCTTTCCGTATCCTTTTGTCTTTTACAAAACTTGAAAGTTGCCCCTTGTGCACATATCATGTCCATCGCACTATCTTGTGCACTCGCGTTGTTTAACGCATCGCGCTGTCTTGCGCATCTCATTGTATTTGGCATGCATTCACTCGCGTTGTCTAACTCATCGTGCTATGTTGCGCATCTCATCGCATTTTGCATGCATTTGATCGCGCTATGTTGCGCATCACCCCGTCCTGTGTACTTTATGGTCTGGCGAGACCTTAAAAACGTGCGATCTGGTGAGACCTTAAACCCGCTTAGTCTGACGAGACTTTAAAACCGCTCGGTTGCATTGTCATGCATTTCAAACTCACATGCATTGTCATGCATTTCAAGCAGCACGTCGTCGCACATTAGAAAATTCATGCATTGTCATGCATTTCAAGCCGCGCGTCGTCGCGCATTAGAAAATTCATGCATTTCAAAGTCACACGTTGTCACGTATTCTAAGATCATTTGCATTGTTATGCATTCCCCAGCAGCCGGTCTAGGAGACCTTAAATCCTTGGAAGGTGCAAGACCTTCGGTGCATTGGTGTGCACGGTTCATTTGCATTGTCATGCATTTCAAAAGCCGCGCGATGCCACCCATTGTAAATACTGTATATGTCATGCACCGTTGTAAATAATGCATTGTCATGCATCTCATTGTAAAACATGCATATGTCATGCACCGTTGCAAACAATGCATTGTCATGCATCCTATTGTAAATACTGCATATGTCATGCATTTCAAACAAAAACAAAAAATACACATGCATATGTCATGCATTTCATTGTATCTTGCATACATTCACTGTATCCATTGCATCACTTCCATCTTTGGCTTGCGCCTTTCCTTGTTGAGCTTGGTTTGGTATGTGCTCGTACTTTTCACGTCGAAGCACAGTTCTGCATGTGTACGCACCTATTCCTTGATGAACTTGGTTTGAGGGTGGCGGCACCTTTTCTGTGTTAGACGTGTTTTGTTTGTGTACATGCCTTTCCTAGGCGAGATTTGGTTTGGCCTACGTGCCTTATCCATCGTATCTATCCATTCCATTGCATATTGTAAATATCGCATTGTAGCTTGCATGCATCCATTGCATCCCTTCCATCCATGGCTCGCACCTTTCCTTGTTGAGCTTGGTCTGGTATGTGCTCGTACTTTTCACGTCGAAGCACAGTTCTGTATGTGTATGCGCTTATTCCTTGATGAACTTGGTTTGAGGGTGGCGGCACCTTTTTTGTGGGAGGCGGGTTTCGTTTGTGTACATGCCCTTCCTAGGCAAGATTTGGTTTGGCCTGTATGCCTTATCCAAATATTCCATTCCAGTGCATGTCGCATTGTAGCTTGCATGCATTGCATCACCTCCATCTTTGGCTTGCACCTTTCCTTGTTGAGCTTGGTTTGGTATGTGCTCATACTTTTCACGTTGAAGCACAGTTCTGCATGTGTACGCGCCTATTCCTTGATGAATTTGGTTTGAGGGTGGTGGCACCTTTTCTGTGTTAGACATGGCTTTGTATGTGTACATGCCCTTCCTAGGCAAGATTTGGTTTGGCCCGCGTGCCATATCCACTGTATATATTGCATTGTAGTGTAATTTTTGCATCCAGTATTAGGATCGTTGTTCTTTCCCCAGCAGGTCGTTTCCCCACTTATGTCATTCCACCCAATACTTGTTCTTGTGTCTGTCTACATCACTCATAGTTCTGCATGTGTACGCGCTTTGAGGGTTGCGGCACCTTTCCTATGGTAGACGGACTTGTTACTTCCATCAATCTATTTGACATTTGTGTGGTTTTGAACCGCTCATGATTGGATCGTGATTCGAATGCATTGCATATCTTTTGCATTGTTTTAATTGCATTGCATTTTCATTTGCATTATTATTCATAGTTTTGTATATATTGCATATCATTTTGCATTCATTTTGCATTGTCATGCGTGTTGCTAACAATATTGTACTTGTTAAGTTGCTTTCTTTGCAGGCACGATATTGTATGTACGGTTCATTTGAAATTTGGTGCAACGAACGAACGGACAGTATCGTATCCTCCGAGTGAGACGTATCGAGAATTGCATAATTCTCTTACATCCTTTCTGCATTGTAGTGTAGTTTGATGTATGCTTGCTTAGAACTGTGGCATTGTATGTGCTTCGTTACAGCTTTCTTTGCATGATCATAAGTTATGTTGACTCGTGCATTGTCTTGCATTTTGCCTTGGCGCATACCTTTATTGTCTTGCATGTTTGTCTAAGTCTTCAGCCTTGTCAAAAATGGGTCGTTTCAGGGCTTTGACATTTACTCCGTCATTGTCATGACTTTCGAGTTACAAAGAGGGGCAATGAGACACCTCATTTTTGACCGTCCTCAAGACTTGGGCGTCACCGCTTGAACACTCGGTGATTATCCATGTTTGTGTTCGTCTTGAGTTCGGAGGTCTCGGCTATCGCCTTGCCTCAAGACCTCTCGACTTGATATTTAGTTCGTGTCTAGTTTTGCACCAAACACTTGTGTTTTGCCTTGGAGAAGGAATGGCTTGTGAGCCATCCCCACACTCCACCGGCCATGGCTTGAGACCACCGGCTGTGTTTTGTTGCCATCGGCCAAATGTTTGGCGGGCCGGCACTATATATGGCCGTGGCTATTTTCTTTGGTCAATTGCATTTTTGGCCGGCCGACTACTGTGCATCTGCTTTTGCAGATATTTTGGCATAGCTGGCATGCACTTGGCTCCCCTCCATACACGTGTATGGGGGGGTCTCTCTCTTTTGAAGCTTGTCTTGTAAGCTTACAAGACAAAAGCTCTATAAAGAGAGCTTCTTCTCTCTTGATACAGGGGTTAGACATTTTAGATAGTTTTTTTTTAGGTTTTGAGTTCTAGGGTTTGAATATTGTGTGTATCCTATCTCTATTTCTCCCCCTCTCTTTGTCTTGTGTGTGTTTAGGCTTAGTATTGCTCACAAACACCCACCATTACACCATCCCTTGGAGCTAAGGCCCTTGAGGGTTATTTTTGGAGGTTTTAGACTGATTTCAACCTAAAGAAGCTGCTGGAGCTCCATTGGTGAAGAGGGTCTTCAAGGGTAAAAAACTTGTCCCTTTATTCCCCATTTTTGTATTATCTTTTTGCCTACCTTACAACTGTTTTTAGGCTTAGTGTATAACATAAAAAAGTTCTGTTTTTTAGCCCTCTAAATAGTTGGTTAAGGTTGCTTTAAGCTTTGGGGTTGTTTGACCCCTTGTAAGCCTTGTAAGGCTTCATTTTGTGCCATTTTGAGTGGGCTCCGGGACCATTAAGTTTGGGCCTCACCACCTTTGAAATCTTGAGGATTTCAGAGGTGAGGATAGTGCCTGAGGTCCTAGGAAGGAGAGGGCCACCCCTCTCCTTGTTGTCCTTGAAAAGGGCCATTTTGCCTCTTTAGTGAGCATCATGTTTAGGTTTATGTTGACCATGCCTTGGTGATTTTTATGCTTATTATGTCATAATATAGCATTGTGTTTAGTTGGTTTTGGTACACCATGCTTGCTTAGCATACATGCCTTGTAATGCCTTGTTTTAGCCTTAACATGTCTTTATTCAAGCATGTTTAGGTCTAGCTTTGTGAAGCCTTTATGTTTGTTTTGCCATGCTCAAGGTGCCCTTAGTTGTTTTGGTCGACCATAGCATGCATTGCATAACCTCTTTGCATTTTGGCTTGTTAGCCTTGGACTTTGGACCCTATTGCATGCCATGCTTGTCTTGTTCATTTGGTTTGGCACCATTTTAGCATGATTTCAAAGCTTTCTATGCATGCTAATTGTCCATGCTTACCTTCTTTTAAGTGTGCTTAGAAGTTACCTTTATGCTTAGGAATTGGACCATATTAGCATGTATGTGTGTGTATGTTTTGGACCTCACTTCCATAGCATTGGCCCTTTATTTTAGGCTTGTTTGATGGCTGCCTAATTTAGTCTAAGTCCATCCCCTTGTTTGTTGCATGTTTTGTATGCATCCTTGTATTGCGCCATGTTGCATATTAGTTGATATGTATAGGTTGCATTCCACTTGCATACATGCTTGGCTTCTTGAGATGCTTGTGATAGAGGTTAAGTCCCATTGCTTGATTATGTGCATTGCATTCCATATCAAGATGCACTCTTGATTCTTTGGGCCATCATGCATGGAAATGCGTGATTGGTGGTCCAAGAATCGAGGCCCACGTCCCTTTGAGTCATAAACATGATAAGAGATGTGATTGATGCACACATTGCTTAAAATGCATTGCCATGCCAAGTCTTGCCCTCTGCTGCTGTCAAACACAGATTTTGCAGGAAGATTTGGCTGGCCGGCTATCTTCACTGCCGATCGGCCAGCATTGATGGCTGATGGATCAAATTTGTGGCCGGTGACCATTCTATATGGCCGGTGGTGTTCTTCTTCAGCTGGTGGTGTTCCCTAGTACCCAGAGAGCAAACTCTGAGACTTTGGCAGTCATCAGAGGAGCAGGGCAAGGAAAACAGAGGCATCTTGAGCATGGCAGTGGATTTTTGGGCGGAACCGAGCGCGCATGCGTTGAGCCCTCTGCTGAGGCTGATGTTTACTGCTTTTTTTTTTTTAGATTAATTAATTTGCTTAATTAATTTAATGGTCTGTAATATTTAATTGGCTAGTTGGTTAGCTAAACTGTATTATTCTTTTAGTCCCTCCGAGTGAAGGCAAATCTGTAATAAGTGTGGGTGAGTGTGTGCATGTCTTCTAATCCTACGTCTTTCTTCCCTTTTATTTACCCGCTTATGATGGTAGACTAGGGCATATTTAAATTGGCATACCTTATGCTATGCATGCGTGCATCCATACATTTGTCTTGCATGCACCGGGCTCGGCACATCATGCTAACTCTACTTGTATTTCAATTCCAAATTGAGTACTTGTTAGTTGCAGCATTTCACATGCCATCTTTAGGGTAGCCGAGCCTATTCTAGTTGCATCTTGTATGTGTTGCATTAGCCATCTTAACATGAACTAGGATCATGTATATGATTACTAACTAGTTTCTGTTTTGGCTTGGAGTACTAGGTAAGCTTTTATGCTTTAGCATATTGCATGCATATGAGTGTTGCCATGATAGCATGATTACCATGAGGCTAATGCTTTTGTGATATAAGCGCTTGAATACTGTGGGTGGAGGTTGAATTACCTAAATTGGAATAATGCATTAAAACTGCGAGTTTTAAAGCCCACCAGATAGTGGCAAAACCATCTTTTCTAAAGCCCACTCGAGGGTGGCAAAACCTGCATTTTAGCCTACTTGCGAGTAGCAAATCATTTTTAAAACAAACATGAAATGTTTTGTTCCAATTTAGGCGATTTGGTCTATACTTGTTTGCTGCACGCATAACATAGTAATTCTAGGTTAATAACCAGAATAAGAACGCATAACGTTTTCAAAATTGGATATCACGGTTAGTAGAGGCCGATCTTCGGATCGGGCGAGAGGGGGTGCTCATAGCTGACCTTCCCTAATCGTACCCAAGTTCCCGAGCCGAGGCAACTTTGGTGATGACGGACACGTGGCCTTTGGCACCGAGTCAGGGTTTCCTAAATTCTCCCATTAAAAAATATTTAGGTGGCGACTCTGTATCTGGCAAAGCAGTCCATGTTTGGCATTTCTTTTCTAAAAATTTGTTTTCTCAAAACGATTTGCCAGATTTGGACTCTTTGGTTCAGATTGAGAACCGTGACACAAATCGAGTCCGAACTGTAGTGAGGTCCCTCGCGGGCTGGTTACACATACACAATGCTATAAGCTACATGGCAAGCACAATGCTCATGACACTAGCATACACAATGCACATGGAACTAATATACACAATGAGATGAACAAGGCATGCACAATGCAATGATCAATCATGCAACAACGTGGCATACTCAATGCTATGAACTACAATGGCATACTCGATGCAAAATGGACTTAAACCAAAATGAATGGGCCTCAGCCACACCCAAATCAGTGGCCAAAGATGATGAAAACAAGGCTCCAAAACTCATGCAAACATGCCCAATGCAATGGCCCCAAGCCTAAGGCATAAAACACAACTTTGCAAACGCATTGAAAATGATGAAATATGGAGTGCAAGGACACATGTTCCAACTCTGAAATGGCATACAAAATGACTCCAAATGATATAAACAACTCACACAATGCATGTTGAATGGCTCAAGCACCGAAACTAGTGAAGTGTATTACACTATAGGCATGCAAGGCAATGCTCAAATGGCCAAACCAACTCCAAACAGACCTTATGCAGGCCATAATAAGAGCAAAATTGAACTAAGATGATGGCTTGAAAGGCACAAAAATGAAGCTCATGTAATGGCTCACAAATGGGGTATAATGATGCAACTCTCAAGCACATTGAAAGAGTGACAAACATGAGAATATGGCCAAGAAATAAGCTCTGAAATAACATTCCTTATAATGCCAAAAACATGCAAATACCTCAAGTTAAACATGCAAGGGACCTCAAAACTCAAAGCTAGGCAATGCTATTACACTACAAGCATGCATGGCAAGCATCATTCGATCAAGAGGCCTTAAAATAGAGCTAAGGTAGCCCAAAATATGAACAAAATCAATTTGGATCATGGCCAAAATATGCTAGAATAGAGGGCCAAAACATCATGCAATTAAGCTAGTAAACATGATTTACACTACAAGCATATAAAGCATATAAGAGGCTACCAAACCAGCCAAAAATAGAATCATGGCATGCCAAATGATGGCCAAAAATCCACTGAGACATGACCAATACATGCAAAAATGAGGTGCTACTTTGACAAGCCATGAAAGGGATTATTCTACACATGCAAGAGGCAAACACAAGGTGACCAAACCAACCATAGAAAGAGTCTAGGCAGGTCCCAAAAGTCACCAAAAAAGGCCTGAACCAAGCCTTGGAAGTATGAAAGTATGTGCTCCTTTGAAAGGCCAAAAATGCAAACAAGCAAGGCCAAAAGAGAGAGGGTCTCCCCTCTCTAATTTAGGCCCTTAAAAGCATATGTCAACCACTGAAAATCTGTTGGATTTCAGTGGCTAAAAGGCCAAGCAAAGATCAACACAAAGGTCTCATGGCATGGCATAAAACAAGGCTAAATAGAGCATGCAAGAGGGTAGATGACCCTCAACACCAACAGAGCCTTAAACAAACATAAAAAACACTTAAATATGAAGCTTTTTTTAGTTGATAACAAAGCCTAAATATGCATGCAAGTAAGGCGAAGAGAATGATCAAGATAGAGCTTAAAAAAAAAGGAAAAGGAGTTACCCTTGAAGCTCAGCAAAACCAACAAGTTTTGGGACCAAAACCAACTCTTCAACCTCTAAAAATACCCTCCAAGAACCTCAGATCAATGGTGGAGGTGTATGGCTATGAGGTGTAGTGCAATAGGTTAAGAACAGTACACACTTTGAGCCAAAATATAGAGATATAGAGAGAGATATGTATTTTGCCTTCAACAAAATTCTCAACCTGTGCAAAGGAGAGGGAGGGCCTCTCTTATAGAGGTTTGAAGCTAAAGCTTCCTCAAGAAGGTAAAAGCTTGGATGCAAATCCTCCATACACGTGTATGGAGAATATAGTATGTGCCTTCCAGGTGGCACAACTGGCATCCACACAATCTGACAAATAGGAGGAAACCAGCCGACCAGAAAAGGTGGTCGGCCGACCACTTTCCCTGGTCAGCCGACCAGGGCAAGTGGTTTCCCAGATAAAAAGTGGTCGGCCAAAGGTATTGGTGGTCTCCACACTGAAAGCAAGCCCAAGATGGGGGGGGGAAACCAGAAAATGTGGCCTACAGACCAAGAAAACCAGTTTACCGACCAGAAAATCGGCTGGCGGGGAGAAAAGTGATTTCCAAGGATAAAAGCTGGTCTCCCACCCTTGTACCACCTTCCAAACAAGGAAAACAAGGTTCGTGCCAAGACCGAACCAACACGGATGCAAAATGAGAGTTCGGAAGGCAAGACGCAGCCGGGGGCCTCGAAAACTGGCTGTCGAGCACAAAAAGTGGCGTATGTCCACAAAAGTGGTCTCTCGGACCACAGTGTCCCTCTAGACAGAGGAAATAAGGTGTGTTCCAAAAAACGTGCCAAACAGAGAATGTTAAGCGGTCCCGAACCGAGGCGCACGGCTGACGGCGCCGAAAATCGAAAATTAGTCTCCAAGTGGGAACAGTGGCCTACGACCACGAAAAGTAGCCTACGACCACGAAAAGTATCCTACGACCACTGAGAGATGGTCTATAAGACCTCTCCCTCCCTCTGGGAAGAGAAAACAAAACTTGGTCCGTGGACCGAGTCAAAGTACAAAGGCTCCCGAGGTCCGGAGGCGAGGCTCTCAGCCAAGAACTCTGAAACCTCGAAACGAGCACAACATGCGCAATCACCGAGTGCTCAATCGATGACGTCTGAGTCTTAAGGTCGGTCAAAAATGGGGTGTCTATAATTGTGTATGTTAAATATGTTATAGAAATGCAAATATGTTTGTTGGCATTGGTTTTATAATTGAATTTTGGACTATATGTCGAAATTGGTAAATTTCAAATGAATGCATGTTAATAATGCACGTTGGAAGTTGTATATTGTGAAATGCCTCTTGAATAGAAATGGGATGGCCGGTAATGGTCAAGATGTGGAATGTTGAACTATGATGTTATTGAGAATTGAGAAAAACTTGTTTTTTAAAAACTTGTACTTAATTTCGGGGACGAAATTTTTTAAGAGGGGGAAGTTATAGCGACCCTAGTTTTCCCCTCCATTGATTAGTGTAATCCAGACTTGGCTCCGTGGATGTTGGTTGTTGTGTATATCCTGTTTCTGTCCTTCAATACTTTGTATTTGAGTTATAGGATGTGTTGGGCAGGTTGTTACAGGTTGGGTGTGATTGGGAGCAAATGGTTGCTGCCCAAAATTTTGGTCCTTCGCTCGAGCGAGCTTTTTGTCACTCGAGTGAGCTCTGTGTTTTAGATTCTTCGCTCGAGCCAGGGTTCCTTCGCTCGAACGAGAGTTGAGTTTTGTGTCTGGTGGCTCGAGCGAGAATTCTTGCGCTCGAGCTTGTGTCTGCGTCTGGTTCTGGACCTGAAGGTTGCAATTCTTTGCTCGAGCGAGCTCGGTCTATGTTTTGGGTTTCTTCGCTCGAGCGAGCATTCTGTCACTCGAGCGTGCTTCTAGGTTGCAGACCTGAAGCTGCGCATTGTTGGCTCGAGCGAGGCTTTTTACGCTCGAGCGAGAGTTCTTTGTGTTTGGTCGCTCGAGCGACCAATCCTTCACTCGAGCGAGCCTGTGTTATATTAGTAGACAGCAGCGGGATTACACTTCACTTTTTTATCTCCTCTTTTGTATAAACCCTAGATCCGGTTGCTCCTCTCTCTACACTTACCTTCTCTCTAAGGTTTCATCTATTTTTAGTGTGTTTTTACCCTAAGTTCATTGTAAGAAAGGTAGAGGGTTGCGAGGGCTTTGTTTTAATTTGAACAATAGTGGATTTGGAGCACTTTGGTTTTTCCTCATCTACTCCTTTGGGCTTCTAATTTCGAGGTAGGGATACCCTACTCCATTTTATGAGTTTTGTCTTTAATTTTGGTCATTTTGATTAGTTGGTGATGTTGGGTAATTTTGAGAAAGTTAGGGTCTGTTGTGTAATTTATAAAGGAGAGGTTTTCAAATATTAAAACCCACGTGTCTGTGAGACATTGAAAAATGGAATTATTGTCGTTAAATTGGTGAAATCAAACCTTAGGGTTGATATTGAGAAAAATGGGAAAATGCCCTAATTGTTGAAATAAATTAATTAGTATAATTAATTTGGAAAAATATGAAAGTGAGTTGAAATCCATGAAGTTACGAAATTACGGGATTAAATGGTGCAGTTGGATTAATTTATCACTCACCTATGTAAATGTCGATATTATATCTGTTGACGCATTTATTTTCTGTTTAGAAATAATTGCTTTGGGCTATCGGTGGAGGATAGTCTTGATTATTGTAGACACTGCATGTTGATTAGGGAAAACCGAAACTAATCACATTGAATACGTCATTGAATATGACGGTTGGAATAATACATTAAATATGTGTATTGATTGATCCTTGTATATGATAATTATTTATATACTTGGAATATGTATATTGTGTGGGAGGAGATAGGGGATGTACTCCATGGTTTGAGGGAAGATGAGGGATGGACTCTCAAACCTGTTTGGGAGGAGATATGGGATGGACTCCATTGATACAGCAAATATGTGTATCAGATTGAAGTGTTAATACATCAAATATGTGTGTTAAATGGAAGTATTAATACAGCGAATATGTGTATTATTTGAAGTATAGAAGTGTTTTAATTGTGAGTTGTAAACTCATTTGAATTGTGAACCAAGGAAGTGATTTAATGTGAGATGTGGTCTCATTAAAATGTTTGACCAAGTTCTGAGCCATATTTATGAAATGATTTGATAAGTAAAAGAAAAATGGATAGTATCATTGACATGATTGTCATGGAATTGTGTTGTGATTTAAATTGGTTTTTTAAGTGTTAACCATCTATCAAATGCTATTGTTTTAGTCATTGCTTATACTTGGTTTAGCATCTCTCTACTGGGCTGTGGCTCACCCTATATGGGACATCATTTTCAGGTACAGATGGTATGCCAACTCCAAGGATATAGCTTGGGAGGCTAGAGGCTGAAAGACTTTTTGTGATATCTTTTATGTATTACATGTAAATTCAAGCTAAGGGCTTAATGTGTATTTGAGTTAGTACTCTCTTTTGTGTAACAAAGTGTTGGCTTGGAAAGTTGTAAGCCCGTTGGGCATTTACTTATGTTGTCAACATATAATACATTTGTAAGGAATACTCTGATGAATGGAATTAAGTTTTGTTTACTTATGTCTATGTATGTCAATAATGTGGGTTTCAATGTATTATTTTGAGGGCATTACAGTCGAGGTAACTCCAGCTTCACTTGCTTTCACTGTGGCCAGGAGGGTTACATAAAGAGAAACTGCTCAAGTCGGAAAGAGAAAGGCCAAAGTAGTGAGTCAAAAAGAGATAAGAACACAACAGCCACAATAATTGATGAAATACTTCTTGCAGTTGGTGAAGAGGAGGATTGCCTTCACGTGGCTGACCACAGCTACACAGAATGGGTGATAGACACAACTGCATCCTATCACGCCACTTCCCATAGAGAACTCTTCAGCTCGTACAACGCTGGAGATTTTGGTACTGTTCGAATGGAGAATTCTAGCTATTCGAAGATTGTGGGTATTGGCGACATTAGTATTCAAACTAATGTCGGGAACAAGCTGGTTCTCAAAGATGTGACGCATATTCCAGATTTGCGCCTTAATCTTATCTCCGGAAGCGCCCTGGACCGACAAGGCTATACAAGTACATTCGGAAATGGCCATTGGAAGCTAACAGGATGAGCTTTGACAATCGCCAAAGGAGAGATGTCTTCAACACTATATAAGACTCAAATGAAGATCTGTCTGGAAAGTCTTAATGCAGCAGAAGACAAGGAGTCATCGGACTTATGGCACAGAAGATTGGCTCACATGAGTGAGAAGGGATTGCATCTATTAGCAAAGCAATCCAGAATACCTTTAACCAAAGAGAGTGCCTTGAAGCAGTGTGATCATTGCCTTTATGGCAAGCAACATCGAGTATCATTCAATTCAACGAGCAAGAGGAAAATAGAAGTGCTCAATATGATATACTCAGATGTTTGTGGCCCAATCGAAGTGGAGTCACATGGCGGCCGCAAGTATTTTCTGACTTTTATTGATGATGCATCAAGGAAGTTGTGGGCGTATTTCCTGAAGACAAAAGATGAGGTATTTCAACACTTTCAGGAGTTTCATGCAATGGTGAAAAAAGAGAACGGGAAGAAGTTGAAGTGTCTTCGCACAGACAATGGAGGTGAGTACACTTCCAATGCTTTTACAACATACTGTGCTAGCAGAGGTATCCGGCACGAGACAACAGTTCCTGGCACCCCATAACACAATAGTGTGGCAGAAAGGATGAACTGCACTATTATTGAAAGAGTCAGATGTATGCTCAAAATGGCAAAGTTACCAAAGTCATTATGGGCTGAAGCTGCCCGTACAGCCTGTTATCTCATCAACAGGTCCCCTTCAATCCCGTTGAATTTTGTGATACCTGAGGAAGTTTGGTCCAGAAGAAAGGTATCATATTCTCACTTAAGAGTCTTCGGGTGTAAGGCCTTTGCACATATCTCCAAGGAAAACAAACAGAAGCTTGATGACAAGTCCACTCCATGCATATTTGTGGGCTATTTAGATGTAGCATTTGGGTACAATGTGTGGGACCTAGTGCGGCTCTGTTTGGTTGTGCTCTAGAATTAGTTTTCAACACACGCGTTGAAGCATGATATTTGGTTCTGGTTTCAAATCAGTTTTCTACACTCTCTGCAGAGTTGTCTGCAGAGTTCTCTGTATTTTCTATCTACCGGATGACCACCCGGTAGACCATCCGGATGTCCAACCGGATGTCGGATGCGCTTACAATTTTTTTTTTTTTTTTTGCAATTGATTTACCTAATCGGGAAAAATATTTTCTGAAATTTTTTAAATTTTTTTTGTGCTTTAAAATAATTTTGAGTTGTATGTTTAGTTATGAGTTGTAAATTTTTGTATCACATATCAAATGTCACATCAACAATTCCCCACTCAAATCAAACCTCTTTTCCAAAACTATTTTCAGAACTCTTTACCAAACAAATTTTCTACACTCAAATCATAATTCCACAACACACAAACTCAAAATACAACTCATACTCTCAAATCACATTTACAAAACTCTACCAAACGCTACCGTTGTGTTCCAAGAAGACCAGACAGTAGCAGATTTTGAGAAATCTACAAAGTCTAGAGATGTCATCTCTCTAGACTTGTTTCCATCTCTTGAGCCATCACAAAATACTAGATGTGATGATGTTTAACAAGAAGTGCGAGTTCTGGATCCTATGCGAAATTAAGGATTAAGAGGAAAGAGATGAAGACAGGATGGAGAGGGTGTTGGCGGAGAGCAACCCCTCAACGAGGCAAGCGGGCCTCGATTCACGGAGATCTAGAAGAGCTTCCGTGCCATCAACCAAATATCTGTTTCTCGGTGTATTCTAATTCTTGATGAGGGGAGCAGAGTTTTTCAAAAGCCAAGAGTCATACAGAGAAAGACTGTTGGATGCAAGCCATAAAGGAGGAGATGAGTTCTTTGCAGAAGAACTACACTTATGAGCTTGTTCCACTTTCAAGAGACAAGAGAGCCTTGAAGAACAAATGGGTGTATAAGTTGAAGAAAGATGGAAACGATAAACTATTGTAGCATAAAGCTCATTTGGTGGTCAAAGGCTTTGGGCAGAAGAAAGGAATTGATTTTGATGAGATCCTCTCTCCAGTTGTGAAGATGACTTCCATTCGAGTAGCTCTGGGATTAGCAGCTCGCTTGAATCTGGAAGTAGAACAAATGGATGTCAAGACTGCCTTTCTCCATGGTGATTTGGAGGAAGAGATCTACATGGAGCAACAAAAATGATTTGAAGTTAAAGGAAAACAAAATCTAGTCTACAAACTGAAGAAGAGTCTTTACGGCCTGAAATAGGCGCCGAGACAATGGTACAAGAGGTTTGATTCATTTTTGGTGGATCACAAGTACACAAGAACGGTGGCAGACCAGTGTGTATATTTTCGAAGGTTTTCGGATGGAAACTTCATTATCCTATTGTTGTATGTCGATGATATGCTGATCATCGGACAGGATACTACTATGATCAACAAGTTGAAAAATGATTTGTCATAGTATTTTGACATGAAGAATTTAAGCCCAGCACAACAGATTTTGGGCATGAAGATTGTTCGTGACAGGAAAGCCAAGAAGATATGGCTGTCACAGGAGAAATATGTTGAATGGGTGATTGAAAGGTTTAACATGAAAAATGCCAAGCTAGTCAGCACATCACTCGCCAACCATTTCAATGTGACAAAGTGTTCGTGTCCCACGACTAGCTCTGAAAGGAAAGAAATTGAGGCAATCCCTTATTCTTCATGAGGGAAGTCGATGTATGCAATGGTGTGTACCCGGCTAGATATAGCCCACGCAGTTGGCGTTGTGAGCAGATTCCTCACCAATCCAGGAAAGGAGCATTGGGAGATGGTCAAATGGATTCTTCGATACTTGAAGGGAACTTCAGAGATGTGTTTATGTTTTGGAGGAGCTGAAACAATTTTGGAGGGTTTTATAGATGCTGATATGGCAGGTGATTTTGATGGTAGAAAGTCTACATTAGGATTTTTGTTCACCTTTGCAGAGAGAGCTGTTTTATGGTAGTCAAATTACAAAAGTGTGTTGCTTTATCTACAAGAGGCAGAGTACATTGCTACATGAGATCTTTGGAAAGGAAATGTTGTGGTTAAAGTGGTTTCTCCAATAATTGGGTCTACAGCAGGAAGAATACAAGGTACATTGTGACAGTCAGAGTGCAATTGATCTGAGCAAGAATTCCATGTACCATTCACGTACAAAACACATTGATGCCTGGTATTATTAGATATGAGAAGTGATGGAAAAGCAGTTGATGAAGCTAGTGAAGATTCACACAGACAAGAATCCTTCTAATATGATGACCAAGGGTGTCACCAGAGACAAATTGGAAGTTTGTAAGAATCTGACCGGGATGGACTTCAAGTGAGAAGTCAGTTATCTATGTGGGCGTGGAGGGGGAGAATTGTTAGCTTCCAGCCCACACTCCACATGGTGTGGGTGGCATCATGTGCTAAAGAAAGGTGGTGGGGGCAACACTAACTCACTAAAGGAAGATAGTGAGGGTGGCACCATCTTGGCCAATTATGGCTGTCATTTCACCTACTTCTCTTCTCTTGGTTATAAATTGAGATGAGTGATGAGGGGTTGATAACACAATGCAGTGAGCACACTGAGAATACACAGAGGAGAGTATAATCTGTGAGTGAGAGAGTTCTATAGAGAGTTGTGAGGTGTGAGTTCTGTAATCTCCCTCCAGGATAATTCTATAGTAGATATCTCTCCGTGGACGTAGGTAATTGCCGAACCACGTAAATATTCTTGTGTTGTTGTGTGGAATTGATTTGTGGTGTCCCATAATCCTAACAGGATCTCTACCTCCCAACGTTGCGGCCTCCATGATTGGTGTTACCCTCATCAGCACCTTAGTTGAGCTCTTCTTGGGATGGCTTGGTGACAAAATGGGTCGAAAAAAGGTTTATGGCATAACCCTAGTTCTCATGGTTATCTACTCCATAGCTTCGGGGCTCTCCTTTGGATCAAGCCCAAAGGGTGTCATGGCAACCCTTTGTTTTTTTAGGTCAGTGTGATGACTTCGAAAAATTTTATTAGTAAATATTGAAAAAAAATTGATATTGATGTTTCATTTTTTACATTTGTAGAATAGGACAATGGACACCCATTCTTTGTCATATCGTGTTTTTTTTGTACTTTTTTTATTCAAAAAAAAAATTAGAATATAATTTTTGAAAATAGCTTGCCAAACTTTTCCATGTTAGTTTCATTTTATTTATTTTTTTTTTTTTAAAACAAAAAATCATGCTATTTAAATTCTACAAATGCTACAAAAAATTCTACCATAGACACCAAAAAAAGTGCATATCATCATATGCACTAATACTTTTAAATTTTGATTTTGAAAATTTGATTATAATCACATTAAGTCGTAATTAATATCACTTTAGAAAAGGACGATTAAAATAGGGAAGAAAAAAAGTTCAATCACTAATATGCACACAAAATTGAAGTGTTCATATGCAATAATAAATCAATCATATTGCCTAAATAACTCATATATATTCCAAAGATTTTTCAAAAGTGAATGTATTCAACTGAACCTGAGTTGAATGCGACATCACCCATGCTTCAGGTTCTGGCTAGGGTTTGGCATTGGCGGCAACTATCCTCTTTTAGCTACCATCATGACAGAATACGCCAACAAAAAGATTTGCGGTGCCTTCATTGCTGCGGTCTTTGCCATGCAAGGTTTTGGAATCCTAGCTAGTGGGATTGTTGCTCTAATAGTCTCCTCGGCCTTTGACCATGCGTACAAGGCTTTCGCTTATAGTGTTGGGCCAGTGGCCTCAACTATGCCTCAAGCCGATTACATTTGGCGTATTGTCTTAATGTTTGAAGCTTTGCTGGCTACCTTAACTTACTATTGGCAGATGAAGATGCCAAAAACCGTCTGTTACACCGCCCTTGTCGCCAAGAATGTCAAGCAGGAAGCTCAAGACATGTCTAAGGTGTTAAATGTTGAAATCAACCTGAAAAGGCCAAAATCTGAGTCTGCCTCAAGAGCAGATCCTGACTATGGATTGTTCTCCAAAGAATTTTTAAATCACCATGGGGTTCACTTGTTGGGTACCACTTCAACATGGTTTTTACTAGACATTGCTTTCTACAGCCAAAACCTATTCCAGAAAGATATCGTTATCGCAATTTGGTGGATCCCATCAGCTGTGTCAATGAATTCAGCTCATGAGGTTTTTAGTGTTGCAAATGATAAGGAGTTGATCAAAGGGTGCCTAGAGTATGATAAGAAAGGTCATGTAACTGATAGTCCAGCTGTACAAGAGGTTGTTAAAGTGAGTTAGTTAGTTAGGCTAGTCTGTTAGATGTGCATGTGTATATTAGATATGGTTGAGTGTGTAAATAGATTCTTGTATAAATACTGTGTAAATCTTCATATATGACAAGAATGGAAAATATCTTTGTGTATTAAAGTTTCTACATGGTATCAAAGCATCTATAAGCTCTAATGAGCAACAATGGTGATCTCTTCATCATCATCATCTCTTCCACCAAATCTAACCTTACTCATCACAAATCTGAACTCATTAGTCAACGTAAAGCTTGATTCATCAAATTACATCATTTGGAATAATTAGATCCACAATTTGTTTCAGGCAACAGAGTAACTCGGTTATGTTGATGGATCAATTCCATGTCCATTAGCCTCAATTCTTTATTCAAGTAATAGACCAATTGAGAATCCTGATTTTCATCAAGGGAAAATTATGGATACATATCTCCTCAGTTGTTTAACAGCAACACTTTTTCCTTTTATCTTTTCACCTATTCTGCATCTAAAACAAAGTGCAGAAGTATGGCTTGCTCTTGAAAAACGATTTACTGCTTTGTCAAGGTCTCATGTTCATTAGCTTAAGAACAAGCTTCAAGCAATCAAAAAGAAATCACAGTCCATGGAAGCTTATTTGCATCAGTTCAAAGAAATTTTAGATCAAATTGCTTTAGTTTCTCATCCTCTTGATGATGAGGATCTGGTTCTTATGATCTTAAATGGTTTACTTGACAAATATAATCCTTTCAAAACTTCAATTAGAACTTGATCAGATGACATTACTTTTGAAGAATTATCTTTATTACTGAGTTCTGAGGAGATTCATATTGAACGGCAATGTCATTCCTCTTCTTCAATTGACTCAATTGTTGCTTTTGCAACCACAAAAGAATCAACCGCTTCTTCTCATACACATAATTCTTTAACTTCTTTTGGATCTGGATCTGGTAATCATGGTTATCAGTCCAATTATCGAGGCCGATCTTATAATTCTAGTTTTAGAGGTAATGACAGATTTTCTAGAAATAGAGGTCGCAGAGGAGGTCGGTTTCATGTGTTTTGTTAGATTTGTGGAAAAGGCAATCACACAGCTTTGGAATGTCGCAATAGAATGAATCCTGCCTATCAGCCAACCATGTCTGGATATTCATCTGGTGCTCATTCTTTTGGTTCCGCTATTCTGTCAACCAGTGGTGGTGTTTACCCTAATCCTTCTCATCCTGCTTACTCCGCTGTTACTCAGGCCTCTTAACCTGGTCCTTAGTATCTTGATTCTGCTGCTACCACACATATCACCAATGATCTTGATAATCTTCATCTTCATCAACCTTATCATGGACCTGATCAGGTTGTTGTTGGTAATGGTAGTACTCTCCCAATTCATAACTCTGGGACTGGTATTCTTTCTACTCCTTCTTTTAAGTTTCAACCGACAAATCTCCTTTATGTTCCTCACATATCTTCTAATTTAGTGTATGTTCATCAATTGACCAAGGATAATCACTATAGTGTTTTGTTTGATAGTGATTCCTTTGTTGTTCAGGACAAAGCTTCGAAAGCCATCCTATGTAAAGGCTATTATCTGAATGGTCTTTATTAAGTTCCTTCAGTTTTTTCTCCACAAGCTCACATTAGTTAGTCTATTTCTTCCCAACCATGGCACTAAAGGCTAGGGCATCCCTCTGATGCCAAGTTTGTACCTATTGCCAAAGACTTGTCTCTAGTCACTGCACATTTACTTCTTCGTTGTGTAATGACTGTTATACTGCTAAAAGTCATTGTTTGCCTCTCTCTCTTTCTAATTCTACTGTTAATAGGCCTTTATCTCTGGTTCATAGTGATGTATGGGGTCCATTTACTCATGTTTCTTCTCCATTTAAGTACTATGTTTTGTTTGTGGATGATTTTAGTGGTTTTACCTGGTTGTATCCAATGCATTATAATAGTGAAGTCTATGATAAAATTCTTGTCTTTAAAGCATTTGTTGAAAATCAGTTCAGTACTAGTAGTGATGGTGGTGGTGAGTTTTCTTCCAATAAGCTGTTTCATTTCTTTCAAACTCATGGCATTTTACATCAGACAAGTTGCCCCCGTACTCCCTCTCAGAATGGTGTTGCTGAGAGGAAGCATAGGCATATTGTGGATACTACAATTGCTTTGCTTCAATAGTCTGGTCTTTCTCTTCAATACTAGTTTAAAGTAGTTGCCACTGCTATTTATCTTATTAATAAGCTTCCTGGCAATCAGAACTTTCCTCTTAGTCCTTATGAAATTCTTTTTCATTCTCTACTTGACTATCATTTTCTCAAAGCCTTTGGCTGTAGATGTTATCCCTAGCTCAAGCCCTACACTGTTCACAAGTTCCAGCCCAAATCTCTTCCTTGTATTTTCTTAGGTTATCATCCCACTATGAAAGGATATCGATGCCTTAATCCTGTTACTCACAAGATATACCTTTCTAGGCATGTTGTCTTTGATAAAACTTTTTTTCTCTTGGTTGCTGATACCTCTTTTTCCTCTCCCCCTACCACTCTTTTTGATCTAACTTCTTTCTTTTGCTCTTCTTCTATTTCTCATCTTTCCTCTCATTCTACAGTTCCACCTTATGCTCTGTCTCCTTCTCCTTTTTTAGACTTTCTGTAACTCTACATACTCTAGTTGCTTCTTCTTCTTCTCTTTCTGCTTTTCCTTCTTCTCCAATTCCTATTTCTTCTATTTCTATTCATCTTCCTACTCTTCCTTCTTCTTCAAATACACATCCTATGATTACCAGATCTAAGTTTTCCTTACATGCTCTTGTTTCCTCTACTTGTTCTTCTACTGTTAATGAGCTTACTTCTTATAAAGCTGCTCCGCTATCTAAGGACTGGTTTCATGCTATAACAGAGTAGTTTTCAATTTTGCAGGGGCAGCATACTTGGACTTTGGTTCCTCCTTCTTATTCTCAACATGTCATTGGCTACAAATAGGACTTTCATATTAAAAGGCATGCTAATGGCTCTATTGCTCGGTTTAAGGCCAGACTTGTGGCCAAAGGGTATCTTCAAGAAGAAGGTGTTGATTTTCATGACACCTTTAGTCCCGTGGCTAAACAACCTACTGTTCGTATTTTGTTGTGTCTTACTCTTCACTTTCAGTGGCCTATTCGACAGTTGGATGTGTCCAATGCCTTTCTTTATGGCCATTTATCTGAGGAAGTGTATATGACTCAACCACCTGGGTTTGAGGATTCAACTCATCCTTTCTATGTTTGCAAGCCTAATAAAGCTCTCTATGGTCTTAAACATGCTCCTTGCGCTTGGTATAATACTTTATCTTCTCATCTTCTTTCGCTTGGTTTCCATAATAGTTCTTGTAATACTTCTTTGTTCATTCAACACACTTCCACTTCTCTTACTTTTCTTTTAGTTTATGTTGATGATATTCTCCTCACATGAAATAACTCTTCTCATATTGCCTCTTTGATTCATTAACTCAATTCTGTGTTTGCTTTAAAAGATCTTGGTCCTCTTTCCTATTTTCTTAGCATTCTGGTTGTTCATAATTCTTCAGGGTTTTTTCTTTCCCAACAAAAGTATGCTTCTAATATTCTTGCTAAAGCTAGCATACTTGATTATAAGCCTTATTCCTCTCCAATGTCTCTGAAATCTTCTACTACTGTTGATTCTTCTGTTCCCTTTTCCAATCCTTCCCTTTATCAGAGTTTGGTTGGTGCCTTACAATACTTTACTATTACTCGACCTGATCTTGCTATTTCTGTTAATCAAGCTTGTCAGCATATGCATAATCCTACTAATGGTCATTTTTGTGCTGTTAAGAGGCTCCTTCGATATCTTAAGAGAACTCTTTCCCATGGCTTATGCTTTACTCCCAGTTCTTTTGATCTTCAAGTTTTCTCTGATGCCGATTGGGTTGGTGATTCTTTTGATCGGAGATCTGTTTCTAGGTATTGTGTGTTTCTTGGCCCCAATCTTATTTCTTGGGCTGCCAAGAAACAGCCTACCATTGCTTGCTTCTCCACTGAAGCAGAATACAGGTCTTTAGCTCAAGCTACAGCTGAAGTTTCTTGGCTCAAAATGCTTTTTGCTGATATGCGGGTCCCTTTGTCTATTCCCATTGTTTGGTGTGATAATATTTCTGCTATCTTGCTTGCTTCGAACCCTGTTTTCTATGTCCGGACAAAGCATAACGAAGTTGATTACCATTTCATTTTGGAGAAGGTGGCTCAGCGTTTGATTCATATTCAATACATTCCCTCCTCTGATCAAATTGCCGACTTCCTCACTAAGCCTCTTTCTCCTGCCAGATTTCATTATTTGCAATCCAAACTAATGGTCTTTCCATCCCCTATCAGTTTGTAGGGGCATGATAAGGAGTTGATCAAAGGGTGTCCAAAGTATGATAAGAAAGGTCATGTAACTGATAATCTAGTTGTACAAGAGGTTGTTAGAGTGAGTTAGTTAATTAGGCTAGTCTGTTAGATTTTCACGTGTATATTAGATATGGTTGAGAGTGTAGAAACAAATTCTTGTATAAATATTGTGTAAATCTTCATATATGACAAGGATGGAAAATATCTCTGTGTATTAAAGTTTCTACAACAAAGGCACAAACCCTAATTGCCCTATGCAGTACTATCCCGGGCTACTGGTTCACAATTGCATTCATCGATATTATGGGAAGGTTTGCAATTCAACTTATGGGTTTCTTCTTCATGACCGTGTTCATGTTTGCGATCGCTATCCCTTAACATTACAGGACAGTGAAAGAGAACAATATTGGGTTTGTTGTAATTTACTCGCTCATGTTTTTCTTCACGAATTTTGGGCCCAATGACACCACATTTGTCATGCCAGCGGAGATTTTCCTGGCTAGGTTGAGACCAACTTGCCATGGAATATCAGCTGCGACAGGAAAGGCCGGTGTTATTGTTGGTACATTGGGTTTTTGTATGCTGCTCAGTCCCAAGACTCGAAAAAGACTGATGCTGGGTACCCTGCTGGAATTGCCGTGAAGAATTCGCTTATCGTGCTCGGTTGTATCAATTTCTTGGGCATGCTGTTTACTTTCTGTGTGCCGGAACCAAAAGGAAAATCACTTGAGGAGCTTTCAGGTGAGAATGAGGATGATTCTGGCGTGCCATCGGAGCAACAAGCTGATTCTAGCAGGACTGGTACAGTGTAATTCAGGTGAGTTCTATGTAGAAGTTCAAAAATGGTGTGTCTAATTTCTCAAATATTTGATTTGGATTTGTGTAATTTGAAAGCAACTATGCAGTGTGTTTGTTGGATGTTATTTTATGTGGTACACATTATTTATGTTTCTTTTAAGTAACATTTCTTTGATTTTGATTTTGAGTTGACATGTTATTTTAAGGCTTTGTAATCTTTATTATATAATTATGTACATCAATGTAACTCTGAGTTAAAATTCTTCACTCATACTGAATATAAATATGTATGTCTCTTTTCGCTCCTTGGTTTGAATATAGATTTGTAGCTAAGTCGGCAGGATAGAAATTGTTACAAGTAGGGTTTTTGAAATGATTATAGGGTTTTTTTTTAGTAATTTTTTAATTTTTTTATAAAAAGATATGTAAAGAAATAGAAAGAGTGATGTGATAATTTATAATAACTTTTTAATTTTTTTAATTAAAATTGAAGGTTGCCAAACGAGATCTAAATATCTCTAAATCCATAACTAAAATAACTGAACTATTTTAGCTATTTTAGTTAGTTGGGTGATTCTCATTTTTTAAGGGTTTGTTTGGGAAGTGGGTTAGTTTTTTGGCTTTTTGATTTTTTGACCTTTTGGTTATTTTAGTTTGGGGTTAAAAAGCCTTGTTTGAGAAGAATTTTTAACTTTTTTTGTGAAAGAAAAAATATAATAATTATGAATTAGATGTGATATTTTGTCTTATTATGATAAAAAATTTATTTTGTCTTTTTATAACTCTTTTAATCAAAAAAGTCCAAACCCTCTCTTCCCAAACGAAGCATTTCCATTTTAGGAGCACTATCATTCCAAGCACTCTAATAATTCCGTATTTCATCAAATCATCTACTCTGAAATTAAATACAACTTTTAATTTCTCCATTATATCTCTTGATTTCGTATTTCAAATTTCTCATCATAACACGTAACTTTTTTAAAAAATAAAATAAAAGTATGACATTTTAAAATATTAAATTTCCAAAAACTACCATTTCATTTAAAATTAAAATAGTACAATATTTTTTAAGAATATCAATTGTCATAATTATATTATATATATATATACATATATATATATATATATTAATGTTAATAAATTTAAAAGAATGGTAAAATAAGAAATTTATATTATTTTAATCCTTAATTTTTTAAAAATAGACTAATATTTTGAGATAATGAAAAATAAAATAAAGAACTAATATTTTAAGATGGATAGAGTAATTGAGATTGCATTAGAGAAGAAAAATCATAAAATTGAGAATATGTTATAAAATAAAATAAAATTCTATCAATCTATGTTTTCACTTATTAATTTTTTTTTACACTACAAGAAAAACACCTTTGGCGACTAAATTTTTAGTCGCCAAAGGTCTATTTTGATCGCCAAATCTAAAATTCACTTTTTCCGACTAAAATTTTAGTCGCCAACGTTGTCGTCAATACATGGTCGGGATGGATTTGGCGACTAAAAACTGTTGGTCGCCAATAGGAAGCTCTTCACGACTAAAAATTTTGTCGCCAATAGTCAATTTCTGTTTTGGGAATTATACCTTTGCCGACTAAAGTGTTAAATGCCAATATTAATTTTTATTTTATTATTTACACCTTTGGCGACTAATGACTTTAGTCGCTGAAAGTCATTCGAAAAAAAAAAATTTTGCCCCTTTGCTGCCAAGTTTGAACATGTGATCACTAACTTCCCAACTTTGTCAACTTTTGCAACACTCTCTCCCCCACTATGCCACTCCATCCTCACGAAAATTAATCGACATATATTATTTATATACTAAATGTGCGGTTTTAGTACAAACTCTATATGTAAATAATTATTTTTATTTTAATGTATTTAATGTAAAAATAAAGTATTTACTAAAAAAAAATTTGAAACCACTTTTGGCGACTAAAATTGAAATTTAGTCGCCAATTTCATATTTTTTGGCTACTAAATCTTTGTCATAAGCTAAAACCCTTCATTTACGCCCCAAAAAGTACTTAGGCGACAAACATATTTTTTGGTCGGTAAAACATGTATATTCGACTAACATATTTTTTAGTCGCCAAAAGCATGGGTTTTGGCTACTAAATGCTTTTAGTCGCTAAAAGCGATGCCTTTTAGCTACTAAAATTTTCAAAGTCATGAAAACCACAATATTTGGCGACCAAACCAACTTTTAGTCGCTAAAACCCATCTATTCGGCGACTAAAGTCGTTTAGTCGGCAAAAGGCATAGTTTTGGCGACTAAATCCATTTTAGTCGCCATTTGTTGAACTTTCAGCGACGAAATCCCTTCTTTTAGTCGCCGTTGATGTTTTCTGTTGTAGTGTTATAAAATTATACTTTCTACTTGAGACTAACGTCTCGTTTGGGGAGTAACTATTTAGTTAAAAAGTCAAAATGTTATTATAAGTTGTCACATATTCTTTTTATTTTTTTTACACATCTTTTCATAAAAAATTAAAAAATTATTAAAATAACTTATTCTGAAACTAGGTCTAATAAAAAACTAAAATATTTTTTTAAATAGGTATCAAGAGAACTTTAAAAAACAAAGCCAACAGCGCAACTGCTATAACTGCAATAAAAGATTCGGTGCTTTTTCACTAAGGCCCCAGGACCAATTTTTTTTTTATGGTCTCCTGTGACCCAGACATGCTCTCTCCAACCACTATGGTGTGGGTTATTTATCTTAGGTTTGCCTCCCATGTTATGTCAATTTTTTTTTTTAAATGCTTGGTTAAAAATAGAATTGTATGATTAATATACCCAAAATAGAATTGTATGATTAACATAACCATGTCTCAACTAATCCATGTAGGTATGGTTGTAAACGAGTGGAGTTAAATTGAGTTTTAGTATATTTAGAATTGTTTATTAAGATTTTAAAGAGTTCTCAATAAAAATTTAACAAATTAGGCTCGAGCTGAGTTAGCTTAGATTTAATTCGAGCTCGAACCTATTCACGAGTCTTAACGAGTTAAATAAATTATAAATTTATACTTACGTATGAGACTAAAATTACAATTGAAATTTTGATTATGCAATATATATACTAAAAAAGTCAATATTTTATCAAAATAATAATATCTATTATTATTATTTATATTTATATTTATATTTTTTAAATATATAAATAACATATTTATCTGATTTTTTATACATATTTTTATATTATTTAATATATAAATAATAAATATAAAATAAGTCAATTAACGAGCCGAACTTACGAGTTGAGTTTTAATGAGTTTGGACTTGTTTATTAAAATTTTAATGAATTCAAAGTCAAACACAAAAAAAAATTAGCAAACTGAATTCAAACAAATTTTTATCGAGCTGAATTGGAATCTATTCACAAATGACCCTATTTATTTATAGCCTTACCTGTGGGTAGGCTTTGGGCCTCTAACTTGAATTAGAGTTATGATAAGGTTGGCAATGACGATCAGGATAATTGGATTATGGAACAACACAAGCAACCTCTTCGTTCTTCTCTCAATGTAAACATACGAGTTGAGTGTGAATTAAAAATGAGCTGGAATTGTTTGCAAGTGTGAATGAAAATAAATAAATAAATAATAGCACGGAATTATGATTGATTGATGGAGTTTTGGCTTTGCATGGAATTAAACGTACAATTAACTCCGTCCACAGCATCCATCAGATCGGTCATATTTTTTTCTCATTAACAACTATTGGCAAAGGCCACCCCTAAAAAGATACAAAATCATAATAATTCATAACTCTATTCACCACAATGATTAATAAATTTGCTCACGACAAAATCTCATAATAAAAAAGCATAATGTTCACCATACACTATAAAAATAAAAATAAAAAAGTCATTTTTAGCTATTAAAATATTAGTCGCCAAAGTTATTTTGTGACAAAAAATTTTGATCGCTACATTTGTCGGCAAAAACCTGTTGGGACAGGTTTTGCCGACTAAAAAACTTTTGGTCGGCAAAAAACAAGTCTTTAGCAACCAAAATTTTGGTCGCTAATAGTCAATTGTATTTCTTTAAAATCATACATTCACCGACCAATGTTTTAGTCGCCAATAGTCAAGGAATCGCCGACCAAAATCTTTAGTCGCCAAAAGCTACCAAACGGCGACCAACATTTTTAGTTGCCAAAAGCTTCATCCGTGAAAAAAAATAATTCATTGTTAAGCTTTGCATCCACTCTTATAAAGAAACGAACCACTAACCTCCCACACCATAAACCTTATGCACCACACACTTCCCACTATGCCTCTATAACACCATATGATTATATATGTAATATATATTATTTATATAGTACATAGACCCGTATTAATATAAAAGTATATGTATAAAAATAATTATTTTTATTGACATAATTTATGTAAAAATAAATTATTTAGTAGCAAAATAAAAATAAAAATTTAACTTTTAGCGACCAAAATAATTTTGGTCGCCAAAGAGACTTTCGTGCTAAAAAAGACCACTTTTTGGCTATTAAATTTTTTTTAGTCGCCAAAAAACTTACTTTTGGCTACTAAAAAATGTTTTAGTCGGTAAAACCCACATAATTGGCGACCAAACTTATAATTAGTGGCCAATTGTAGACTTTTTGACTACTAAATTTTTTTTGGTCGGCAAAAACTATACTTTTGGCTACTAAAAATGTTTTAGTCGGTAAAACCCACATAATTGGCGACCAAAATTATAATTAGTCGCCAATTGTTGCCTTTTTGGCTACTAAATTTTTTGGTGGGTAAAAACTATACTTTTGGCTACTAAAAATATTTTAGTCGAAACCCATATAATTAGCGACCAAACTTATTTTAGTCACCAATTGTAGACTTTGGCTACTAAATTTTTTAGTCACCAAAAAGCTTCACAATTGGCTACTAATGCTTTTTAGTCATTGAAGGCTATACTTTCGACAACCAAATTCTTTTAATCGAATTTGGTCGTAGAATGTGTTTTTCTTGTAGTGATATATCACAATAATTTATGACTAAGATATGTTTTTTACCCTTTAGTAATTCTATCATGCAAAATGCTTCAGAACTCGAAATTCTTGAGACTCAAATGGCCCAAAAGTACAAATTTCGCTCTCTCTCTATGTCTCTCTTCTCGTCTCTATCTCTATTCTCAAATCGAAATACTTGAGGCTTAAATGGCTCGAAAAGTACAAATTTTCTCTCTCTCTATCTCTTCTCTCATCTCTATCTCTATTCTCAAACAAAAAGCATTCAAAGTAAAAAGTAAGGCCTCTCATCTCTCTCAAAGAACGCTCCCATCACTCTCATCTCGTTCCGCCATCCTTCTCATCTTCCAAATCCCTTTTATCCCAGATCTCTCATCCCTCTCAGCTCTGTTAAACCTTCCTTTGATCGCTGTTCAACGAATGACCGCGAACGACAGACGACGAAATACAAAAAAAGAAAAAAAGAATACAAGCTCTATTCTGCTTCTATGGTAGAGACCTATCCTCCAAAACACAGCAAGAGATCAAAAAATCTCAACTTATGTCCTTAGTCAATTGGGAGGCATAGAAAAAGAAATCCACGAACAAGCGCGTAAGCTCAAATTTTCAGCTTAAAATTTCATTCAAAACACAAATTAAAGTAGAAAAAGCTATGCAATGACATAGAGGAAAGACAAAACAACCAAGAAAGATTTCAATAGGAAATTGAAATTACAAAGAAAAACAACGACCTAGATGAGGGTTTTTTGGGAGGTGAATTGGGTAGTGGGTGAAGTATAGAATCGTCTCTTCTTCTATTTATGGAGCAATCAACTACTTTGTTTTTTAATCTTGACTGCCAAGGTAAAAGCCATGGAAGGAATTGAATTGAGTGTGTCAGAGAAACAATGAAGTCTTTTACTATATTCTAGAAGGAAGAGAGAGAGAGAGACAAAAGAGGCAATAGGGTCACTGTTGTGTTAAAGGTACAACAGTGTTGTGCCTCAATTTAAGGTGTATTATAAGCTTATTTTTATGATCCGAACCGTTCATTTTGTAGGGTTTGTTGAGTACTTCATGCCTACCAAAAATCATATTAATTGGATACCAATAACTATATGATCGAATTGAATATTTTTTTATGCTATTTCTCAAAAGAAAAACCTATTGTTTATTTTTTTTGGTTATCGATCATATAGTTATTGATATCTAATTAATATGAATTTTGGTAGGCATAAAGTACTTAACAAATTCTACAAAATAAACGGTTTAGATTATAAAAATAAACTCATAATACACCTCAAATTAAGACGCAATAGTCACTGCTGTGCCTTTAGCACAGCAACGACCTCACCTCAGACAAAAGAGGGTTTGAAATGTAAGGAAACTTGATGCCATGGATATGGACATATATATATATATATATATTTATAACCAAGTTCAATTGAGCAGAAGGATTGAAAAATCATTTCAAGCCATTTGCGCTTTATGAATTTTGAGCTACGTAGGGGTTCTTTCGTCACAAAGATTTTTAACCAACCCCACATATACAGTCATAACTTTTCTTATGAAGTGTTTGTGAACTCTTTTTGGTGGATCCTAGTGTTATGAGAGGACCTTTTTTTTCATTAATGAGGACAAAACATCCTCATCTTTTTTATCGGGGGGTTGCCAACCCATTGTATAAAACAATAGTGACAGAGCATAGTATCTATATATAATTGTAAAATTAAATTAGGAAGTTGTGTAGGAAATGCTTAGAACTCAAGAGGAAGAAGCAAGAATTGTTAAATCGTTGACCAAAGTGAGGGTATATTCCTCAATATGCTGTGTATGATTCTGAGTAAAATTTTACTTTAAATAGCCGGCAACTACTCTTCTCCCCCAATCTAATCACATCCCTCTTTCTCTCTCTCACTCTCCTTCCATCTGTTCCCCCTCTCTCTCTCTCTCTCCCCCCTAAAAGTGCAAACTAAAGCAGGTATGTTTCTCTCTCTCTCTCCTCTCTCTCTCTCCTCTCTCTCTCTCTCTCTAAAAGTTAGATAAAGTTCCTTACTGGTTCAATTTGGATTACCCACTGTTTTAGATACCTTTGCAACTTTTCATGTTTTTTTGTTTGTGCCTTTTTTTCATATGAAAATAACAGGCAATTATGTGTGGTTCACCAATTAGGTGTTTTAGTGTGTGTATATATATATTTGTTCATCTAAAAAAGATTCTATGAATATCATCCATATCTAAATCCAGATAGGACTTCCATGACATGCTCTGCTTCCAATCATCCTGTTTCTCTCTCTCTCTCTCTGGGGTGAGGGAAGGAGGGCTCCTTCAATGTCCTTTTGGGATCTTTTAGTTGTGTTTTTGTAATTTTTTTTTTTTTTTTTCAGTTTTCAAAAATAAAACCAATAGAAAGTTCGAAAACACAAGCCCGCCTTCATTTTTATGCAAAAATTAGTTTTCAAAATTCAAAATTAATTTTCGGATATTTTCTAAAAATATGTTGTGTTAATATTATTTTAAGAAATGGTTCGTCAAACAAATTTTATGTGCTTTTCAAAAAATAAAAACCGACATCACAAAGCAGGGGAAAAAAAAACACAAAGAGAATTGTTATAGGTGGAAATTGAGTGTATTTTTTATTTTATTATAAGAATGAAAAAATCTGAAAATATTTTGAAGCCTTTAAACTTGCTTAAAAGTCTAAGCGAGAAGAACTCTCATCTATCAAGCTTCGGCATCTTCTCTGTGTTCTGGCTTTGTCCATTTAAAAAAAAAAAAACGAAGCTTTGGCATCTTCTTGTGTATGCCCTTTTGTTTGATTATGATAAAGATTAATTTTATATACTCAACTTTATTTATCTCGATTTTATACTGAATAATATGTGTGAATTTAATGTGTGCGCGATTGTGATTGGATTTATATAGTGTGAATTTATTTAAATTATAAGGTAATAATTTTAAATAATTTTTAAATAGTTGAATTTAAATTTATAATAATAAGGAGTGATACCGTGACAAGTGGTTTATGATATGAAAAATGTTATGAATTTTAAATAAATTATTATTTTTTTTTATCAAATTTTTTATATGAATATGTGTGTGAATTTTAAATATATATAAAAAATTTGATAAAAAATTTAATAATTTATTTAAAATACGTAACCTAACTCTTATGATATTTCTCCGTATGAAGTGGAAGATATTTTTTCCCGTAGGTCGTACTGTACACCTTGTTGCCTTCATTCATTCGTTGATTCAGATTACAGGCTAGCTTTACAAAAGTCACCTCTTTTGAGTCAGTCAACCACCACAAATGCTCCTTTCATTTTGGGTGGGGCGGACTGGGAAGTGATTTTCTCTTTTTCTCTTTTTTTTTTTTTTTTTTTTAATCAACTCACAAATGAGAAAATTATAGAATATTTTTAGAATATCATGTATTCGTATTTCTTAATCAATTATTGAAGAATGTTATAGGTCTCAAATTTTTTTACTAAATAAATGATTAAGGTTAAGTTTGGCAAGTTGTCAAAAAGTCAAAAAGTTAAAAAGTTATTCAAAAAGTTAAAAAGTTATCATTATTCACCAAAAGTCAAAAATTACGGCTGCACAACTCCCAATTTTAATTTTTCCCTACACACTAATTTATACAATTTTTTAATACATATTTTTTCATAAAAAGTCAAAAAGTTAACCCAAACATCCATATTTGTTTCTTCAATTTTTTAGTCTAAAAAGATAAAAAGTGCACTTATTTAGGACACCCCAAACAATCCCTAAGGGCATGTTTGATTTGTCGGATTAGAAGGGGACTATCTACTATTTGGATTGTAATCCAAATAGTGTTCCTTATCCACCATTTGATTTTTTTTTAGTCCGCCAGACTCCATGTTCGGCCGGACTCCTTATCTCCCATATAGGGGACTATTGTGTTCTAGGGGAGATATGGGATAATTTTTGGAAGACTATTAGGTGGTCAAAATGACTATTTTGATAATCTACTATTTAATTATGTATTATATTTAATAAAATTTAAATGTCTTAATTTAAAAATAAAATAATTTTATTTAACTTTTTATTGATGTTTTATTTATTTAATTTTTTAAAATAATTTTTTATAGATATTTTATTGATGTTTTATTTTAAAATTTTGTTTATTTTTTATTTAATTTCATTATTTAAATTTAATAGATGTTTTATTTAATTTCATTGTTTGATTATTATTATTTTTAAAAACAAATTTATTTAAAATTTTAATTAAAAAAATAATATATATTTTTATTGATATTTTATGTATTTATTTATTTATTTTTTAAAAAATAAATTTATTTAATTGTGTAAAAAATAAAATAAAATAAATTTTTATTTAATCTAGCTAAAAATAATTAAAATATTAAAGATATGTTTAATATTGCTATTACTTAGTAAACAATTGAAAAAGGATAAAATAGTCTTTTGTTCATTTATCTTATCTAGTCCGTTCAACCAAACGTTGGATTCACTAAAAATAGTCATTTTCAAACATCTAATCCCATGAAAAAACAAACACATGATACATATCCAATCTAACCAAATAGTTCGGAAGATTCACAATTCCAGAACTCAAGTCTGATGGATTCTAATCTCCCTTATCCAGTTCGTCCAATCAAACACATCCTAAATGTGTTATACGGATGTGGAGTCACTCCATACCTATATGTGACATTTAATCATTTATTTAACAAAAAAATTAATATTCCTAACATTATCCTTATTCATTATGTCTCTTCATATTTTTTTAATCAACAATGTTACATACCACTAATTTGATATCTCTAACCCATCACTAATGACGTGAAAAAAAAAAAAAAAAAAAAAAAAAAAAAAAAAAAAAAAAAAAAAAAAAGCACAACAAATGATGTGACAGTAAGTGAAACTTACTATCACATCATTAGTGATAGCACTAATTAGTACTCTCAAACATTATTATTTTTTAATCATGAACATGGTCACCTCTAGTCATGCCGCACCACCGTTTACAACATCCATCCATTCCCACTGTTGGCCGCACTCTCACAATTTACCAACGAGTAATTTAGAACCATGCTAAAAAGTCAGTTTTTTTGACTTTTTATTAAGTGCTCTAAAAAATTTATAAAAAAATCAAAAATTTAAAAAGCCAAATTTTTATTAATTTCTCAAAACACTCCTAACTATGTTTGTCTTAATTTGTTCTCAATATTTAATTTTTTTTACACTAAATAAGTTTTCTAGTTTTATTTTTTATCAAAAAAAAAATATATATATTTCTTATTTTTTTTAAATAAAAAACAAAAAATTGATAACATTGACAAAACGGTCTTGTCAAATTGATAACGGTCTTGTTGTTTAATTATTTGGTATTTCTTCCCATCACTTTGGGTTGGTTTGAGAAGTGGTTTGATTTTTTTGATTATTTTAATTTACAGTCCCGCTACATACACTTATTGGGGGTCGACCCCCAGTGACGTGGCGCGCAGTGATTGGCCAGTTCTTTTTTTTTTTTTTTTTTTTCTTCTTCCGGTCCAATCCCACAGTGCCGCGTGGCACTGGGGGTGGTGGGGGTTGTGAATCACTGGGGGTAGGAAATTTTTCTGTTTAATTTAATGTTAAAAGGTTTCGTTTGAGATAGATTTTTTAATTTTTTTAATTTTTGTAAAAAAAATAAAATAATTATAATTTAAATATGACATTGTATCTTATTAGTTTTTTAATTAATTTATTTTTTTATAACTAAAATAGTTAAACTTTGTTATTTCAAAAAAAATATTTAGTAACATTTATTGTTTTTTGTGTTTTATAAGTCGTGATATAATTTTGATGGAACGATGGCAATAGACAAACCACTTAAAGAAGAATAGGTCTTTCTTTTGGAAAATGACTTTTTAATTTTTTTTAATTATTTTAGTTTAGATTAAAAAGTTTTGTTTTGAATAAATTTAAATTTTTATAAGAAAAAAATAAAATAATTATGATTTAAATGTAATATTTTATAATTTTTTAACCTATCTTATTTTATCATTTTGTAATTAAAATACCCCCACCTTCACATGCCAAACATAGCCTAGGATATTAATTGTTTCACAAGAAAATATGAGTGTGTATGTGGATAAGGATCCTTTCATGTGGGCTGTGTTTTTCTTAGTGGGCTCCACGTCAAATTTAACTTCTGAAACATAATACATTGTAGAGAATGTAATGAAATTATTTATATAAAAAAATAAATTAATTAGATATTTATAATCATATAATTAATTATTTTTATTCTAGAAAATATGGACAATTGATTCTTAAAATTAAATTTATTGTTCATATTTTTCAAAATAAATATGATCATATCACTCATGTTTGATCAATTTAAGGTTTTTTTTTTTTTTAATACATAAATGATCTACCAGTGACACTATAATTTTAACTCATAACATGTTTTGTTTATTTTTATTCTTTAATTAATTGTATAATTCACGGGTGACTTTATGGTATGGTTGTTGATCTGTCTATTCCATCGCCCATAGCTTTTGGTGGAAATTTCCAATTGTCTGCTTTGAAAAGTCATCGTTGTACCAACAATTAATTTATTTTAGATGATGATTTTATATTTTTAAAATCAATTTGCTGTAGCCTCTTTTGGAAAGGTATTAGAGTTGAAAGTAAATTTTTAACACATTTTATATTATATCATTTTTTATATTTTTTATACATTTTTTTAAAATAAGTAAAAAAATAAATAAATTAAAAAATCAACTTTTAACTGTCTTCTAACTCATTTCTAACTCATTTTTTATGACTGCATGCCAGTTGGCAACTGACTGAATTTATTTCCTTATTCCAAAGAATTACACAATTGTTTTCCTCTTAAATTCATTTGTTGTTTGCTTAAAAGTTGCAATTGTTATACAGAGAAAGATGTAGCCTAAGTATAAAAATTCTGATGATATATATATATATATATATATCATTTTTCATAAATTTAAGCAATTGAATGATAAATGTGAATTTCACTCTTTCTGATCAGCCTTTTTGGTGTAATCCACAGAACAGTTGGAAGAATTAAGACTAAAATCTAGCCATGGCTAGAGATCAATTGCAAGTGCTGAATGCACTTGATGTTGCCAAGACCCAATTGTATCATTTCACGGCTATTGTCATCGCCGGTATGGGTTTTTTCACAGATGCATACGATCTTTTCAGCATCTCCCTGGTCACCAAGCTACTGGGCCGCATCTATTACACCGACATAAATAAAGCAAAGCCCGGCACCTTACCTCCTGCTGCCGCCTCCTCTGTGACCGGTGTGGCCCTTGTTGGCACCTTATGCGGCCAGCTCTTCTTTGGTTGGCTCGGTGACAAAATGGGCCGCAAATCGGTCTATGGGATGACTCTAGTTCTCATGGTTCTCTGCTCGCTTGCCTCTGGCTTTTCTTTTGGGAAGAGCGCAAAGGGGGTCATGGCCTCCCTTTGCTTCTTCCGATTTTGGCTAGGGTTTGGCATTGGTGGCGATTATCCTTTATCCGCTACTATTATGTCTGAATATGCCAACAAGAGGACTCGAGGTTCTTTTATCGCCGCGGTCTTTGCAATGCAAGGGTTTGGGATTTTGACGAGTGGGATTGTTGCCCTAATTGTGTCAACTGCCTTCGACCACTCCTACCCGGCTCCCCCTTACAGTGTCGACAGACTGAACTCCACGATCCCCCAGGCCGATTACATTTGGCGTATTATACTTATGTTTGGGGCTGTCCCGGCTGCCATGACTTATTATTGGCGGATGAAGATGCCCGAGACTGCCCGTTACACCGCCCTTATCGCCAAGAACGCAACGCAGGCCGCTCAGGACATGGCGAAGGTGTTGAATGTCGAATTAGACCCTGAAGAGGCCAAGATAGCCAAGATGGCTGAAGAACCCAGGAACTCCTTTGGTTTGTTCAGCAAGGAATTTCTTCGCCGCCACGGGCTTCACTTGCTAGGAACTACCACCACATGGTTCTTACTTGACATTGCCTTCTACAGCCAAAACCTGTTCCAGAAAGATATCTTCACCTCAATTGGGTGGATCCCATCAGCCGCATCAATGAATGCAGTTCATGAGGTTTTCAGGGTTGCAAAGGCACAAACCTTAATTGCCCTATTCAGTACTGTCCCGGGCTACTGGTTCACAGTCGCATTCATCGATGTTATTGGAAGATTTGCCATTCAAATGATGGGTTTCTTCTTCATGACCGTGTTCATGTTCGCCCTTGCCATCCCTTACGATCACTGGAAAAGGCACAATGTTGGGTTTGTCGTGATGTACTCGCTCACATTCTTCTTCGCGAATTTTGGGCCCAACGCGACCACATTTGTCGTGCCAGCTGAGATTTTCCCTGCTAGGCTGAGATCAACTTGCCATGGAATTTCAGCCGCAGCTGGAAAAGCCGGTGCTATAGTTGGGTCATTTGGGTTTTTGTATGCTTCACAGGACCGCAAGACCCCAGATCCTGGATACCCACCTGGAATCGGTGTGAGGAACACGTTGATAGTGCTCGGATGTGTCAATTTCTTGGGGATCTGTTTTACATTCTGTGTGCCAGAGGCCAAGGGGAAATCGCTTGAGGAGATGTCGGGTGAGAATGACGAAGAGTCGGAAGAGGGTCGTGGTTCTAAGACCGTTCCGGTTTGATTTGGGTGAATTGTGAGTTTCTCAAGTTTAAAATCTCTCAAGCTATTTGGAATTTCAGAAATGGTCTTAGGTCCTTCAAATTATATGTGACTAATGTATTTGCTTTTCTATTTCTCTATTTCAAATGCAAAAGTACAGTGTGTTTGTTTGTTGTTACACTCTATGATAGTTATATTACTTCCATTTTATTTTCTCATTGAGTAATGTTTTTTTTTTTTTATTCATTGCATTTTTTCTTTCTTAAATAAGATAAACCCCATCTAAAAATATGTGTAAGATAATCAGTTGGCATTTGAAAAACACTATTAGTAAGCTACAAAAATAAATAAATAATAACTTAGAGAGAAAATAATAGACAAAATGCAATGATGGCTGCAATGCAACATTCGTTGTGGACAGAAAAAAATAATAATAATAAATCAAAATGTTCATGTCCAGCATCTCCCACGGTAATAGCATTTTACCTATCTAAATAATACTATAAAATATCTATTTTATTTTGCCTATCAACTATTTCATATTTCTACTCCAACTATGTTCTTTATTTTAGCTATTTATCTAAATACTATTAATTTTAGAAAATGCCACATCTGTAACAAAGATGAAGGGAAATGATCCTAATGATTAAATTCATTTTGCCTAGCTTTGAAGGCTAATTATATGTAGCTAGTGAATGTGAGCTGAACTAAAATGCCTAATCATATGTCCAATACATTAGAATTGAAAAAAATAAATTATACTAGACATCGTAACTAACAAATATTATATATCTAGTGGGTTGGAAATGCTGTCATGTGTTGGGTTTGTATTTGATATTTTAAGTGTCCATCATTTATTGGGGCTTATTACATATGCATGGGCTTGGTTGCCAAGAAGTCCAACATATATTGGTGTTTTTTCTCCAGGCCAGGGTTTGGAAATCTCTCGTTAATGAGATGGAACAGGATTGTCCCAACTGAAAAGTACTGTTGGGGCTTCGGGGATCTACCATGAGATGCACTTTTAATGATCAGAATAGTTCATATTATCGGTCCATGCCAGTATATCAAAAATACAAAAAAAATTAGAAAACAACTCACCTCTCGTCCTTAATCAAATTAGATGATGCTGTTCAGCCCGTGGAGACCCACTACGGGTTTCGTTTTAATAATCTGAATAGTTCAATGTGTAGAACTCGTTAAGTACCATATGTTTGTAAAAAATCATGTTGATCGGATATTGATAGTTATGTGATCAAATCAGTTTTTTGTCAAACGTTAATTTGTTCACTGTCCATTTTTTTTTTATTTATATAAAACTGATTTGATCACATAGCTATCGATATCCGATAAACGTGATTTTTTACAGACATATAGTATTCAACGAGTTCTATATATTACGATTCAAATTATCAAAACATAACCCATGGTGAGCCCCTACAGGCTGAACAACATAGTCCAATTTAATTAAAAACTGGAGACAAACTGCTCCAAAAACTCTATTGATTAGATAACTGGAACGGTATGATATGATCTAATCATGGATAACTGCATTTATTTTTAAAATAATGGGCGTTGGGTATGATTTTTTATTCTTTTTATTTAGTTGATACCATTATTTTGAAGGCAATTGTGGCTTACGCAAGGGAAATTCAGCTAAAATTTTTTCATTGGACTCTTTATATAGTGAAAATAGTAATTCAATTTATTTTATTTCATAAATTTTCTAAGAAGAAGACGCATAATTAAGTAAGAACAAAGTAAAATATCTTTATTTTTCTTGGATAATATTGCTAGAATAACATGTTACTATTTATATTAATTTCGACGATAACAATTTTTTTATATAAAGAATTTCTTAATCAACATGAATCTTATTTGATAGATCTTGATGAGAGAATTCTAAAAATACTAATTTTATTAAAAACCGACATTCAGATCAAAAGTTATATTATTTTAAAGTCTAATATTTTGATAATAATGATATGTGTTGAATTTTTTATTTTTTTTTTTGTACTTATCATTAATACATCAATGTTCTATTATGAATTTTTTTTGGACTAAATCCCCCTTTCCACATTGGGGATCTAATCATGTGATTGAAGTTATCCTAATAAATTTTAATTTTTAAATAAGCAATTCAAATTATTAAGTTGAGTCATGTCGTAAGCCCACTAAAACCCAACAACACGACGTATTTGGAAGACTCCACTGGAAACAAACCTACTCCCAATGAAAATGAAAGAATTTGTAGGGATGTTGGAGAGAAGAAAAAAATAAGACAGCACAGCATACTGGGTTAAACAGTGAAAGGGAAATAGTAGAGAAATGAAATGAAAATTGTTTCAAAATTCTGGTTTTAGTGGTGAATTAGGCATATTGGATTAGTTTCTTGCATGTAATTTTCCATGGTTCATAGTGAATTGGAAAAATAATATTACGAATTCTAAAAAAAAAATTTAAAAAAAACGTAACATTTATATAAGTGTGAGACTTACCTCACTTAGGACTTGTGTAAAAATTCTAATAATTATTTTGAGGTTTTCGGATTGCATCTAAACCCAATTGTCATTGAAGTCCACTACCTCAAATAAATAGTTGTTTGAAATCACCTAAAAAATATAAAAAGTTTAAAAGTCATTACAAAAACAAAAAAGTTTATACTATTAACAATTTTTGGACAGAAAACTGGAGCTGATTAGTCGGAGGGCAAAAGATAGAATTGTCTTTGTTTGTCCCTTCCAACAATGCAGCTCATGTGGAGAAAAAAAAAACAATCCAACACAGTGCACTGATTAGTACCTTCACTGACATGCATGGAAAGCATGCCAGCCAGTAGTTCGGTAATTTTGATATTTTATATAATATTTTACTATATATTTTTTTTTAAAAAGTCAAAAAGTTATCCCAAATAACTATTTTTTTCCTCTATTTTTTTAAAATAAAAAGTCAAAAAGTACACTTATATAATTCATCCCAAACAAAATAGGGTTTCAAAAACGAGTCACACGTCTGTAATTTCCCCAAGTAATTCACATTTCTTCAAATAATTAAACTCTCATCCCACTTTTCTAAAATTGAGTTTATGCCCAATTAAATTATAACGCAGTTGAATTCAATATTTTCACACTTGATAAGATACATGGGAAAAAAAAAATTATACAAATAAGATTTATACAATTGTTTTTTTGTTCTTTTTAAATTGATGTAAAATGTAATAATAAATTATTGATATTTGAATTGAGCCCACCAAAAATAAATAATAAGAACAACTCAACTATCATAACAATTTATATATATGACATTATTTTTTGGGTGAGTAAGTTATAAAATAAAATAATGAAATATATAAATTTATAAGGGACATACCCAAGTTATTGGTACACCCCCAACAATTTTCAATGCCACCCCCCCCCTATGAAGTGGGGAGCTGTACAAAAACAAAAAATCAAAAGTGTTGCTAGTATATTTTTGCCCGTAATTGCTTGTGCCATTACACTACTAGAAAAATGGGGATGTGACACGAAACCTTTAGCGATGGTATATTTTTTGTCGTAAAAAGTAACCTTTTGCAACGGTTAATATCCTGTAGCTAATAGTCACTTTTTGCGATGGCAATTCCTGTCTCGAAAAGAGAGAAGGATATGTTGAATGGTTTTTGCAATGGCAAACCATTAACCGTCGTAAAAGACCTATTTTTTTTAGACGACTTTTTATCCTTGTCGCAAAAAGATTTTTTTTCCCATGGCCTTTGTTGTCGTGGCTAATGGACCAAAAAAAAATGCTTCTTATTCTTTTTCTCTATCACGTGTGTTTACGTATACGCCTCCTTCTCCTCCGCCCCCTCTCTCTCTCTCCACCGCCGTCGGTACATGAGCACACGACGACCACTGCCATTGATATCACCATCACAAACCAGTAGCCATTCTCTGAAATCGAGGAGACGCAATTGAAGGGGTTTGACATTGAGATCACTGGCCAAAGTTAGAGTATAGAATCAATAAAGGTGGCAATTGAGATGTGTAGTAGCGGCGGAATGTAGTAGGGGAATCAAAAACCCCAATTTTATTTCTCTATTCTCTCTCTCTCTCTCTCTCTCATATATTATATATATATATGTATAAGTAGTTTCAGATCTCTCTCTTTCTTCAACTCAATTTATAGAACATGATGATTTGCTTTGTTTTGCTTTGATTGCTTTCTCAGAACTCAAAAACAAAAACATAAAGGGTTTTCTTGACAACTCCATTCGATTCATTTGAAATTCTCGTTTTCTCCGAAATGGGGTTGTGGGATTCCCTCCTCAATTGTCTCTGCAGGTAATTTACTCCCTTCTCTTCTAATCTTCCATATTTTTTGTCATTCTTCAAATTGCCTCTCTCTTATTTTCTTGGAAATGTTGTTCATGGTTTATTGGGTTTAACCTAGTCTCACGAGGTTTCTTACATGGCCCTTTAGAATTACGCTGCAATTATTCGTAACAAACACTACAAAAATTCATAACTTCACCTCAAAAAATTCTCAAGTTTCTTATGATAGAGGACTGTGCATAGTAGTATTTCCTTAAGAAAATTGAACAAAATAGGTTACCAAAAAAACAAAACAAAAAAAACTCTATGCAAGAAATACAATTTGTAAATAAAACTATTATTGCAGTATTTTTCTAATACGAATTATGTGTTTGGTTTGAAATGACAGGATTACAAAAGATTGTCATTATGCATGAAACCTCAGTGAGAGAATTCAAGTTCAAAATATTATTTGATTTCTTTTTTTTTTTTTAATTACTCTTTGCTCCATAACCTTTGAAATTGAGATCACTCTGAAATTAAGATTTTATATTCAACTCCACAACATCAGCCCCCAAGCAACAGTGTGGCATTGCAAATATAATATGGGCTTGTTACCAACAAAACAGAGCACCTACATGCTAATTTGTAATAACCTCACCATCAAGCATCGATACACTTGACATCACAAACTGAGACTGATTATGATTGATAACTGAAGTAATCGAAATAATGAACTGACTGACTGAAATCTGAAACTGAATTGATTGCTTGTATCTGTTTGAATTGCATTTTATCTGTTTGACTGTCTAATTATCTGTTCGGTTTGTTTTGTTTAAACTGTTAATTTGAGGCCTTATCGGCGGCCGAACCCAAAATTTATTGATGTTCCATGATCAATAGAATTTATGTGATTTAAGGGTGTAATTATCTGAAAATTGATTTTGTATGATTAAACTAGATTAAATAATGTAAAACACGTAAGTTGCCTTATTTACGAAATTGCCATTGTGAGTGGGCTTTTGTTTATTGAAATATTTGAGCCTTTATACACTTAGGCAACATTTTGTTCAAATTTCATTTCTTGTTCATAGCCTAATTAGAGAGAGAGATGGAGAGAGAGCTTGAGTTCTTGAGATTTAGCTTGGAGGTTAAGAGAATTGAAGGATTCTTGCATTTTGGGCTTCTACACTTGAATTCAAGACTTTAGGTAGACCATTGACCTCCTTCATTGTGTGTTTGAGGTTAATCTTGCATGATTCAAGTTAAATTGTAGAGTTAAGGCATGAATTAGTTTAATGATGTTGAATTAGAGCTCAATTGTTGCATGCATGTGCATATTGTCAAGTTTTGAGGTTGTAAATTCATCATTTCTCACATGCATGTTCATAATTTTGCAATGGTCCATGTTTTTAACTTGTTTTTGGAACGATTGGCTCACTAGAGCATCAAATTGAAGCTTTGAAATGATTTGAATTCATGCATGTTCATGAAAATGGGTTTGAATTTGGATTTAAATTGACTCACCCTTGGGCTTTGAATTCACAAATTGAGCTTTGAAACTTGTTGTATATTGAGTTTGGATGTGTTTTCCAGGAATTAGGCCCAAAAGGTCGAGTTTAGAGCTGTAGAATGCTTGGTTTGAGCTTGGGAGGCAAATCTGGAAATTTCAGAATTTGGCTTCTACGCTCGAGCGACCACCGTTTACTCTAAGCTACGCTCGAGCGACGGAATGGTAGCTCGAGCGTAAATTGCAAGCTCTTAGAATCTTGGTGCGCGCAGGCGTACGCTCGAGCGAAGGGACCTATGCTCGAGCGAGCATCGAGCGTAAATCTTAAGCATCCAAGATTTTTATCAGAAGACAACCGGCCGGCGATGAAATTCACGCCGGCGGAGCTCCTGTCTGCATGTCCGCCGGCGAAGGAATTCGCCGGCGAGAGATTTTTCAAGAAATTTTGTAAAGTGTTCAAAAGTGCATCTTTGCATCCTCTTTCCATCCTAGGCATGTTTAGGGCATATTTAAGATATCTTAAAGAGGATATAGATGTAGAACACACCGAGGCAAATTAGGAATTAAATTATTATCTTTCCCAACTGCATAGCTTAGTGTGTGTTCAATCTGTTAATTGTATAGGGTTGGCATTCACGAGGCACTTAGTTCATCAGAGCCTTAACTCGTGAGTAACAATTGTGTAAAGATATGTTCAAATGATTATCTTTTGAATCTTGAACTAATCTGCTTAAACTGGTATTATTTATGAACGAATGTGGGATGTAAGAAAACCTAAAAACCGATTAAACCGATCAAACCGGATCGAACCGGTCATATTTGGTCCTGTTTTAATATGAATCACTGCTCGGTTTTGGAAATTAATTTTTTAGTTTTCGGTTCGATGTCGGTTTTGGTATACTATACAATCGATTTGCACAAACCCATCGAATATATTTACATATAATATATATTAAATATATAATGATTATTTTGACTCTATTTGATTGACTTGAGGTTAAGACTTATGGGGTGATTGTTATAAGTTTTGGTTTTGTATTGATGTCAAGACTTAGATTCTGAAATTATATTTTGTTTCTAATTCTAATTCACTAAAAGTTTCAAGCCTTAGTATTTATTAATTTTTATTTGTATTTTGTGAATGATTAGATTAGATATGATTAAAATTGTGTACAAATGGCTAATTTAATATTTTTATATAAATTATTTATTATACTATAAATTTAAGAAATGACTTAATTTTTGAAAGCATTTAAACCGATTAAATCAAGATGAACCGAACCGATTGAATCGGTGCGGTTTGATAAAAAATTTGGTCTATATTGGTTTTCAATATAATAAAACCGACATTATCGGTTCGGTGCAAAATTTCACCTAAACACCGACCGTCCCGAACCGATTACATCCCTAAATGAATGTATGTCATTTATTTCTGAACTGTACTGTGGCATCCTTAGCACTCTTTCTTTATTCTTATCAAGCACAGATCTCATTGGTTCTCTCGTGGAACCACTCATTTCTTGATTGATGGCCATCATTATCGCTCGTCTTTTAAGACCCTCACTGCTTATCGTTATGCTAATGGATGTACCACATATGACTGATCGAATGAAATACTGAAATACTAATTTAATGAACTGTTTTCATTACTATAAGGACATTCATTCTAAACTTCTTTACACATTATGTTATCCACTGGGCTTTAGCTCACTGCTCATATATATATGTAGGTGTACAGCATTGACCAATGCTAAGCGCCGGGTATTTCCATTTTTGTCAAGCCAACCTATGCTACCATCATGAGGTTCCGAGCCCCGCCAAGCTAAGGCTAGGGTGTTTAATGTTCCTCCCTGCATCGCTTTTGTTTATCAGATAGATCGTGATAGATCAAGACTGCATTCCAAGTAGGACTTGATCCTCGCTCAATGTTTGTAAATGTTTTGTATACTGTTTTGTACAAATGTATGAAAAATCTTTTGGCATACGATTGTCACACATCATTGACATTGTTTATTTATTGGTTGCTTCGCCAAGCCCATGTACTCAGACTATTGTATTACTATTAAGGTGCCTTCAGAATCTAAGATTCTTGGCATTTGATGCTAAACCCATAGGGCGGGTTTGGGTCAGTGACATAATTGTCATGAGGGGAATCCTAATTTTGTCTGCTTTGGTTAGTGTTTTAAATTGAATAGCTATACCATATTGTTGGATAATCTTTTAGAAGCAAATTTAATTAAATCAGCCCACAAATACAAAGAATAAATTAGAGAAGCAAAATTCTTTTGGAAGATTTACGATCAATTTGGTTCATCGAAGTGATCAATTTGGTTCATCAGAATGGTTCTCTATTTTGATGTAATGAGAAGAAATGTGGTATGGAAATACTATGATTGGTTAGTTCTCGCTACATTTTCTTTCATGAATTTCTTATCGCTTCCAATCTTAACTAAATTAACCAAATGTATTCACTTTCTACTTAATATGCAAGAAAAGCTTACAGACTCATGAATTATATGCCTATTTAATGCAATGTTGAGATAAAAGACTTGATGCTAAAGAAGACTTCTTTGTTAAACTCTATAAAACCCACCAATTTGTACTCTATCTTCCTCCCTATTTCTAGTTTTGCTAGTTACAATTTTATATTCTATCCTAGTCGCATTTAAATCTAAACTTTTAGGTTCTAAAATACCTTTCCACAATTTAGCTTAAAGTTTTCTCATTCTCTTGTTTCGCTAACTAAATTTGTATCGCCTTCAAATTTTATACATCGGAGATATCCTCTTCAATGCTCTTTTTAAGTTCATCCATTACTATGTGATGTAAGCGATGTTGAAAATACTATATTTGTGATATGATATCTATTAAACTATATGACACAAAATGAGGTTTCTTTCAAAATGTTTAATAAGTCTACATTTTGTACGCAGATAGGACATTTTTAAAGAGGTCATTGCCGATGGCAACATTCTTTCACAGAATAACCTTCAGACTGACAACGGATAACCACCGGATTGAATTATATAATCGATTAATGCTTAAAACCGAACTGGAGCAATTTAACCGAGCAAGTTTAATCGGATGAACTATCAACAGATCGAATGGAACTGAAAATCGAAATTGAATGAAGTTAACTCATCAATTAGAACATTTCTATCTCAAGCTTAATTGATTTTATTATCTCATTGCTTGTGTTTATGCGTTTAAACTGGTAACGAAGGCCTTATCACACGATGAAACCGCTTTGAAGTTTTAGACTCGTGAGAATATTTCGACGGCGGTGATGCACTTAAAATTGATTATAACGACAAATTAGATTAAAACCAGTTAATCAAAGTTTCGACTTAATCACTTAAAATGCCATCGAAATGAGCCATTGTTTATTATTCACTTTGAGCCTTTATACAACTCAATCAAAATATTTCATCAGCCTATTCAGCCCTAACCCACCAAAGAGAGAGAGAGGAGACTGAGAGCTAAGCCCATTTGTTGATTTCATTGAAGATTTTGGAGGATAGATCGCTAGGATCGAAAGCTCCTAGGACTTGTAATTGAGACTTAGGCATGCATACAATCCACCATTGTTGCATTTAAGGTT